>JAWWTY010000077.1:98423522-98612927 GCA_035222235.1 Margarornis squamiger | reverse complement strand
TATATAGGTATATGTGTATATCTGTGCATTGTGGTTCAGAACTGTTATCCTTTTATATATTCATAGTTATTTTTTTTCTTTTCTAATTAAAGTTCTGTTTTTTTTTTCCTAAATTTAAGGAGAGGGATTATTTTTTATTTCTTGGCCAACATTTATATCTTAGTTTTCTCTCAAACTAAGACAATATGATAGACAGAGAAGAAGGCTTTGAAAAAATCTACTACTGCTTCTTAGACTCATCATCAGGTTTCAACATGTAGATACCATGTTTTTCTGACATCAGAATTCTAACACCTGCCACATATTATGATTTCATATTTATATCAACAGTTCTTTTCTTTGCTCTACTTAAAGAGGGTAATTTGAATAAAATTTGTATTTTACCTGTTAAATAAGAAATACTGGAGGGCAAAATGAGCAGCAATAGAGAAATTTGCAATAAGCTTAAACTTTCAAATAAGGGAAAAAAAATAGCCTCATAAAAGATGTGTTTAATTTTATTCTACAAAAATTTTAAGAGGTATTTAATTCAGCAATGGAAACTACCCGTACAAAAAAAAAAACAAACAAATGACAGCCTTCAAGAGCACAGGCATAGTACCAAAGGGCTATTGACTCCTCATTTGTAAGCTAGAATTGGGTCAAAAGCCATGACAACAGAAAATAAAAAGAAAGGTGAAGACAGATTTAGCCATCCACTCACTATTTTTGAACTTATTTTACTATAAAGGCACTCTCATTAATGTTAACAGAATAATGTATTGCTTGTTATACTCTTTTCTGTTCAAGAACTATGCAAAAACATTTTTTTACACATATTTCTGCTGTAGGGTTGAGAATATTACATATCCTTCTTAGCGTTATCCTGTCCAGACTTATGTGTGCTTTAGCATGAGAAGGAATTAATTCAGCCAAATACACTGAAGTAATGTGTCTTCTACCTTCAGCAGGATATTGCATAGTGTTTGCATCCTGTTTTAACAATTTTACAGCTGCAAGATTATTAAGAAAGCTATGCAATTATATTCTTCAAGATTGGTACCTTTAGACTAAAATTTGGTTTAACTTTCACACTTATTTTTCCAGTAAAAAAAAAATACATTAATAAAAACATTAATTGGAAAAAGTACTGCTGAAAAAATGTCTAACCCTGAGCAGGCAAGGGTTGTTGGCTAAAAGACAGAGCTGATGCTGTTCACTCATTCTTATACCCATCTAGTCTGAAATAAATCTATGGGAGCAAGAGACCAAAACACAAAATAGAAAGGGAATCAGTAACTGAATGATCTTTGAAACTACTCAGTCTCCAGGAGGCTAAGTGCCCAGCTCAAAGCCAGAACTCAGCAGCAGATTCCTGTCTGTAATGTTATAATTTTTCCACAGTTATCCCATAGTTAATATGGGATATTTTATGCCAGTTATATCCTTAGAATTCTGGGGGGCGGTGGGCGGTGGGGGGTGGAATTAACACCCAATTCAGGTGACTAAAACAGGCTACAGAAGCCAGCCTTTGCTACTGACAAAAATCCAACCACTTCCCATCAGCCAGCCAGAGAAGTATTTCCAGCAATGAAATACAGAGATGAGAGGTCAAGACAGGTACGAAAAGTCTAGTTTACTCCTATTAATATCTACATAAAGCTTTAATGTTCAGAGATTTTTAATTCCTAAAAATACTCTCACTTAGTGTCAACCAGCAAATGTACAAAGAAATGGCAACAGAATTTTTCTCCTTTTTCTAGTGGTTCATGAATGCTGCGTTCCTTAACCAAAACTCACACATGTGCACAGTAGCAATATAGTTAACCAGTAGCAAAGTGCCCTCCAGCATTTCCTCAGGTCCTGCTGCCTCTGCTCCCAGAGGAAGGGGTGTGCTTCAGGAGAAAGCCCACCTAACCCCATATCGGAACAAAGACCCAGAAGGCTGTACACTCTTGCTCTGTTGTCTATGAACACTGTTTTGTGAGCTAATATAATAAAAAGTCAAGCTCGTTCACTGTCAGTAGGATAAAACAATCCAGTATTAAACACTCAAAGAGCAGAATCTCCCAGAAAGATGATGGAGCAATTGCTCTTGTCTACAATATACTGTTAAGACACAAAGGGAGAGCAAGTCTCACCTCTGCTTTTAAACTTAGTATCATTTGCACTTGTGTCTCTAAGTTTCTGGGGGCTTCCCACTTTTACCTGACATTGTCATGACTAACCAAATGCAGTAGAAATAAAAAAACCAAGTAGATTAAAAATTAAGTTTGCTGTGATAAGAAATGTGTGTTACCAGTTTCTGAAAACTAAAGGCAAGTTGTATTACTTCTATAAATTGCTGGTTTTTTAAATCTTCTAACACTTCTTCACATTTCAAATTTCTGCTTCAGAAATATAAAATTTGTTAAAGACATTTTTCCTCTCAGATTATTTACAGTAACATTGAAACAATTGCCACACATTGTAAAATTATTTATGCAGAACTGCAAAAGTGACCCAAATATTCCTCTTCAAGTACTATACCTTCTAATAATGACAAGTATCTGATAGGCATAGTGCCCAGGGAACTTTAGCTCACAGATGTGCACTTTATGTTTACTTACTGAAATTCAGAAGAAGGAGTAAACTCCTGGCACAGTTTTGCTCTCACTCACTTCAGACTAATTCCACTTAAAACAACACTCATGACAGATGAGACTGGAATTACAGAGTGCTATGTAAGGCACTTAAGTGAAATGCATGCAATCGTACCATCCTTTTAGAGCAAATGGTTATAGCCTACAGTGTGCAGTGCAGAACTAAGTAGAGCTGTGTCTGCTCAGGACAAGTTACCTCCTGCATCAGCCAATGCCTCCACATTAAACAGCTCTGCTGACAATACCACGCTGACATGCATCACTCCCCACCCTGGGACAACACTTCAACATGGTGCTGCTTTGTGTGTTACACCCAGAAAGAAAACTTTTCTCTTCTGAAACAAAAAAATAAAAATAAAAAATACTTTGACAAACAGACAAATACAGTGCTTTTGTTTCATGTCAGCACTTCTACAGTCATGTTTTTTCACAGTTCAGTGTTTATCAGGAGAGATGACTGCTGGACAGTGAACACTTTTCAAAGGATTTGGGTTGGTTTGGGGTTTTTTGGGTTTGGCTTTGGTTTTTTTTTTGTTGGTTGAGTGTTTTGCTTTGATTTTTCTGGCCTTTCCTCCCTTTCTCCAAACAGCAGCTTCAGTAACCTTTCTCTCCATTAGAAACCATCTGGAGAAGATTTTAACTTTGTGGCAAATATTGTCTGGGAGTTGAATGCAGAGAGAAAAGACAAAACACCTTGTTCACTGCTTTCTTTCAGCTCTTAGGAAAAGAAGCTATGCTTTCTAGCTGTATTTGACAGCAAGAAAACGAACAAAAGAACTCAAAATGGAAGCATACCACAATCATCATCTTACTAAGAATAATGTATTTCAAAGGTGCATCCACTCTCGCAAGGAAATCTATGTCAATATCCTTTATTGACATGACCAAGTACACCAATATTTCCAAACTAAAAAACATGACTGACACCATCATCAGTAATTTTTTCCCATTAGAAAGATCAGCTTAACTTTGTAACTCATTTCAATTTCAGTGCATACTGAAACTAAATTGCAACTTAATACTGTCTCTCACTTAGATTGCCTTAAGGTTTTGGTATATCTACATTGTGTTGGTAAACTCTTACCAATCAGTTTGAGGCAAGGTTTGGAATTTTTTGGTTAAGTGGTTGGATTTATGATTTTTCAATACTTATCTATAAAACCTATACCTTTCAATTCCGCTCTCTTCTATGAATCTCTCAGTGATTAAAGCTAGTTGCAGGCACACTCTTTGTTCTCCCTGCACCCACCTTGTACAATTGACACATGCCACAGTAAGTTTCACTCAGAAAACAGTGGTCCTAATTTCCATTAAACACAAAAAAAAAAACCCAAAACCAAAAACAAAGTTGCCAAAGAATCTCCTTTTTTCCATGTAACATAGATCTGGGACGTATGTTGTCCTCAGTCTTTATGATCAGAACATCATGCCAGGCACTGAAATAGCAAGCCCTGAAATTTGTAACCTCATTTCACTGCAGTTGTAACACTATGCATTATGTATACATATACATTCCTTCCATGGTCTGACAAGAGGAAAATTGCATTGTTTTCCTCCACTGAGGTGGCTGCCTGTGGAAGGGAGACTGTCTCATTCTTACCCTTGCTCCAGCAACAGCTCTTTGGTCTCCAAGCTCCTCTCTCTAGGAAAGTAACTGGGAGCTAAAGAAATCACTCTGCTCCTCGCTCATTTTCATGGGATGAGAAAAGCATGTTCCTTTCCCCCTGGACATCCAGAGACAGTTGTGCTTTTAGAGTTGCGTAACCCTGGCAAGACTCAAACTAAAAATAACAGCAAACTCAGAACACAGATGACACTCAAATGTCACACAGCGCTACTGCTAAAACACAACATCAACCAGGGACAGATGTAGAAACAGTTGTGTGACAGAGAGATCTCCATGAGCAGAAAGGGACTGTGACCTTCATTTACAGCTGCTAATAAGCTATTATATGCCAGGAACTTCAATCAGATGTTTCCAGCAACTAGAAGTGTAAATTTCAGCATATATTCCCTTTCCTCCACCACCACCCACACTCATCATCTTTTAAAACACATAAATCACTACAAGTCAATTGATATAAGATGGAAAGAACCAAACCATTTTTTTTTTTTTGTCAGCTGTCATTTGCACTGACATCAGTCCTAAAAAACCCTAAGTCAGATGAAGGACACACTGAAAAACTAACCCAGATAAACACCTCTGAGGAATATAAGCATGATTAAACATCAGAGAGGTGTTAACATTGAAAAATATGAGTGTCATTAGTGACGTTACAAATATGAATGCGGAGTTTGAAACTCTGCCATTATTTATTCCAGTAAAGGATAAACTTCCTTTCTTGGTCCTTCACTAAAAAAAAGGACCCAGAGGGTTGCAACTGCAAGCCATAAATCTGGGTGATGAAGGAGCATTTCACACAGTGCTACAAAGCCACAGTGTTTACCAAAGGAAACAGAATTTTTAAAAATAGGTATCTCCAGGATATCAACTGTATAAAGCAGATACAAGCTGCTCATTCTTGCAATGTCCCTATTCCAAACTGATATTTCTTGAACAAAATAATAAATCCCTTTTTGTTTGAAGAACTGTGCATTTCTTTCTCTTCTTAAAATACACTAGGCAACATTTTCTCATTACAAAGAAGTTTCAATCTCCTACAGGAATCTACTTAGGAATGCCATGAATTGCCTTACAAACTGTTTCTTCTAACTATGAACCAGGAAAGGATCCTGAGGAACCCAAAGAATCACAGAACCCAGGGCGATATTGGGAGACATATTTACAACTGCAAATCTGATTTGATCATTAAGATTGCATTTTCTGGAGAAGTAGTACTTAAATCCACCTGACTGCCAATGAAATTTGACAAGCACATGACCATAGTCTCCGCATAGTCTTTCTGGGACAGATGCATTTTACCATGGGTTCCAAATGCAACATTTACCTAGCACTGAATGAAAAACATCAAAAATGCTACCATTGAAACAGAACAATGGCCTTGTCCAGTTTTCACACAGCAAGATAGATTCCATACCGTCATTTAAGGAAAAATATCTTAACTGCACTTTTATTCTGAGTAGAAACATTCCCCAGAAAGCACAAGACACATATGCTAACTCTGCAGGTCTCTGTGCACACCATTCAAGACACTTCCTCTGCACTCACGGAGTGGTTACTCCTTTCAGGTTGCCAAATCCCTTGTACTTGTGGAAGACCTTATTCCATGTACCAATTTTTTATTATACAGCATCTGTAGCAACATCTTCTTCCCCTAGAATATGATTTGGAGAAGCTCCCCCAGACTTTTGATAAGCTCTCGGTCAGATTTTAAGAGCAAGACTGGAAATTCAAAATGATTTAATACCTCTTTCATGTTTATAAAACAAACCATTGTGTCCTTGCCCAAGAATATTTGAATGTGGGAAGTTAGGAAATTTAACTTGAAGAAAACTTCCCACGCAGTTAGTAATTCTAATCTGTTTATATCTAGGCCCAATATAAAGTCTGACTACGTACTTCTTTGGAGCCAAGCCACTGTCCTGAAGATACTAAATTGTATTATGTTATTCTGGTATCCCACCAGAATAAAAAGCAAAGCAGTCACATCCCACCAAGGAAATGAGGGTCCTGGGTTCACCATTACACAACTTCTAGAGCTGCCAACATAGCAATCACAAAGTAAAGGACTGTTTGTAATGGGAAGACAGAACAAAAACTTGTCTTCATCAGGCACGTTCTGAACACGTGAAGATAGGTACAGTAAAGCACCGCAACATGAATCTTCATTCAAAAAATGTAATAATGTAATTTTGTCACTTAAAGGAAATCAAAATAAAACAAAACCCAAGCAAATAAAACCCCAGCATCTCTTTAATTAAGCTAGAATCTCAAAGTTGGAGAAATGAGTCCACTGAGAATCTCAGAAGATTTGTTCTTGAGAAAGAGCCAAAATATACATCCTGGAGGATTAAAACTAAGTGAAAGACACATTAAATCTGATTTAAACATATCCCAAAAATTTAAGAAAGATACAAAACCCACACTGTCTTTCAAGTAAAAAAAGAAAAAAAAAATAGTATTTTTCTTCACAATCCTTGCAAGGAAGTCAGTAATCCCTCACTGACAAGGGCTCAACATACAGCAAAGATAGCAGCAATAAAGACTTACATAATCCTTTTAACTTTATTTATAAGCACATCCATTAGTACAAATTTTTATCTGGTTAATAAAATATTTTTGTCTGTAAACTGACAAAAAATTTATACCATTTGAGAACACAAACATGGATTTCAAAGTGGTCTTTATGAGCAAACTGACCAGAATTAGTCTTGGATGAAGTTTATAGCTCCAGAATAGAAATGTGCCAGAGTAAGTAAAATGCTGGGGTTTGCTCAAACACAGAGGATTCTCTTCATTAACTGCTAGACCCATGTACACCAGCCAGTCAGTTTTTCAGGAGTATTCTTACTTGTCATGCTAGAAAAATAACTAACTTCAGCCTTTGCCATATGGTATTAAGTGATGGAGCTGGGAAGATGAAGCTGCAGAAAGAAAAACAGGAGCCACTTACAAGCTTGAGAGATATCTATCTGAGTAATGATGTTCTGCTAATGTGTTATTGGAAGGTTTATTTACCACAAAGGCAAGAGAAAGCTCTCTCTAAAAGTAGGAGTAATAATAATAATAATTATAAAAAGGATTTATGGAAATAAATTAGTTGTGGTTTGTTGGTTTGTTTTTAAACCAAGAAAAATGAAAACTATTTTTTAGTTTGAAATCAGGGGAAAATAATGCTTGAAAGATGAACTTTTTCCTGCTTTATCCATTCATAGAAGATTCCCTCCCTGCTCACAGTCAGCTACCCACATACAAAGTGGGCAATTATAGTTCATTTTGAATATTCATTGTTCTTACATAATTTTCTTGCTTTTTGTCACCGAACAATTTTGAGAACTACTTTTTTTAAATCTAAAACTTCCAAGTTATTTCATTATAGCTACAAGAAAACACACCCTTTAAAAAACAAACAAACGCCAAAATTGCCTTTTCAGATCGTTGATCAGAATAAACATATATTAGCAGCAAAATTCACATCGTAGTATCAATTGCTAGCATAAATAAGTTAGGACCCTGTTACTAGCATATGCCCAAATGAGCTGGAGTTAGAGTGATTACATAACAAGGAACAGATTGCCAGCATGACTGCAAGCATTTCTCCTTTGTTTAGGGCATCATGGTCTACTCACAAAAACACTGCTCTTCAATAAATAATAGAGTATGCCTTCACTGTCCCCTGACTACCCAGGCACATTAAAGAGCAGACAACTCCAGTATAAAAGACTATTTAAAGTGGGGAAAAAAGGAAGTATCTTTGCCTGGTTTATACAGATAAGAAACCAAACCACAGAAAATTACTTGACTTTACCACATTTATGTGACAGCCTTGTAGCAAAGTGACCCCCAAACTCCCAAATCTAAACCTGCAGCTCCAAGAACACAACCACTCCACAAAAAGATAATGCCCCTCTTCTTAAGCAGTGGCAGATGCACATATGACCAGGACTTTATTCTGAGTCTTTTTTTTTTATTCACACAAAGAAACAAGAAAACCCAAAGTGGCAAAATTACTCTCCTAATCATATTCACACTGTTTTCCTTGTAGTTTCCCCCCTACTATTTGTGTCATTTTCTGTTTGAAACCATGGATTGAGTCACTAGTTCTAACTATATCTGTCACAATATACAATGCTGACCACTGAACACCTCTCGGAAAAGATGAACATATGCCAAATACAACCACACCTTTGGAGAAAATGGAGGTGGTAAAGGGATAAGCAGCAGTTCAGGGATGTAGCATCAGCACAGGAAGTTAACAGTATTTCCACCCTCTAAGATGACAATCTTAATGCTCCTCACCTGCCTCCAAATGTGTTCATTAGCAACTTAAATGGGATCTTAAAGGGAGATGGCCCTGGAACCACAGATCATTTCATTCAAGTAGACAAAATATTTGTAAGAACATAGTTGTTAACAGTAGACCTACAGAAAATCTTAAATTTTGTATCAATGCCTTAGAATTCTCAACCATATCTTGTATAAAACCTGTTTATTTCTGCATTAGAATTCAACTCGCCAATTTCTGGCACTCAAGGGAAAAAAAATTGCAAGATAATACCCACTTGAGAAACAGCAGGTTTGCATTACTGATGGTCTTATGTTTTAAGCCAACAGGTTGGTTTAAATTTGCACAGCTGGTATCACTAAAATTCTATATCAACTTTTAATGGAAGATGAGTAGAGATGGTTGAAGTAAAGTCATACTTTATTCCAAACCATTAGGTGCTTTTTCTTTTCTTCCTCTAAATTAGCAGAGTCATTGAAGTCTCTTCCTTCACTTCATCTTAGTCTCTTCTCTCAAATTCACAGCAATTCAAGGAAAAAAACCCAGTTCAAATTTAAAGGATAAAATTTCAATGAACACTCTACAATGATCTGAAAGAAGCTAATCATCACCTTCACTGGTTAATGATACAAAATCTGATGCTTTACTTGAACTACAAGGAAACAACAGGAACTCCAAAAGGCTCATCCAAATCAGCACAGTAATACATTGATCCTCCACTCCTTACACAATCATTTCTGTCCTCTTTCCCAGGACTATGTCAGTAAGAGCAGATGAATTCCAAGACTTCACCAGTATCCACAATTCAGTAGCTCAGCTCAGTTGTGCCTTAGAAAAAGTACATTGCTTGCTCATAAACCACTGTAACCTGATCAACCGCAGTGACTCAAAATCCATCGTACCACACTCCTTCTGAAAACAGGAACAACCAACTAGAAACCTGTCCTTTAAAAATATTTTTGCACTACGCTAAGTGACCCTTAACAAACAATATTAGATGTAAAAAATGTGATCAGCTCAAAACGTCTGGGAATACTGTTTTGTTTGTGGGTGTAGTTTTTAAAAGGAAACAGATTTTTAGTTCAAATCCATTTATCAGAACAGCAAGACAACGTTGTGCATGCCATGTTCTCACACTCTCAATCAGCAGACAATCAACTGGTCCATTTGTCTCTTTTAGCCACAAGAGCATGGAATAAAAGAGCAATTCCAGGAGGAGGCAAATACTGAATGGTTTCACCTGAAAATGGAAACTGCAGTCCAACATACCCCAAAGAAGAAGAAATGTTATTTTTGTGTCTGAAAGACAATTTGAATCGAGCTTGATAGGAATACTTCTGCCCTCTGAAGTGGTGTGTGAACTGCACCCTGCATTGTGCAGCCAAACAAGGCTGCCTTTGTTGGTGACAAAGAGGATGGATAGCGAAGCAGCTGATGGTGCTTGTCCATACAAAGCTTGAGTTTTAACTCCAGATTTAGAAAAGCACACACGAAATACTTGTAATTATGCATGAGACAGGCTACTAACTCAATTTATACATTTTTATTAATTTAGCTCATCTCTCCTGCCAAAAATGCAATCACTTTCCTGAAGATGAATGTCAACCAGGTAAGCCAAAAGTCATTTATCAGCTTTCAGCTAAGAAATATTTGAAGAGCTTAAAAAAAGGCAAGTATTAAAATGCAGATTGAAACAAGTATGAATGGTTTGATTATTACACGGAGTCCTGGAGTGGGAAGAGGGGAGCACATCCTGTTTTGTGGTTAGGAAAAGCTGGCAATCTGAGTCTGACCCCCACCCTTTTTTGTGAGATCTCTGCATAATAAATTTGACATTTCAGAAGAAAGCTTCCATTCTCCTCCACAAATCCTGTGCAAAGGAGGAAAGAAAAGTGGGTCCTCCACTCCATTTTTTTTTCCAATCATCCACAGGATGTCCAAAAATAATACCTACCCAGATGTTGAATCAGACTTTCAGTTTATTTGCAGGCAGCAGAATCAGTAGATTTCAAATTAGCTTCAGATGCTGTGAGTGAGGAAACATCACTTCCCTCCAAATTCAACATCTAAAAGTTTTTTGCAATTTTTTATGCTTAAAAAAAAAAAAAAAGTTATAGACCAAGAATTAATATATGAGCTCTAAATCAATGCCTCTTTCAAGACCAGAACTTCTGGACTCAAAAAAATCCTTAATCTTGGTTAAACCTGGGTGCTAATGGTACCCAAACATTCCACTTTGGCCATCTGCACTTCTTATTTTACTGAAAAACACCCACAGCCAAGACTGCAGAAGCTACACATGGTACTAAAAACGGCAGACCATCTCAGACACAGTAATTAAAATACATCTGTAGTTTTAAGTCAGTTTTCCCTTAGTTCAAAAGTTGTTCTTGACTGCATGCAATCCTACACTTTTTATTTGATTACCAAATTAAACTCCAAAACAGGTCAAAAATATGGAGCCTGTATCTCTAATGCTTTATCACTGTAGTAAAACTTACATGAGGTTGGAGGGGAATTAAAAAATTCCTCCTCAAAACAATAACAAGCCTGTCCACCAGGTAGGTAAATCATCCTACTGCACCATGGGAAAGGTTTGCCTGAAGAAAGTACACTTCATGGTTCAAACATCTGCTATTTCTTTTTAGTCAAAGCACATCCGGAGCGCACAAAAATACAATTGCAGCATATTCTCAAATATCTGGATGCTTCTATTAGAAGAACAGTTTATGTCTGGGAAACAAGGATTTAAAATAAACATTGAGCCAAATCCTAAAGCCTTTAACCTGGGCAAACTTCCATTCACCAAAGTACAACAAAAAGTCAAATTCTTCTCTTTTTGTTAGGTTAAACAGATTCAACCACATTACTTGAGTTCAGATCTGTTCATCTGAAAGCTAAGACCATCTTCCAGAGCAAATGGAGAAAGAACAAAACTCTAGCCCAGGGTTATTTCAATATAAAACATCAGGTCTGCTAAGAGTATAGCACCAAAACAAGGATAACAAAACATTCAAATAGCACTACAACCCTGGCATTAGTCCAGTGTTCTTGAACTAACCTTTTTGTCCCTATTATTAATCCTCTCGGGATCAACAACAAAAGGAAAAAGATAATTCTTTAGAACACTAGGAGAGACAAGATATTTTTTTAAAAATGCTTTATGTATTCTTCTTAACATGTTTCATTTGATCAATTTCTCTATAAATCCTTAAAGTCACACATGTTAAAATCCCGCTCACCAGAAAGCAGCAGCTTCTCTGGTTCTATTTTTACTCTTTCAGATACAGAAGAGAAGTACACACTTCTCTCCTCCATGCCCAGGGCAGACTGCCCTCAGGCTTGGTGGCATGAAATACCTCACCAGAAACACCACAATGCAAACTTAGCTGGGTGTAAATATGCACTGGCAAGAGTAGGTGATCTTACATTATGCAATTTCACAGCTGAAGGAATATTCAAGGACCCAAGAGTTTGTACTACTGAGATATCTCATGGGACTTTGAAGAAGCATATTACTACTTTATGAAGATACTAAAGCAAAACTTTAGGGTGGTTTTTTGGAGAGGGGAGAGGGGTGTTCAGATGCAGATCATCGAAGTTATAATAAGCAGAAATCAATTCTGAATGCTGCACTCTAGCTATTCCTGGAATCTTTTTTTTTTTCCCCATTTGTTCGTGAAACACAACCAGAAGCAGCACCAAAGAAGCAAAACCCAAAGAATATCCCTCTAATAAAAGATAAAAATACAGTGATACATGTAGATCTTCTTACATACACACCCCCCAGACTAAATCAGCCATACCCTTTGTCATGATTTAACCCCAGACAGCAACTAAGTTCCATGCAGATGCTCTCTCACACTCCCTACCCCACCCTAGTGACATAGGAAGAAGAATAGGAAGAAAAGGTAAAATCTGTGGGTTGAGATTAGAACAGTTTAATAACTAAAATAAAGTAGTGGTGGTAACAATAATAATATTAGGAAAAAGAGGGAAAGAAATAAAATCAAAAAAACACAAGTGATGCACAATGCAGTTGCTCAACACCCACTGAACAATACCCATCCCATCTCCAAGTGGTGGTTGGTGGCTCTTGGCCAACTCCCCCCATTTTATAGGCTGAACATGACGTTGTGTGCTATGGAATATCCCTTTGGCCAGTTCAGGACACCTGGAACGTGCCCTGGCCATGTTTCCCTCCAGCTTCTTGTGCACCTGCTCACTGGCAGAACATGAGACATTGAAAAGACCTGGGTTTAGAATAAGCGCTACAACCAAAACTGTGTTATCAATATTACTCTCATGCTAAATCCAAACCACAGCACTGTACCAGATACTGAGAAGAAAACCAACTATATCCCAGCTGGAACCAGGACACCCATGCATCAGTGTATTTTAAGCAGTCTGACAATATGCCTGGATGTCTCACGTAAATGGCATTCAGGCTGAATCAATAATTAAGAGTAGCTAGAATTATACAATATTTCAAGCATATCTTGTCCCTAAGGTAAATGTCAGTTATTTCAATATCTGGAAATCAGAAGGATGCTGGTTTCCTCCTCCCACCCCCACCCCTGCCTCACCTTATGAAAAATCCTAACTCTTATAACACAATTACACATAAACACTGTAAATTCTGGGCAGCAAGCAAGCTTTCTATATTGCTAATTATCTTGTTCTACCTTATTTTTACACAAACTACTGTAGTTTCAAGGCAGTCACAGCTATTATGCCTGTCAGTTTGTTCTCCAGAAAAACAACCTCAAACCACTGATTTTCTCTTCACAGATACACCAAACGTCATGATCTCACAGTGCTTAACAAACCTTTATAAGCATTTCAAAATCCCAAAGCCATAAAAAACCCCAGAAGAATTCTTCTGAAATATTTATACTGTTTATTCATCAGTACTACATGATACAAACTAGTGACATGGTCTGCGTAATCTTTTTCCATCTTATTATTTACATTTAAATCATGTTTTATGCAAGTTGGTTGGCATTCAGTTAAAGAGACTCCAATAGCCCTGTGTATATATCTCTTGTGCCATTGAGTTGGGATATAACCATTTAAATTTGGACTGCTAAAGTAGTAACAACACTGGAGGTAGTTCAGAGAGCCTATTTCGGGGGAGTGAAGTTAACTGTCTCTGTCAAGATTAAGAGAGATTAATTGTTTGACTAAGTTAAAGCAGATGATTCTATAAAAAGATATCTGAAGAGCAGAACACACGAAACAGGAAGAGGGAGTACATTACATATTGGAAGGTGATCCTATGGGTCTTCTCTATCCCTGACTTCTGATTCTGTGGTTAACCAAAAAAAAGCAAAGACATAGCACGTTACACTAATTCATAGTGAGGGATGTAAGATGTCACACAATGACAGACAGTTTAATTCCTGCAGGTTGTGAAAACTCAATGGCAAAATACCAAATAGCATGAAGTCATAGATATTATGCAATCAGCTCCTATTTCTTCTAGTTTGGTCTCAAAATAAAACAAAGACAAGAACAAAAGAAAAAGGTGCACAAAAAATCCAACTCAATGCAAAATTTTAAACCATTTTAGAAAAAAGAAATGGCTATTATTGCCTTACAATCTCCATTTCCTAAAAAGAAACATCACCTCCTCATTTTTTCTTGGATACAAAAAAGCAATCCTGCTTCCTGACAGGCTGAAAATCTCAACTCCATTTATTTAATTAGAATTCTAGGTTAGAATTGGAGCTAGATCATCAAATCATGAGCATAAGGACATTGAAGTCTCTGAAACCCAGGATTTCCATTTAAGCCATTAGAAAGATACAGCAAATCACAAGTTGTAGTACCTAAACATCACTGTGCACAGAGACATATTTCTCAGACACAGTTTCTGTTTGGGCTCATCTCTAATTTGTGTGATTAGTGCAATGAATATATGCATCAATACTCATCTGGGATTTAGTTTACTGAATAGAAACATGTTGCTTAGAAAAACACTAACAAGGAGCTTGTCTTTAGATCAATATCTGGATCCATCTGTGGACATTAATATAAACAAGAATCTGTACCTACTTATTAGAATTTAGTATCACATTATGTCTTTGGCAGAAGCAGCATTAAAACCTATGATTAGTATTGCATCATAACCTTTTAATGAAAATACAATTTCTAAGTACACTGTCAGGTGCATGTCTTCATATTAGTCTCCTTTACTATTATTATTCTTTTACTGTGTTTTCTGTATTTTCTACTTTCTCTTATGTCTATAAATTTTCCTTCGTGAACACTTTTTAAACCACCGAATATGAGGTCTTCAGCTGGTTTTCACCTACAAAATCTAATGGAAGTGCCCTCTCTATCAATTTGATAATTTCTCTTATAGACAACTTTTCAGCTTTCCAGTCTCATTCATCAGTTTCACAGCATCCTCTGCTGTCATAGCTCTTAGTTCATTCTACACATGAGTGTAAATCAAAATCACACACATCATAACTGAATTCAAGTTTTGGCTGATATTTCAGGGGAAATAGAACAAAACCAAAAAACCAAAACAAACAACACCCAAAAAACCCAAAACCAACCAAACAAAAAAAGCCACCAACCAAGAAAAACCACCTACCCTTTCCTTCACACCACCACGATTTCAGCTACCTCATGAACCACAAACATGCTCAGCTTTTGCATGTAACCTTCTTCACTACTCGTTTTCCACACAAAAGGTTAGTGCTGACCAACCTGTGGCTTCATTAGCTCACGTACCTCCTGAGTAACTCAAGGGCAGCTCCACAACTGACAGGAAAACTTAATGAACCTGCAGAAGCTCCACGACCTTGGGACACAGCGACAACATGGTTGCTTTCTGTCGCTGGGAAGCCACTGCCACCTTCTATGAGCACACTGTCCCTTTTCCATTAACTATTCAAAAAAATGAGTCTTACTGGCTTTCAGCTAAATGAACATTCCAGTAAAAAGTCACACGTCAACAGGCTAATGTCAAGTGAGCAAAAAATTTTAAAGTGTTGCACAGGGAGAACACATTTAACCATTCTCTACAATAAGGAAAGCATTTTAAAAAGTTACTTTTAACAGAAAAACACAAGGGAGTTCTGTTCATGTCTCTGGAAGCTGACAACAGTTTAACTTAACCTCTCAAATAAAAGACATCCATTCTGTATCATTCTAACACTCAAAACAAATATATACAACAAATATCAATAAATGATCTCAGATTTCCTTCATTTATATAAATTACAATCATTTATCTCCAACTCAAGTTTCAAATTCATTCTAGACTGCATACTCCTTTACAGTAGAATCACTAAATCATCTGCTGTCTTCACGTACGGTTAAAAAAAGAGTAAAGATTCAATCTTAACAACTTCATAGATATCTTATTTCTTCATTTTCACATTTCATTTTCACGTTTTTCTTAAAGGCAGAATTTTCTTCAAGAATTAAGGAGAAAAAGAAAATGAGTAATCTTTTTCTTTTCTTGTCCAGAGTTCAACATGGCTAAAAGAAGAATAGACTTTTATCCAGAATAGTATTGTGAAATATTAGGCAGGGAAAAAAGCATGTTTAGCATATTACAAAAATGAAACACTATCTATCATGTGCTTATTTATGAGATTTCTAATTCGCTTCACAAACGGCTTAAAAGGATGATCATAAGCAAGACAGGAAATACCAAGAATGTTGACCATCATCCACAAGCAAGCTAATGTGAAACAGAATTTGCAAAAATACAGAAAGCAGCACAAATTGCTTTAATTGAATTCTGTGGCATCAACATTTAGCTGTATTTGGAAGTGAAAGGTAAGCTAAGACCCCAAGAAAGAATATAATGATCTGAGACCTCTTTCCATATCACATCCATCTTGATAGGAAACTTTCCAGGGCAATCCAGTCTCATAAAAAATATTACCACACCGGTGATATTATGAGAATAAAACATGTTTTGACTGGGAGAAGTTAAGAAAACCTTAACACTGGCTATTATTTACTTGTCTTTGTCTCTAAAATAGGCATGCATCCACGCAAGGTAATTTATTTTGCAGAATGCTTAGTACACAGCATTAAGAATATTTTTGAGTGACAGTTGCAAACAATTGTTTCTATTATAGCTTGCAAAAACATAAGCTAGGTAATTGAAAGATATTTACAACAACCTAATCTAACAACTTTAATTCTTCATATTCCCCAATATGAGATCTCTGTTCTGAAAATTACAGAAGATGGCAAATGATTAAAAAAAAAACAACTACACCCCACCAAAACGGAAAATTCATGTGTAACACAATCTCAATCCATCATGTTAGTTTTGCTAAGAGAAAAGAAGAAAGCAAACAAAACAAACAAACAAAAAAAAAAACTCTGGCAGAATATTGATCAAAATAAAATGCATCATGACGAAATCTCATCTCAGAAAACATCATGATCTCTTAAAAGCATTAACTCAACTCTAAGTCTACAGCGAAACAAGAATTCCTAATGCTATCAATGCTACCCAAAAGATGCTACACATTAGCCATAATGGTTCCAGTGAGACACTGTCCTATGAAGCTATGCAGCACAAGCTATTAAGAGACATCTCTGGTAGTCTGTGAGCTAGTGTGGGAACCAGCACACCTCTTTAGCTTAATCTCCAAGACCAGAGACTTTAAGAATGTGGATGCTTCAATTTCTGATGACTGATTTGTCAAATTCGGTCATTTTCCAAGTCCCATTGAACTAATCAATCCAAAAGACAAAAAGCCCCACAAAAAACCCAACTACAACAATAACAACAACAAACCAGAAAACTATTCTGTATGTACTAAGTTAGCCTGTAAAGGAACATTAGAGTTTGGAGCACAAGTCTTAGGAGCAGCTGAGGGAGCTGGGGTTGTTTATCCTGGAGAAAAGGAGGCTCTGGGGGGACCTTATCACTCTCCACAACTGCTTGAAAGGAGCTTGTAGCCAAACAGGGATCAACCTCTTTTCCCAGGCAGCTAATGACAGGACAAGAGGATATAGCCTCAAGCCTATCCAGGGGAGGCTCAGGTTGGAAGGAATAAGCTGCTTCACCAAAACACTGATGGAAAGCATTGGAATAGGCTGTCCAGGGAAGCACTGGAGTCACTATCCCTGCATATAGTCAGAAGAGGTGTACATGTGGCACTTAGGGACATGGTGAGCTTATCAAAGAGTGGTTTGGGTTGAAAAGACCTTAAAGATCATCTAGTTCCAATCCCCCACCATGGGCAGGGATACCACCCACTAGATTGGCAGTGCTGGGTTAATGGTTGGACTTGATAATCTCAAAGGTCTTTTCCAACCTTAGTGATACTATGATCAAGGCTGTATGTAAAGTCAAGCACTCAGAAATCCCAGGCCACCAGAAGTATGTCCTTACTTACCCCTTTTCTGCACGAGCTGAGACTTCCTCTAGTGCAGGCTGCCTAAGGCCATGATCCTCTTAAGCCAAAGCTTTCACACTCTATGCTCCTTATACGCTCCTCACCTCCTACTCATCACCCAGGGCTCTTGATCCCCTTCCCACCTTCTCTTCTTCACTACCTGTCTCAGATTTTTCACCCCACAAAAAATAACTTTTCTGTAACATCAAAGTGCCTAACAAAAAAAAATTGCCATCCTCTTTCCCATCACTAGGTCTCAACTCTAGTCATCTTGCTCATCATGCACTCACTATCACAACAAATTAGTTTAATCAAGTTGTTCTTCCTATTTGCCCAACTAATTCTGCATTCCAGCATATTTGCCTAGACCAGTCTTCACTGGTTTCCCCTGCAAGAACTCAGTCCCAAGTTTTTAGCCACTGGAACAGCTAAAGGTCTAGCTAACATTTTCACAAGAATATCGGGGGGCGGGAAGTTACATTTCTTTTTTGTCTCTGCTTATTAGTAAGAATAGGCAACCCAGAAGAAACTCTCTAACTAGTTTTGCTACCACTACGGCAAAAGTGCCTGCAACCTTTTGGACCTACACTGCAACTCTTCATAAATCATCAAAGCACATTGTCAACAGAACCACTGATAACTGTGGAATCTTGCAGGATTGTTATGTGCTAGACAGACATCTTCTTTCCCTTCAGCCAGAGCTCAGAGAAAGAAGAGAAATAACCTCTTTATCACAGTGTGCGTGGGTGAGACGAGAAATGGACAAGAAAAGCATCTTTGTGCTCTTCTCTGAAAAATGTAGATTTGTGGGCATTCAGAAAATGCTCATTAGGAACATCTGTCCCAAAGCCATATCCGTCTGCAAATATTTAGCTTGTACTTTTTGAGTTTACGACATTTGTGCCTGCATACAGAAGGTCTGAAAACAGCCTAACAGCTAATACATGAGCCAAAACAGTTTCGGGGATATATTTCATTCAAAACCTGCATCCTAAAATACTTATCACATGCGTTAAGAAGCACCTCTGTTAATCTGGGTGACCTTACTGCAGTATCTTACAAATATGCACTTCTGAACTTTGTAAGACTTCAAACACTGCCTTCTCATTTGGCATATTTAATGTAAAACCAAAATGAATCCCTCTCTTCAAATAACACTGCTCTTCCTCATTCCTGCTACCCTCTCCCCAGACACAAGTTACTCCAGCTTTCCTGGTATCCATCACCCCCAGGCACCATGGAAAGGAAACAGAAACTAGGAGGCTATACAAAGACCAGACAACTACAACTGTGCTAAGCATTAAAGCCATTATCTGTGGGTGGTTATGCTACATCCATCTCTCCGGGTCTCACTGGAAGAGTGAGGACTGCTACCCCTGTCACTTCCACCAATTTCCCCAGTGAAGAAATAGGTGTGTGGATGAAAATGAAATGGTAACCGGCAGAAGAGCATCTTTAAGAAAAGATCATCATGATTGCATTATTCACATAAACCTTTCTAAACCAATGTCTCCTTAACTAAAATTAAATACAAGCTGTAGAAGAGTTTGTAAACTTTACAGAGCTCAGGGAGTTCATAAATCTTTTACAAATTTTAATTCCCTGTGGGTAGGGGCATGTTGAAAGAGACAAAGTAAAAAGGCTTTCCAATATTCTTCCTGCTCAGTAGTAGTGTGAGGAACACTGTCTCCAATGGAAAAGATTTGTTTTCTACAGTAGGTTAGACTTAAAGAACAGGCATCTGTGGCTTGAGGGTCAGCAAATTCACAGCTAGGACTACTTTAAAATTTCAGCAAGCTTGCAAAGACAAAGGTAAATACCCTCAAGAGCCATATACAGACACTACCTTTATATTTATAGAACAAGAAGTTTCAAAGTTTCCCTAAAAATTGAGTTTTGCTTGCATTTTTATAAGGAAAAATATATCTTGTCAGATTTTGGGAACCTACAGTCCACAGACAGATCCAAAATCCAAACTGCAATCAGACTAGCTTGAGTTCCAGCCTCTTCTGAGTACTCTCTGGTTCCCTTCACCCACCCTCAGCACCTTGTCTCTGCTTTCCCTGGAAGCCACAGCTGCTCATGCTCTTCTTTTGCACCTATCAAGTAAACGTGCTGATTCTACTCAGTGAGGCAAGAGAAGTGGAGCATATCCCTGTGGCTCCTACTGAGACACAGGAAAGGAGGAATAAAAATCTGAATTTCTTTAACATGGATACATGAGAAGCATTAGTTTAAGTCAGGTGGTGGCGAGTACCACAGGTCTACAAGACCAAAATCTAAGCTCCTCAACCAGTACCAACACTTCCCTGTGTGCACATGCTGCAAAGAGCCTGCATCTTCAGCATCTGCACAGTTCATTTGTGGCTTCCCATATTTCAAATACCACATTCAGTGTTAGATGCTCACCATTAAAAGAGGTGAAATATTACTTTGTGTTAGCATTTTCTAACGAAGATTTAAATAAACCCTGAGAAATCAGATCTGAAAACATAACAGAAAGCTAGAACTTTAATGGAGACAAGGCATTATTACTAATAAATTATATTCTGGGTTATGTCAGATGGATGAAAGATAAACATCTAGACACGAGCATTAATCATATTTTTCGTAATCTGTAACTTGAGTTAAAAATAAAAGGTTCACCATTATGACTGAAATCTTCAGATGCACTAATACAGCCAAATATTAAAATGAATATGATGTAAAACAGATTTTGAAAAGGATATTAAAAGAATCAGAACTACATTTCAAATCTTATTTGATTTCCCATGCTAACACTTCAAAAGGTTTGTAAATGAAAACATATAAGTCTTTCTCTGCCCAAAATCTACTTTTTTAATATTAATCATTAATGAAATTCATTGTGGTGTTTTTCTTCAGTGGATATTTTTAAAAAGATATTTGATAGTTTTCACATAAAATACTGTAACAGATACTCACTGTCAGGCACCTCCAGGATAGCTTTTTTTTTTTTTTAATGAATGTTATTTCAATTGCAGTATTTCTTTCTGGTGACTCTTGTGAATATGTTCTGATTAATTTTACAGGTCTGCATGATGTGGAAGGGTTTGTGAAATCTCTATAGTATTACGCTCCTGTTTCAAATGAAAAGAAGCTCTAAATAAGTATAAAATGTATAGAAGCTTAATGACTCTTGATGATCATGACTACTGATCTATATAGGAGACTTACTAGGAGACAATGTAGTAAGTAAAAAGTAACCTGAGAAAGGAAGGTCCATGATGAATTATAAACGTCATCGATATGTAATTTCAACTCATAAAAGCCCTATTTCAGATTTGCATACTTTTGTAAACTTAGTATAGACAACTTCAGTTCAATAATGCCAAAGTTAGTTTTCCTCAGTTTTCTAAACACCTTAACACAAAGAAACACTCTAATAAGGATCTGTTCAAATTGATACTTAAGACAACAGATGAAAGTGCCTTAATTGTCACCTATTTATAAAGCTATATGTTATGTTTATAGTTTAATAGTACAGATTATTTGCATGCTAAATATTGTAAATACTTTTTTCCATTGTTTCCAAGTTAAACAGGTTATATTCTACCTAATTCCTAGAGTTACTATTGTTTTATTTGAAACTATTTTTCATGTTCTTTCTGATAGCTTAACTGTGGAATTAATTTCATTAGACAAAACCATTGCATTTTTTAGTCAGTATTTGACAGCCTTACTTACCTCACACGAAGCAATAATCTGCCCAAGGACATAGAATAATGAACCATTCATAACTACCTGCGATATGAAAAAGTGGAAGAGCCTTCTTTGGAAGAAATTGAACCTGACCCTCTAATAGACTTGCACTGAAAAAAATAACCCTTTTAATGTCAAATAAAAGTTTTACAAAAGAATTAATTTGGGGATTTAATGAAGATATAAAAGGGAATGGGGAGAGGGAAGAGGACAATTTTGCTTCACAAAGTTCACCTCTAGGCTTAGAGTCAGCAGACAGACCATAAAGCCTCTCCTCATGAGTTTCTGCAGGTGCCAGGCATGGCCTTCCCCTTTAACACCCTCTTGCTGTCTGAAGGTGGGATGGTGAGCCATCCTGGGAAGAAGGAACCTGTGAACTGCAGCATGAAAGCGAGAAGGTCCATGAGGAGGGGAGGAGCCTTTGCTATCAAATTATCCCTGTCTATGCGGAATGTGTTATTGATAGACTGTAAGACAGCTGAAGCACAGGCCATTGTCTCATTCTGTAATGTAGCAAACATATCATTTCAGTCACAACAAGTGGAGCCTGCTCATAATTAAACTAACATCTGTTGATACTTAATCCATTTACTCAACTCCTAATACATGCAAGCTTTTTGCACTTAATCTCTTATCCATAAGGATGTTTTCTGACCTGTGCTTTGGCATTAGGCAACTCAATGTTGATTAATAACCTTAGACCTCCATGCTTTGGAAATTAATTTTTGCCTTTGGATTCTTACAGTTTATCAAAAGATACAAAGCTGGAAGTTCACATTACTTGTTAATATTTATTTGTTGACCCATTTCTAATAGAAATATCACACACTTCCTTTATTCTTCACAAGCTGCATTTCCTGACATCCAGGGCTCATAAAAACAAGTAAATTCAAATTGTCAAAGATTTACAGATTGGGTTTTTACCCTGTTGCACACCTAGCACATCTTTACAAACAGGGCACATAGAAGGCGATAAACGCTCTGTATTTTCACAAATTTTATATTCATTTCTGGTAACAGGAATTCTTGCCTCAACATCTCCCTATGAAACAAGTTTGCCAGATGGCCTTTGCTAGTGTGTTTAAGGGCTAAACTTTAATTCTATTTTGGATCTGGGGCTTTCTTGGTAGGATGAATAGAAGTTGGGTAAAATGAGAAAAGACTACAATGGAAACAATTTAGGCAAGAAGCCTATCATGCACAAATCCTGATAAAGAACAGCATCCACCACAACAAAAATAGCCAAAGTACTAACTCAGGGTCAGTAAATATTTTGTAAACTAAGCAAAATATTTCTGAAAAGCTAGGACAGCAGAAAAACTCATAGCTCAAAGAGCCTTATTTTCAGGACCCTTGCCTTACTGCTAAAATGAAATAAATAGAATATAACAGTCTACAATATTTGCTAATAGGATTATTTTCTTTTTACCATGTCTTTTTAAATTGCCCTCGTTGCATCATGCAGTATAAGGATTACAGTCATGGGCCCACAGAGAACCATGTAAACAGGTGGGAACTAGTTTGGAAAAATCACCAGATTACCTGCACCTGCAAATTATGCACTGAAAATAAAGAGACGGCAACTCGGATTTGCACTGCAGCCTCCTCCACACACTCAGGTAATGTATTCATTCTATGTTCATTCTCTGTTTTCAAGCATAGAGCTGAAAATAATGGGAAATTTTCTCTAAGACTGGAAAATATGTTTAACAGTTCCACATGAATATCAAGTTTATACAGTCTTAAAATACACAAAGTAAAAGGGGGGGGGGGGGTAATTAAGAAGAATCATTAGTCTGGATGCAAATTTCCATGGCAAATTGAGTCCAAACTAACATAAATTCTGTTTTATCTTAGCTAAGAGTGTCTCTATTCAAGAAGTTTCAGTTAAAGGAAGAAGAATTTAGGAAGCCTTATTTAATGACAGTTCTGCTCTCTAAATATGATAGAACAGATGAATCCTTGTTTAAGAATTTAGAGTCTTAAAAAAAATAATTCTGGGTTTATAACATTTTCTTTCAAACACAACTTCACTCTCCTTTCTTCTGTTTTCTTTCTTCTGTGAAAGAAGTATATAAAAATTATATTAATGTCATAAAGACTTGCTTCCTGCATAGGTACCCAACCTTAGATAAACAAATACACTAGACAGAAATAACACTAACAATATGGAAGAAGGAAAACATCCTTTCTATTTGTTCATTCTTACCAAAGAAAATAAATAAAGGGAAAATACCATCAATATTGGAAATTCTTAGGAAAAAGAAAAATTTAGAATAATTAACACCATATGATAACATCTCTTCTATGTTAACACTCCTCGCCAAAGTAAAATGGATGGAGTTTTCCTCCAACCAATATGTTGCACTGTATGCATATATATAGATTTATATGCACACAGAGGAACTCAGAAGGCTAAACGACTTTTCAAGTCAATTTCTCTTTTCTGCTCCTGAATGATAATCAATAAACTGAAGCTAGCAGCAAGCAGAATCAACATTTGGTGGTCAGCTATTACCTCTGGCTCTTGAGGCCTGGACATGCTATAAAAAGGCATCACGGCCACCCAAGCAGAACAAAAGGGAGAGCAAGTATTTTCACTTGTCCTTTCTAGTAACCCATGTGGTTGACCTTGGAGCAATCAGACAACCTCCACAGAGAAACACGTAGGAGTATAGGACCCCCTCAGTCCTTCATTGGAGGAGGGAAACCCTGCCAGCTCTGCACAAAAGAGAAATAATTAGTCTGGGTGGTGACTTTTTCTCATCTATTTCTTTAATTGTTAATGTGGCTGGGAATGTTTTCTTTTCAGGTGGTTTTATAAGGTAATTCATTCATGCCATCTGTCAGCACCTTCTATTACTTTTAAATGGCAGAGCAAGCTCTCAGCACATCAAAGCACACATGTTAGTGCCACTTTTGTTTTGGTTACCCCTGGAGGAAATGGGAACATGCCAGCCACACAATTCAGCAGGTTAGCAATGACATCAAGTAAATAGCTTGCATAATGTAATGCACATCTGATGGCCCTTCTTGGTGATGCTTTGCTGTTCTTCAGCCACTCTGCAGCAATATATTTTACTGGTATTTTTATTGGCAACATGATAATTTAAGTCTGATGAAAGGCATCTCTGACCAGAAAGGGGAGACGGCTGAATTAGCTCAACCCATTGACTACATAAAGATCCCAACAACAACAGGGGGAAATTTAAGATGTTTAAACCAAAACATCAAATAATTTCTATCTTTGATACTGAGAAGATTAATGAATAAAGCTCATTTAGTAGGAAAAAATTCTAATCACCTCACCAATCAGTAAAGTCAGCATAAAGAGCAAATATATAGGCAAAAGAAAAAAAGAAAAACATTGTCAGCCTTTTGAGGTTCCTATACATAATCTTACAAGCAGCTTCTAAGGGAAGAAAAACAGACATGGAAAGGTATAAAACTCAGGTTTACCAAAACCAGACCCACATAATATGGTTCTTAAGCAGTCTAGACAATTGCAGTGTTTGTTTCTATTTCAGCTTCATTAAAGTAGCTGATAATATATTATACGGGGAACAAATTAAAACAAGGATTAAAATTATGAAATGGAAGTGGCTACAGAAGTGATCTGAGTAATGCTGGAAATACTTTCCAGCTGCAGAAGGGTCACCAGCAGAGATCCTCAAGGACAAGTCTTGGCATGGGCCCTACTATTTTTTTTAGTTGACTTGGCAATTAAAATATGAGTGATAATGAACTTGCTAATAACACAGATCTGAGAGCTACAGTCAACATGAAATAAAACCACTCTCCCAGAACTACATGATCCTGAGGACTGAAAGAACAGAAATAGTATTACATTTAGTAACATCAAAAAAGAATGAGTACAAAATACCAACAAAACAAGCTGCTGTAAATGTGGCTGGGTGTCTGTAAACAAATGTTTTCTCCATTAGCAGATCAAACCAAACCAGTACAACACAGCTATACTGGAAGAGTGTGTGTGATAAAAGACAACTTCACTGGCACAGAAATTGTATCAATCACTGCTAAAGCCTCATCTAGACAGGAGTGTACAAGTTTCAATTATCCTTCTTCAATCCAAAGTAAGGTAGATCACTAGAAAAAGACCTGGAGTTCAAATTGTTTAGTCAAACAAAAGACAGAGAAAATACCAGGTGTCTGTAAACATGTAACAAGCATGAGAGGAAAGCCAGGAGTGAACAGGGAATAAAAGCTATTTATGCCAAAGAAATAGGGTTTTTGCACTACAATAAAACAGCAGAAGTTGCCTATGAAGGAATTTTCATTGTGAGTTAACAGGATTTTACTCTTCCTGGAAGGTCTGGAAAAGCATTCTCAAAGATCTCAAGAGGGCAAACAAAAGCTTGATTTTAAAGTGGAGTTTGATATGTTTGTGTGGAGATGATACATTGCCTCAGCCTGTGCAAGCAGAATACATTTATGAAGCTGAAGATCCCTAAAAAACCAGCTTTATGCCTGATCTAGTTCAAACACACCTGAGAATGAACAAAGATGGGCTGTCACTAACCACATATTGAGTGCAGTGCTGATGTGTAAGCTAACCTATAACAGCAGGTGACAGACTTAGGGAACACATGTAGATAGTTGAAGAGGAGAAAAAGAGTTTTTTCTCTTTTCTCTTTCCTTTTTTCTTTTTTTTTTTTTCCATTTTTCAGCAATAAGATGGGCTGCTGTTTTACCACAGAAAGTCCCTCTCTAAGTGTAGCACGTTATCATGACTCTGTTTATAGTACCTTTGTTTGCAGTGGTTCCTGGCACTTCATGCATTTTTCATAGCTGTTTCTTGTTAGTATATACTGTATTCCTTGGAGTGCCAACAAAAAGGGCACTCAGTTGCTACCAGCGTTTTGTTTTAATGACAAAACAAGTAGCAAGAACAGCAGCTTCTGACAGTCTTACAGGGCTACAGCTTATTTGTGGTGAAAGAAACATGACAACTTAACTGCATCCCAGAAGAACAGATGTAAATACAACTTTCAATGCCTAGTCACTAAGCCACTGATAACCACAAAGGTTTCTAAGACCAGATTTCCTTACTTACTTGTGCACACAACCATACGAGCAGTTCCAGGCACATCCATTAACACATGGTAGTGCCACGTTTCTATGAGCAAAACCAGACATTATACACAAGCAAATGCCAATCTGCATACATAATTATTGTTTTGTATATAAACCCCTGCTATTTTCAGAAGAAAGAATCAAAAAAACTGATACAGCAGTGCAGGAGGCACCCTGACCCAGCAGACAGTTCATTATGAGGCAATCTTAGCAAGCAAATCTAAAGATGCATTACTCCATTTACATAAATCCTTCCCTTTCAAAGCTTTGTTCCTTCTTCCTGCCAAATCAATAAATGGTCTCTGCCCCACTTAGTGACTCCTCTTGTGCACTCACTTTCATGTTCCCAGCGTCACTATAAATGTATCTTTTCCCTCCACATCTGGCCCCGGACTATAAACTTTTCATGTCATCACAGAGGGGCAAAATTCTTCCTTCCTTTCACAGGCTGCAGCCCTCTCCACCAGGAAAAGAGAATAACACCTACCAAGTCTACTGTCAGATATCCTGGATCAAATCAGATTGCATCAGATACATGACTTAGTACTTTCTAAAAATTAAGGTGATTCTTTTTCCGCTGCTGAGCTATGTTTGGCTTAAATGTAAATTCACTTTAAGGTTCGGCATAAACCAAATCAAAGCAACATGTTTACAAAAGCACTTCTAATCAGCCTATGCTAACATTCAAAACTCTTAGAAGACTACTGCTACAATGAAAAAAAGGGGAGAAAACCACAGCAATTTCTAGCAAAGACTCAGATTCCCAGTAGGGACGAGGCTAAGGAGTCCCAAGAGCATTGCAGCCATAGCTGCAACAGTTTATCTCACAATTGTCCAGATAAACACATTCCGCTTTTCAAAACCAGACTCACAACAAATAAGAGTTTAAAACTTCTGCAGGTTTTCTTCCTTCCTGAGATCACTTAGACAAATCCACCTTTAAGTTTTGTCTTTAATATGTTCATATTAAAAAAAAACAAAAAAAAAAAAAACCAAAAAAACCACTAGAAATAAGAAGGCATAGTTAAGTTGCTATTTTGAAATAAAGAATCCTTATAATAAAACATATGGGCTGTAAGTGAAACAGAAGACCCCAGAAACAAGCAAATCTCTCTCTGAACAAAAAAGTGAATGTCAATATACTAATTTCCAAATTTTAGAAGATTCTTTATGAATCAAAGTTTCAGGCATATACACAGCATTTTATTAAGTTTAAATTGATCCAGTGATATAATATAAAACATAGAAAGGGCATGCTCGTATGAATCCTTTTTGTTGGTGTATGACAGCACCACTTAATTATTTTTACATGTTCTGGAAGAAGAAACTTAAAGACCTAATTGCTGTGCTAGTACAATAAGGTCACAACCCAGTGAGACATAAAATTACTAAAATAATATTCCCCTGAAAAATCAAATTTTCTAAAAAAAATAGAAGGATGCAGTTAACTTACAAAAAGTATCTCTATGCGGTCATGACACTGTTTTTCCTTTTAAAGTTATTACAGAGCATAAAGAGCATATTTTCTCTTAAAGCAAACAATAAAATACAGAAACATAAGACAAAACTGAGCAGACTCCTTCTGGACAAGCAAACCCCTGAACGCCATTACTGGCTGACTTGGGCTGATTGGCCATAATTTTAATCAACCAGAGAGCTGCTGACTCATAAAATCAGAATGTATTTGATGCTGGCTGACTGCCTAATTCAGAGCTTGTTGTGCCCAGCAACCTTGGGTTCACTGTGAAATGTAGTTAAAATGGAGGAACAGGACATCACCGCTGCCCTAAGAAGCAAACCATGGTAATTCAAACAGCTGCCATGCGTGAGTGATGACAGGAATGGGGAGGTGGTGGAGCCAGGATCTCTCTTCAACGAGAATGCTGAAGGGGTTGTCATTCCTGTGACATCCAGCACACCCCCAGGGCTGGCAGGAAGGCAGTTTCTCTGTAACACACACTACCAGACCCAAGGACCCAGGGCTGGAGAGCCAGGGGATGCTCTCTGCTCCAGGACAGCAGGCTCCCATCTCTGCTGAGCTGATGACCATGTGCACCATCTCCAGATAGCTCAGCCCAGGGCACCAAGCCTGCTGAGGGATCACCATCCTTGCTGGTGACAAAACCACAGCCACCCCACCACGTGCAGTGCTGGGTCCATGTCTCAGGGATCACATCCAGCCCCACATGGGCGGTACAGAGTGGTCTGAGTCAGACAGTTGTTCTACTTTATTTTTTAAGGTCAGCCCTTCCGTAGCAACTCACACCACTAGTCTGATCAAATTTTGAGAAGCCAGTCCTAGACTGTCATAGCCATTACTTCACTGTCTACCATTTGTCATGAAGACACCACATACCAAGGAGGAGTGAGGAGGAACGATAGAAGCAGGAATGCAGCCAACTGAGCATCCCAGAGACCTCTGTGGATCGCAGAGCCCAAAGAAGGACACATGACAGAGAGAAGAGCAGGAACAGGAAATAACTTCTAGGAAGAAACAAAAATACACTAGCAAAATAGACTCATTGCTTGTTTGCTTGCTTGCTTTTCATGGTTTGTTTTTTTTCAATGCAAACCAGAATCAGTTGATTCCCAAAGCAGGCAAGTGTCTTCCTTGGTCAAGTTGCAACAGGTAATATTAACCATGGATCCTTCCACATTTTCAGTCATTTCTGGGAAAAGCGTGTTACTCCGAACCACATTAGAGCCTGATATAAGTCACAAAACCAGATCATTATCTACACAGTAACACCCTTTACCCCTGAAATCAAAATCAAGCCCGAAGTACCAAATTCCATTCTGGAATGCATATACTTCACCACTCCCTCCCCTCAGCACCACCTCACATTTGTCACTTTTGATATCTCTTCTTGTGTCCCTGGTCACCTCTGAAACACAGTGGAGAGAAAAAGTAACCTTTGTCTCTCCTCTGGATTTCAATTTCTGTTTTCACTGCAATCTTTGATTTTCTATTTCTTCATCCCTTCCGTTAATTCAGTCTTTTATGAAAGTCCTGTCACCTCCTTTCCTGTCATTTCTGGAATTCACACATTCTTCTTGGCCACCACAGCTAACATATTGTCTACTGACAGTGTTATTAGCTGTTTTTATTATCGGTCAACAGCTGACCCAGTTGATTATTTTTCTAGCGTGATTCCAAACATCATTAATCTCTTGGAATCCACCTACTCATTTTCTCATTTCTCACACAAACCAGTGATTTCTTTGCACTTTTCTATAAACACCTCCTATCCCATCTCTGACTCTACTAATATCTTCCTTATTCCCTGTACTCTCAGCTTTCATACTCTATTTGCCTGCTCTCCTAGTCTTCACTTAACTGCCCTTATTTTCCTGCCTCCAAATGCTTCATAAAACGGGCTTGAAATAATCTTAAACACAGAATCCCCTTACAATCACATTATTATATAATTAACTTCCTCATGAATGATTCTCTCCTGTGGTACTCAGCAGGTCAGTAAATTACACTCCATTTGGACTTCTTCAATTCTAACTCGGTTTGGTTCCAGTGAAGGTGACTGTTCTTCTGGAGTCAGACCAATGCAATCCCTGTAAATCATTACTCTCTTTCAGAAAAATGGCAAGCTAAGAAGCAGACCAGCTCTCACACGAAGTTTCTAAAGGGGAAAGGCAAAATACAATAAAGTGACAGCTTCAGATGAATATTTATTCTTCTGAAATCTGTCCCAAAAAATAGCCATCCGTCTTGCTACTTTGATCTACCTCAATCCTTCACAAGAACCTCACAGAGAAAAAATGTTACACATACATAAATTTTATTAACTTGGTATACATTAATAACAAGGAAAATCATGCATAATACTAATCTAAGTGCTGGACACTTTACTGTCCCTCAACACGTACACTAGCAGCCACCACAGAAAAATGGATATGTGGCAATAGGCTCTTGTCCCGCTAAACCTCTTCTGGCAAAGTTCAGCAATTATGCTTCCTCACTGTTGCCAAAATGATTCAATAAATTTTGTAACATAAACTGAAGGATCAGTCAGTGGACAATAACACTAGAAGGGTAGAAAGTATTTGTATCACCACACAACTACACAAAATAATCCAGTGTTTTACTAGTGGGCTCGGGAAATCTGTTTATCTTTTGCTGAAAGAGTTTAAATTTACCCACCAGCTACTTCAAATATATTTTCAAATGCTTCCTCTGTGTGTTCACATACCCTCTGGTTATGTAAAAGAAATCCCATTCCCACAACTAGGTCTGAATTTTAAATATTCTGTTCTCTCATTCTTGTTTCAGGGACAGGATTTTCATACCTTTTCTCTCTAATGCCACCTGGAAGGATAATGCAAGGTGGAACTCTTCCACCTACCAATTCCAGTACTGGAGAAAAGATTTCTTTATACCTCTGCTGTGAATTTATGGCATTTAACACAAGAGAAAATAAGATCACGCAGTAAACTAGGTGCATCGACACTCCTATTTTTCACAGCTTATTTACTTCACTACAAGAAATCTTTTAACAAAGTCAGTCACAACTTTCTAAAAGAGAGACCTTCAGAAAGGAACACACTCTCCACTCCACATGAAGTCACTTGTATGTTCCTAGCAGACACTAGAAGCCTGGGCAGATACTGTGCCTGATGACACTGAACATCGGTGAAAGATGCTGTAGGCATTTGACCAAGTGTATGGCTCTTGTCTGCATGTGCTGCACTGTCTTTGACCCACAGCCCAGCAGATGTTTACAGCAGTGCTGGTCATGTTCTGGACCATGCAAAACATTTACACAGCTTTCTAGATTTAACCACAGTAAATTCATCTCACATCACTGAACATTTTTATTCTCTTTAAAATTTTTATTAGTTGTTTCATCTCATTGTAGCCAGCTAGCTCTCTCACAGGGACTTTGGATTTGGTAAAACATCCATGCACAGACACCCTTTGAATGTTCAATGCTTTCTTTTTTACTCCCTAGGATGCCAGCAGAAAATCTGATGTATATCACTGTACTCAGTCTTAGTCACGTGTCTTACACAGGTATCTAATGAAATCGAACTGTTACCATTATATCATGTTTCATATTCACACCTAATTCATACAGATAAGTTTTCTCAGATGATTTTTCTTTTGGTCATAACCCTAATGTCAGATTTGTCAGTGCATCAAGAGTAACAGCTTTCAAGCTACAAGAACCCCATCACATACCTAGGAAACACATTTGGGGTTAAGTCTGACTTTTCCCCCTGCCTGTTAAATATGTGCAAAGGATTCTGATTTCTCTTGCAAGGTCATCATTAAAGTTATTAGAATATAATTGTTTGATATTACCACCTTCAGTAATTCTAAATCAAAGAAGCCAGTCATATTGCATTTTTTGCTATAATTATTTTTAAATTTTAAGATATTTCAGGTAGCACTACCCGTTCTATATTTGACTAACATTATTTCCAAAAAAAGACAGATGATTACTGTGGGATGCTGACCACTCAAAACTCACAAGAAATCAATGCAAGATACAAAGATTCAAATACTACAAGGTCAAGGCCATCTGTGTCAGAAATAGCTGACCAGCAGGGCCAGGGCAGTGATTGTTCCCCTGTACTTGGCACTGGTGAGGCTGCACCTCAAATTTTGCGTTCAGTTCTGGGCCTCTCATTAAAAGATAGATATTGAGATGCTGGAGCATGTTCAGAGAAGGGCAACAAAGCTAATGAAGGGTCTGGAGCACAAGTCTGATGAGGAGCAGCTGAGGGAGCTGGGGGTGTTTGGCCTAGAGAAAAGAACACCTTATCAATCTCTAGAACCACCTGAAAGGAAGTTGTAGCAAGATGGGTGTCAGCCTCTTCTCCCATGTGACAGGACAAGAGGAAATGGCCTCAAGTTGCACAAGGGGAGGTTTAGATTGCATATTAGGAAAAATTTCTTCAGTGAAAGGATTGTCCAGTGGCAGAGTCACCATCCCCAGAGGTATTTTAAAGATGTGTATATGTGGCATTCAGGGTTTAGTGCTGGACTTGGCACTGCTAGGTCAACAGTTGGGCTCAATTTTTAAGGTCTTTTACAACCTAAATTATTCTATTCTACCCTATCCTATCCTACTATGTATCATCCCTACCTAATCAGTTATGATCTCTTAGAAGTGATCTAAATATATAATGAGCTTTATTATACTAGATTATAAAACTGACAGACAGGGAGCTGAGGTGAACTGCAATGCACTATGCAACCTTTGCATTGTTTCTTTTTGCAAGAAAGGTGCAAAGGAGGATATTAAATGATGGAGGCAACTTGCCTGGGGTTTTGTTCAGAACACTCAACATCCATGAGGGAGCTGAATCTGTTTTTCTGAATACAGACAGGAAAAACTAAAAGAAATAAAAAAGAAGGAACAAGAAGGCTAGCAGCAAAGACTACTCTGCCAGCCTAAGGAATCTTCTTTCAGTACTCAGGAGGAAAGACAATGATGTTACAGCCTATGGCAGCAGTCCTTGAAGGCTATGTCTTCTACCAGGATTTTGATAAAAATCAGCAGGGAAACAACTTCACTTTAATGTGCTAACAACAGCTCTTCAAACAACACTGATAGTATCTTCACCTTTAGTCTTCATTAACCACCTCATGAAAGACGCTTTCCTTCTTTTGTGCCTAAGGCTGATTCCTAATACCTCTTCTCTCTCTACTGTTCGTGCATAACTATGCCATCACTGATTTACTTGCATCATTTGTGGTCTTACACTAACCAGATGGCTACTGCTGATTTTGAGGTTGAATCTCAGATATTTCTTATTTTAAGTATAAGGAACAATCTAATTAGATACAGTAGTATCTAGATACCTTAGTAACTAAGGTAATGACAAGCTTGTGATTAGTTATCTAAAGTTGCAACAGTTTCTTTCTAATTTTGTTTTACATCTTCCTCTGATTTACTCAACTTTGTTGAGACAGTGTGTTAAATGTTATCTAATTAATGGAATTAAGACACTAGCCTTTCCATACAACCGTCTGTCACTGGCAGCTCTTGTTCTTGGAAAATGGTCCAAGGAATCATTATGGTGTTTTTTTAAATTAAAGAATAAAAAAAGATAAATTTGTACCATGCATTAAAGAATCAGCTTTCTGACCCGAAGGGTGAGGTTTTGAAATCAATTACGCAACAAATGTGCACCAGTTCTAGCTACCAACACCAACATGTTAAAAAATAAAACTACAAATTCTAGTAAGAAAAACGTAAGAAAATGATTAATTACCTGAGCACACTTTAAATGCACTACCTCAAGTGAATGGATACAGTGCCACATGCTTTGAACGGCGAGGAAAACAAACAAACAAACGCAAAAACAACAACAAAAAGTATTCTATGTGAAAACAGTGTATGTTTACCTTGATTTACCTTGCTACTTTTAACAGTAATATGAATTTGCAAAATGCTATTCTGCTCATTCTCCCCACCTTCTGAAGATTTGATTCACTCCTTATGCACAGACGTGGGATGCAAACAGGAAATTTGTCAGGTCTGATTTGCAAAAAGGATGGGTATCTCCAAGTATCAATCCATAAATTACATGGAGTCTGGAAATTCTGAGACCCAAGCACATCTTCTTTAGCTATTTTTCTATTCCCACATGCTAGACAAGGTACACATACTCCTTGCTAGAATATCAGAGATATGTGAACATTTTGGATCTTTATGATTAAAGCTAAAATTACCAATAGACCACTTTTTAAAACACACACTATTGATATTTCCTTGTACTTATAAATTTACTTTCTCAATGCTTTATATTTAGAAAATATCTCACAATAAAACACCAGCTTGAGCAAAAGATGACACAGTACATACTTTATTTGTAGTGCTGCATGGAGGGTGGTTTTAATCTTTCAGAGAATGGAAGGAGCAACAAATATAGACAGTGAAAAATGCAAATGCTAAGGAAGATGTAGCAAAAGCTACAGGAAGACATGAGGATATTTCCCACAATCACAACAGTGAACAGCATAAAGAGCCATCAGAAAAGCCATCTGGGCAGCTACAAATACACTACACCAGTTACTGTTTTCCATGTTGAAATCATCTGTTACCTAAGTGCAAACCTGCACAGAACAGGAGAAAAAACAGTGGCTGCCTGTAACTTTTGGTATCAATAACTTGCCTCTTATCAAATGAAGGCAAGTGATGCTACACTCCAGGGCCAGTTCAACTTTTCGTATGGTTAAATTGTAACTCCTCCCATGCTTCTTGTAGAATGAAGGGGGGTAGAGAATTTCCCATACACAGTGGGTTGACCCTCTGAAGGCAGCACAGTTAACTAAGCGCTGCAGTCAAAGAAATAAATAATAAGTCTTGAAGTTTTCAGGGGAAAAAAAATTGGGAATTATTCATTCTGCTGGATTTATAAAACTCAGCAGAACAGATTTCTTTGAATGACTAGCACCAAGCGTTTCATATAGCCAAAATGCAAGCCAGTTTTTTACATACTTGTTTCAAAATTGCTATCCAACAGTAAAATAACTACTGCTAAAAGTAATTTATCAGTTCTACATGAGGTGGAGGGCATCGAGGAGAAAAGAATGCAATACAGAAACATGCAGAACTGATTTTTTTCCTGTGGTTTTAAAACAAATTAGCTGTCAGTGATTTGCAGAATAACAAGAAATACGGACTAATTAAAAATGTTCAAGTATGTGAGCATGATTGCTGGGAAAATAATGCCAATAATTTACTGGCTAGTTAGTCCCTTAGAGAATGCCAGCATTGGATAGTTCTTGAAACTGAGAAGAAATGATGTCGGTCTTGTATTAATTCATCATTCCGTTCATTGCAAGTCAATGACTGATGACTGTGCCAATGTTACGGAATAACATTCATTAATAATCAGCACTTCCAGCTGAGAAACACAAGTTCAACCTTTCTGAACTTTTGGATGCATATTGTATGTGTTAAGACACAGCAAAATCAAACATGCCCTACAGATATTGGCTGGGGTTGATTTATCTTTAAAACCAAGAATGGAAAACTGCACTCTCTTGAGATTTGAGGTACCAGTGAGTTTTCACAAACACTGAAGAAACAATTTGTCATGGCAGGATTTTCAAGACCTGCTGCTATACAGTTTAGAACCAAAGCTCAAAAGCCGTAACTAGGACATCTTGAGCAATATACTGAGGTATCTACTTTCACATGAGGACAGACATTTTAGGATTTACTGTAAAGATTAAATGCTTAGGTCCTTAAATCAAAAAGACATAAGAAAAAATCCTACAACTTCTACCTGGCTAGCACTGCTGACTGTTCAGATATAATATCCAACATCAATTTATTTTTACTTACAAGCCTTTGATCACAGTTTAGAAGTTCAGGGTTGGATTTTTGGGGTGATTTTTCTGTGGCCTGGTGTTTTTTTCCTTTTAAGGAACAATAAAAAAGTTTGTCACACTCAAACAAGGTGAAGAAGTTTTCAATCCAATATCACTTGTGACATTCAACATTGGGCTGTATCAACAGCAGCATAGCCAAGAGAAGGGACTACTCTCTTTAGTCAGCCATCATTAAACCACATGCAATTTTGGCCACTCTCAGGATAAGAAAGATACTGATAAACTTTAAGATGTCCACAGTAGGGCCCCCAAGACAGTCAGGGCTGGAACTTAAGGCCCCATGAGGGGAGCCTGTGGGAGCTCATTCAGCCCCAAAACAGGACAGTTTTGGAGGCACCTCATGGTAGCCTCCCAACACCTAAGGGGAAGTTATAGAAGAGACAGAGCCAAGCTCTTTACAAAGGTCAATACTGAGATACAATGGCTACAAACTGAAGTTGGGGAGATATAAGGGAAGACGAGAAAAAAACCAAACAGCAACAATGCTTAAGAGATTAACAAAGCACTGGAAGAGGCTGTAGACCTCCATTCTCAGAGACTTTCAAAACACAACAGGAGAAAGCCCTGATCAATTACATTTAAATTCAGTGTTGCATTGAGCAGGGTATTGGAGATCTGCCGATGTGCCTTCCAGCCTGGGATGCTGGAGGAAACACAGAGAGGGGCTACTGCCCATCCTGCAATCACCCCAGAAACCTTGCAGAAGAGTAGCCAACCTCAAGTGCTTCAAAAGAATGCATGAGAAACCCAAGATGAATAACTGTAGAATTACTCAAACCACAGGAGAACATTATTCTTTCTCCTCAAAACAGATGCTCTTTCCAGTGACTTAGCTATCGCATTCTTCTTGTTTGGTTTTGTTGGCTTTTTTTTTAAACAACTGATATATTCTTATTTAAGTGCATTTCAACAACAACAAACATGCATTAATTATGCAGGAAAGATACTCTGGTAATGAGACCTTCTGGTTTCTTCCAGTCTGAAATATTGTGTAGCATTGAAACAATCTTACTACTATTCCATTTCAAGGGCAACAGGAAACAGCTTCCTCCTCAGGGGGAAGAAACAAGCAGAACTCCCCCAAACACAGTAACAGTAAATAGAGACAGGAAATAACCTGATACCGTTCCGCTGCAATTCTAGCAATTCCAACTGCTTCATCCTCTGGGGCACACTAATGACCATTTGGGACCTTCTGCCACTTCCTTACTATTCCTAGTATAGCTCATCACCAAGCAGCCAAGTTATAAGAAACAAGATTTGTGTATTCCCTTTTCTTTGCTTTTTAATGTGGAGTCCTTTAAAGGAAGGGATCAACTTAAATGATTAGGCCAACCCTCATTTCCAGACCCTCCAATCAGCTCAGTGGGGTTGTCTTAAACCCCTCAGTCTGCTTACATGGTATGATAAAAATGTAGATATCAGGAGAGGTTTACTGAGTCTGCCAGACATTGGAAGTAGTTTATTTCACATAAAATTGCTGTCTCTTAAAGCAATTTTTGCCTAAAATTGTTGTGCTACAAAAAAGTGCAAGGATCTTATGGAAAAAAATTAATAAAATGAGGATGTCTACTTATGATTTCAACAAATTCATAAGAAACGTATTTGTAGAGATCTTCAAGCAACTGTGAAGCAATATGTGTGGAAGACAATGGAAAGCTGTGAGAAACAGGTTATGCTCATGAACAGGAACAGCATTAAGATTGAGCTCATTCACTCAGTTCAATAAAAACAAATGGCTAACAAGTCAAATAATACTAAAGGGTATTTTAAGATACATTGTATCAAGAAACGTGTGTGTCTGTGTGTGTGTGCGTGTGTATACACAGCATTTCTTGTATTTTGCCTTAGAGTGTACACACAAACATTGTGTTTCAAGGCTCAAACAAATCAAAAGATTACAGTTTGGAGGCCAAAGTTGTAGTGGGCAGAGGAAGTATCAAACAGGGTCAATTTTCTCATACTTAGGACTTCCCTCATCACAAAGGCATCACTTGCAGAAGGGCAATGGAAAATAAACATCACTGAATGCTAATCTTTCTAAACATTACAGGGCAAACCATTAAGAGCAACCAGCTGTTAAACAAGGGGATGAAGTCAACTGTTGGATTTACTCAAAAAAGAGGTGGTACTACACTTAAGGCTTGTGTGGTACAGAGTAAATACGATTTGCGTGGCTGACCAGGTTTTTCTCCCTCATCCACTGTGTCTTCTGTGCTGTATCTTAGGCAATATGAAGGTTCCTTCATCTGATCGTAGGGAAACAGTGATGCTCTGAGCTAAACTGCCATCCTAACAAGCACAGCAGCAGGCTCACATAAGACTTTTGAACACACCTATACCCCATGGAAATGACAGGCCCCTCCCAAGGAAGAAGAAGCATTCTTATAGTAATATGGACACATATATTATTACTCAAAAAAGATCAAAGGTCCTAACCAATGCACCATATAGTAAGAAAAGCACAAAAACTTTAAGAGGGGGAAAAAATGTGTCACATTAGACAAGAAGGAGAAGTTCATTTTTCAAAGAAGTAAATCACAGAGTTCCCCTAATTAACAAATGTACAAAAATAGTTAATAAAACATCTTAAAACCACAGGAGAGGCTTTTGCACATGTTTTAGCAATCACATTACAGCCACAAATACTGTTTCTAACAATATTCTTAGAGAAGCAGGGCAACAAAATGACAACATGAACTAATATTTAGTTATGGTCTTACAAGTTTGCTACATAGGTTAGGATTTGGGGAGACAAATCTCCCTCACTTGCCTTTGGCTTCTGAATTAATCTATTCTCAGCGACCAGGAAAATGCTATTCTGAAAGATGTTGTAAGAAGCCACAAACATAACAAGGGAACTAAAACGCAGCACAAACAGGTGGAGCAATTATGCAAACATTTTGCATGTTCCAGACATTTTCCAATATATAAGCATGTATTAAAACGAAATTCAGAGTAAGTATCACTATACTTGTTTGCTAGATTTCCTGGACAAGCAAATCAGCATTATCAGAGACATGTAATGCTGTAATCAGCATCACCTTTTACAACTGGAGATTTATCAATTTGGAGAAAAGCTTACTTTCAAATTACAAAGGCAATGGTACACTGGATACTCAGTATGTTTCATTATCATTCCTTTCTGAGCCTTTGCAACCTCAATCTGCATTTAACAAAAGCTAAACTAAAGTTAAAGGCTAAACACGTATTTGCAACCTGGAATATATGACTGGTAGCAAAAGGAGTTCATCAAATTACCTAGGAGCTAATTTCTCTAATAACATGTTTTTTTTTTTAAAAAAAAAAAAAAAAAAAAAAGGCATACAGTTTACTGAGTGCCATTAGCTTAACTAGGGAAAAGACAGCACTTGTTTAGCATCTCTTTACATTTTGTATCCTTCAGCACAAAAGGAGTCCAGAACACACTCCCTTGATTCTTAAGGAAATAATTTCTCCTTTGCAACCTGATCAAGGGACAGAACTGACTCCCACTATAATATCACTTAAATACTACAATACCACTTAAATACTTCAGTTTTAAGTTATGGTTCTGTCAAGCTACATTAACTAATTAGTAACTTAGTAGACAGAGTATGTAATGTCTGCAATCCTATGCTTTATAATATTTTGCCCAAAAAGGAGTGATTAGTGTATCACTCACAAACACACAGACTCGCTTTAAGTTTTACTTCATTTCCAAAACTTCAGCTTCAAAACTGAAGACTACCATCATCCCTTTCTCTTCAGAACTGGACAATTGATAGGAAACTCAGAGCTGTTAATTTCCACAGTTTATCTTAATGGTTGATTTTATGCCTTGCAAATGTTATTCTAAAGTGTTAGCGTAAATAGAACATTACACTGTTGTTGATTTAAGTGATTAAACATACCTTTTCCCATCCAAAGGATTATTTACTAAGGCAACAAACTGAAAATGAATTAAAAAGTACTCCTTTTTATTCATGGTGGAATTCACCCATGGAATTCATTGCTGTAGGGTACTATCAAAGCTAACACTGCAGCTCAAAATTAAAAATATTTAAAAAAAATTAGAAGACAGAACAGCAACCTTAATGTGACATTCAGGTTTTACAACTGCCTACTTAAGACAGGAAATGGACAGGTAAGACCCTCAGGAAAAGACGAGAAGTGCATTAATTCAACCACATCCTGAACATAATGTATCAAAGGATATACTTCTAACAAACACACCAAAACAGCTGATTTATCTGACAAAATAACTCCCAGTATACCAGTGTCTCTCAGTAAAAGAGTCAGAGGACTCCCTCACTCGTTCTTGGCAGCAACCCATGCACTTTCTCTGAAAACTTCTTATCTGCCTCTTCTGACCTGCTTAGCTTCAGAGACCTGTCAAGATGACAGAATGAAGATCTGTGATCACCACAAAAGTAATGCTACAGAAAACTTTTGCCCTAGAAAATAAACCTGGATTGATTTAGTTACAAATGTTGATCGATTTCCTGCAACACAGGGGGAAAAAAAAAAACCAAAAACAAAAAGAACATAAAAAAACCAACCATTATACAGCCTCACTAGCAAATCATACTTACAGTATCTTTAAACCTGTCTAAAAATATTCCAAAGGCTAGTACAATCTATTAGCTACACATACTTTTTTGCTAATTAGTTTTACTCACATCACTCTCTGTTTCCTAGTCTGTTTCGTAGAGTGCTGCAGGCCAACAGAAGAAAGTAGTTACTGACGTTCTTCAAGTGAAACATTATCCTTCGAAAAAGACACTATAGCTTCACAATGGCTACCATTTCAACGTGAAAAGAGAAGGAGAAAAGAGAGATAGAGAAGAAAATCGGGAGTGTAAACATCCACCAGCTTTACACACCTGTGGAAAAGATTTTACTGTTATGAAAGAGCACATCATTTGGTGTCCCTCTCAAATCCTTCTGATGATACTTCCTTCTAGGAGTCCTTTTAGCAGCATCAGGCACTCTGAAGTTGGTCAGCTTTTGATGGTATCTGCAACTCTGCTACTCCAATAGACATGCTGGTACAGCCATACCACAAAATCACTTTAGTGCTTAAGTGGTTAAAACTGTTGAACTCTGTCCTCCTAGCCTGTTTCCTGCAGTTTTGGACTCTTAGCAAATACCTGAAATTAAAGAGCACCATGGCTACACACATTACAGGTGCAACAACCACTCTCTACCTTGATCTCCCTCAGAAATGTCCTCTAAAAAAAAAGAGTTATCTATTCTCAAAATACATATAAGTCTGAAGTTTCATGCTATGATTTGACTGATTAAAAAAAACGCCACAAACTATGGCTCACTGCTGTACCTGCAGTTTAAAAGACAGGGAATTTCATGCATGATGTGATTTGCAATTGGTACGCATGAGCTCCAGCGCAACAAATAAAGGATTCAAATAGTTTCCAGTTCCTACAGTCACCAGGCAAACTGCCCACTTTCTCCAAGTAACTCTCTTCAGTCAGCTGCCTTTCACTGATTTCCATTCCCAAGTTCAATACTATCTGTGGAACAAATTACCTCCCAGGTAAGCTCTAAGCCTTGCAAACTTATTGGTTCTGCTTTTAGCTCATCTTAAAATTTAAGTGGATTCAAACCACTTACCAGAATGGTTAGGATAAATAAGTAAAGAGGTTAAGAACTTAAGGAGAGAAGTTTTATTACCATCTTTTGTGGGATTTATCTTTAAATAGTTTCCCCAGCCTGTGTGCTAAGGGGAAGCAGAGGCAGTAAACCTGAGAGCGCTGTTACAGAAGAGAGAGAGCACTATGCTTACAGGAGACTGCTGCCTCCCTGCTCTCCTAAAAACTCTTTTCTCTGGATCTTAATTGACCTAAGATGGAAGCCACAGAGATTGCAATGACATTTGCTTTTCTGTACAGCAACATCTAACCCTGTGCTATAAACCTGGAAAATGTTTCTCCTGCAAGGCTGTGTATATTGCTCCCTCTTGACACCTTTCACCTGCTCCCACTGAACTAGGCAAAACTTCTGTTAATAAAAGAAGCCAGATAAATTTATCTAAGTCATTTGAAGAGGGGAAGGAAAGCTTCCGTTTTAGCCTGTTTAGGATCTCTTGTACAAACTGACATTCAAGTCAATTTCTTTTGAGCATGCTACCCACTAGGTTTCCTAGACTTTTTGTTGCTGTGACTAATATTTTTCTGAGTGTTTTGAGACAACACCAGAGTTTTAATACTATCATGCTGTTCCCTATCATTCTCTTGGTACATCATAATAAATATTCCCCAATGACAAAAAAAAAAAAAAAACAAAACAAAAAAACCCAGTTTTATCTTTTGCTTTCTTTTCAGTAATTGGCAATTTTAGAGCATAATAAACAGAAAACAGAATCTCCCCATCTACAGGAAGTTTATTTCAACTTTACAAATACGTAATTTTTTTCCTATATGTGTATATACTGTAACATGCAAAGTCACTACGCAAATTACTCTCTAGTTTGAACAGTCCTGCATCACAACTTGCTTTGTCATCACCGTGATGTCACCTGTACAGACTGGCACATAAAAATCATTCAGTCACATGAAAACTGCAATGCAATGTCATATTGTACCATCATTTTTCAAACAGCCACCTCCAGAGCAATCAATGAAAAGCACACAAAAATTATCCAAGCATGTCATAGGTCACTGCCTCCACAGGATTGCCTTAATATTAGAGTTGTCCAACTTACTCTTTCTATAGCAAACACGAATAGTAGTAATTCAAAGCATCAAAACACATACTTGCATTGGGTTCTGAAATACACTAAAACATGTAACTTAAAAAGTATTTTGGTACCTACTAACGTATATTACCCCTCTGAGATATTCACCAATACTTGTTAATTTGTGGATAGAAGTCAAAGAGCAGCCAAGCATCCTGGTATCTACTTTTTCCTTCAAAGGCAGAACAGGGACCTCACTCCCACTGAGACACTTCCAGCAACTGAATATATACATTTTTGAAAATACTGTAATGCTTTAAGAAATATTCTCTGTAACTTATAGTTTGTATCATGAAGAGATGATAATTCTGATTCATTCAATATCATTCTGATGAATCATGGTTACTGAAAGGACAAATAAAAGGAATTCCTGCTATATATCAGCAGTTCAAATACTTAATTCGAAGAAACAAATGAAAACTTACAAATAATATCTGAATTCTGTTGACTGCAAAAATTCTGAAATATTTTCTTTTCACCTGCCATCACTTACAAAACACTGATAGCTGTACTCAACCCCTCAGAAAATCCCCAACTTTCTAGAAGCTCCTCCAACACTGAGTTCATCTGGGTCAAAATTCAAGAGTTCAGAAAGCAAGTGTAACTTCTGGGAAGTCCTTGGGCCAGGCAGCTAGCTTACTGAAGCTCATTTGCTGATAACACACAGTCCAACAGCATCAGCCAAAAAACAGAGAAAGCTGTCCTCTAGAAAAATGTCCTAAGCATTTTTTCCCCAGCATCCCATTTGAAAATAACTGTATTTTGCTTAAGAAAAAACTAATTAATTGTATGTGAAGTAAAATAATTGGAAGCAGAATAATTAAAAATTGTTATCAAGTGATGTAAACCAACTTTGTGGTTCAAGTCTTTATAAACCAAACCAAGCAATTAGCAAAAGACTGCTCTGATGCCTTACTGCAAAGAGACAAATCAGCTTTTGCATATTACAAGTACAGATGAGTAACAAAAAAAGACACCAAGGTTCACACTAAGGCTCAAGCTTTAAAAAACAAAACACAAAAAGCCCACTTTCCAGCACCAGTGCAAAAAGCTCCCTCTCCTCTATTTTGTTATTTGTTTTTTTCAGCATTGTACTACTACAGAGAAGGAAAATATCACATTGCAGTAATCTCATTAAAAATAAAAACAAAACCACAACAAAAAAAAACAAGCAAAACCCCAACAACAATAAAGTACACAACTCTCTCTCCGTTATTACAGAACACAGTACTTTATTTGCAAGAAGTTTCACATTACTGTAAGTTGGCATTTAAATCCTAGGTTCACATCATACTGAACTAAGATTTTATCATAAAAATAACATGACAGGATCAGCTTTGAAGTCATAAAGCCTACAATCAGCTTTTCAATCTCCAAAGTCTTTCATTTTGTACATGTTAAATTTCCTGTCTTCAGCAGACATTCGAGACACGTCATTCTTGAGCTTTAAATGGATACATCTAGACTTACCTGCAAAGATTACACTCTTCAGTGCTACAGATGTGATCCTAAACATTCTCATAAAGAACAGTATTTTCTCAGTTTTGTGGTACTAATCAATGCTTCAAAAGTATTTCATACCAGCAAAGATAATTAGCATTAGTATTTAATTTTACTTACTTTTAAAATAAAGTATTTAAAGTGTTAAGGATTTAAAGCATTAACCATTTTAACAGTGTTTTAAAAATCAGCTTTCATCTTAGCAGATGTGTTATTTTTAATGAGTTTGCCACAGCTGCCAATGCCCTCCACACACCTAGTCAGGGGTCTCCAACCTCATTACTTTCTACTCTTAGAAACATAAAAGCAAATTATACCACAGTAAGAAACTGTAGTAATCTAGCATTTTAAAATCACACACGATGGATTCTGAACCAAAAAACCAATTCTTTATTTCCACCCTTTTGGCACTGGCAGACACATTTACTGCCCAGACGGGCAGGAGACACAAGGCATCACTCTGAACATGGCAGCTTTTCAGCTGCGGATGTAACCTCACCGTAAGTCATACAAAAAACCATCACTTTGATATATGAACTCTAAAAAGCCTTTTCCAGAAGCCCATGAAACACTTCCTTGATGCTTTGGAAAGGAGGAGAGCACTGGCTCAGGGATAGCTCAGGTGCAGATGCAAGATAAGTGCTGAAGTGGAGCAGGCTGAACTAGGTTCCAGCCCAGTGAGGACTCTGCTAAGAGCTTGTGAAGGGGGAAAAAAAATAACACCTACAGACACAGTAAATTATGGTAAGAGAAAAGCTGTTTGTCCATTTACTGATTCCTGTCTCAAATCCAACTGAACAAGACCACTAGGTCCAAAACCCACAGTTCCGCAGAGGGATTTCTTCTTCATACTCAAGATGGGAAGTCCCTCCTTCAGGTTTTATATTTCGATTAATCTTAGATGAGTAAGATTTATAAGCACAAGCAATTCATGACAACATCAGTTCTCATCTGTGGAGGCACTACTGCAATGCGAAAGTACTTCTGCATTACTAAATATCAGGAATCTGGACAGGAAAACAATTTTATCTGAACTTGCTTTGATACAGAAAGAGTTTGGCAAGAGCCAGATTGAGTGTCTGACAGGCACTCAATACCTCCCCTATTTTAATACCACACCTAGATATTATAGTATTAGAGTAATATTTAAAGATTTTACATAAACACCATTTATTTTCTAGAATCTTTTCTCCCCACATGTCTTTCCAGCAAATTTATCCTCATCTATACTTCAAGGATCACAACTTTGAAAAAAACATGGATGGGGCCCACCAGATTTCAAACAGGGAGTGCCCTATGTCCAGCCCTCACACTGAAAGACCTGCCTGATACCACCACCCTTTGACTTTGAGGGCAACCCACCGCCTGCCCCATCCATTACCATTCAGCTCCTCCGCACACAGTGTTCCCTCACAGAGGGCACCAAGTCACTGACTGACACTTGGTTGAACAGGGATGTCCTCAAAGCCCCTCACTAGCTACCATGGGCCTGGGAAACTGTGGCTTCCTCGATGCCAGCAGTGGCCCCAAAGCACAGGGCAAGGCACCTGCAGGGAGGCTTTGGAAGGGGCAGAAATTGATTGTAGGTGCTGGCAGTGGTCTGGAAAGCTGCCTCCATCCTACCCCTCACGCAACCCTGCTAACAGCAACCACCACGCAAAGGGATGGAGAAAAAAGTGCATTTTCACTCGCAAGCCGTGAAGGCAGGAGCGGCTGCACACCGCGAGGCACCAGGGAGCGCCCCCGGGGTCCCGCACGCCTCCGGCCGGGCTAACAACGCGCTCCCCGTCCTCCCTCGCAAAGTCGGAGGCAGTGGAGGGCACCTGGAGTCGGAACGAGAGGCACACCTCGCGGGCAAGGTGGAGAGAAGATGCTGAAACCGAGAGGCGCTGGCCCGGCCACCACGGGGCTAGGGAAGGGAAAAGCACTGGGAAAGATGCGTTTTTCGGAGGCCACTGGGAAGCTCCGTCCTGAGTGGACGGCGCGGCAGCACGAAGAGTGGGAGACGACCCCCGCAGCCTCCGCGCTCGCTCTCCGCGCGGCCGGGAAGGGGTTTCCTTCCACGCCGTGCGGACGGCACACCGCCCCTGGCCCCCGCGTTCCCCGGTCCCGCCCCGCAGCCCCACCGGCCCCGGCCGAGCCGCCCTCCGCAACCGCGGCTTTCGAGGCGAGCCCGTCGTCCTGCCGAGCTGGCGGGCAATGGGAACCTACTCAGAGTTTTATTTTCAAATTGCGCGGAGGGCACGGATTAATATTAACATATTCACCCATGGCTGGACACCGCAGTGCTCCATCCAAAAATAATTCGTTTCTTGGAAGGCCGCCGGCTAAGCAACGCGACTTAATAAACTGAAATTTCTCTCTCTTTCAAAGTAAGGGCAATCTCCCTCCTGAAAACCTCTTTAAACTTAAGAACTGCTCCTTAAGACGCTCACTGTCCCCTCTACAAAATACCCGCAAGCCCTAACACGGCAGCTGAACCAGATTGCCTGGAGGGCAAGCCTTGAGTCTTGCTCTCTCCCACGTCTTCCTCGAGGATGCGGGGCGACACGGGAACCAGAGGCAGCGTTCCCGAGCTAAGAGCCACGGAGCCCCACACGCCGGTGCTGCGGCGAGCAGCAGAGCCCCGCCACACGTGCGAGCCCCGCACCTCTGGGCGGGCAGCAACAGCGACAGAAAACAACAGCAGCAACAAATACATAAGAACTTCAGCGTCAGTTGCTAAGTTTAAGTTAGTTTCTTGCGGAAACCGCGGAACGTGGGAGATGCCGCGGGGAATGAGCGCGGAGCATCCCGCACGCCGTCGGCCCGGCGGGCAGCGACGACGGTCCCGCGGCCCCGCAACGCGCACCCGCCCGGCGAGCCGCGGGCGGAGGGGGGGACGTACCGGCAGTCAGGCACACGGGCAGGAGCAGCCGGAAGGTGAGCCCGCACACCACCTCGGTTGCCATCGCGGCGGGCGGGCGTCGCGGCCGGCCGGCCGGAGAGCCGTCCCTCTCTGCGCGCCACCGCCGCTCCTAGGTCCGCCCGTGCGCGGAGCCGCCGCGGCGGCGGAGCATCGCCCGTCCCCTCCTCGCCTCGCCTCGCCTCAGCTGCGCCGCCTCACGCCTCCCGCCGCATCCCGGCGGCAGCCCATGCAACCAGAGCCGCGCCGCACCCCCGGCCCGGGGCACGCACACGCCCGCCCCTCGGGGCTCCCCCCACCGCCCTCCCCCTGCCCGCAGCGCAGCGCGGAGCGGAGCGGCCGCCCCGACGGCGCGGGCACAGCCGGCGGCACCCACGGCGCGCAGGGAACTGCCCCGCGCCCCGCCCCGCCCCGGGCTGCGCCCCCTCCGCGCCCCCGCCGCCAGGACCGCCCTGCCACCGCATCCTGCTCCGCGCTGAAAACTTTGCCCCTTTTCCCTAACGCTTCCTCTGTGTTGGTTTTGGTTTATTTTCTTAACGGATTTTTTTTTTTTATTTACTTTTTTATTACTTTATTTTTCCCCTAAATTTTTGTTGGTTTTGGTTTGGTTTGGTTTTTGTCTTGAGTGGGGGAGCGGTTTTCTCTGTTTCCCGTCCCCCCTCTCCCCACCTCCGCCCCGTTTCAGCAGCGCATTTAGGTCCACAAAAAAAATTGTCGCCTGGAAAAAAAAGTAGATCTGCGGTGCTTGGAATGTATTTGACTTTTCTGGAAAGCTTTTTACCCTTTAAAATATGGGGCTGGTTAGAAAGCCCTGTGGGTTTAAAGGGGAAGTTTTAATGCTCAGCTTGTGTGTCCCTGTGTGTGCGCTGAGTAAACCTCACAGCTGGGGTCAAAATAATGAAGCTGTAAAATAGAAAATTACTAATATTGTTATCAATAAAAGTACTTTTCATCTTTGGCAATATATTGCAATCCCTCACAATTAAATGAGGGAAGTTGAGACTCAACATCATCTTCCAGCTGGTAGTGTTGGAGGCAACACTCAGTCCCATGCAAGATCTGAGGCAGAAGAAAGCAGGAGCAGTGACCCTGTAGTCCTTAACACAAATTCTCAGTGCTTCTTCCTGGTGGAGGATCTCCTCCAGTCTTACTTCAAATTTAAAAATTCTTAGGTACAGTCTTGAAATCTTATTTGGTTGCTCGGTTTGTTTTGGGAGTTTTTACTGTTATAATTACTTGAGCATATTTTGCTGTCTTCTGCTTTTTAAAAGAAATTATTTCATATCCTTGTTGCAGAGAAAAACGTTTGCAAACATGAGTTTGACTCACAGGAAAATACAAAGGGTCTTTTCAAGAAAAAAATTGAAATCTTGTGTTTGGGGGTTTTAAATGACACGTGTTGAGCCATGTGGACATCTGATTTTTGTTTTATGAATAATGGCAATTATTCAGACATTCAAATATTATATAACAAGCTAACCGAATCTGTTACCAGTATATTTGGAAAGTGAAGAACTCCAGACTTACATATATGAAAATGGTCAGGAAAGCAAAGAAAAATCATCTACAGACACTAATTCAATGTGCCTGGTGGGTCTGCTAGAAGGGCCCCTGTCATGAAAAGCTTAAACCTCCTCTGAGAAGGTACAGCCAGTTCACACTCAGTGCATGGAGTTTAAATGTAGTATCTGTCTGTGTGAACAGAGATTGTAATCAAGCCCTGTCCCAGCAGGATGAATGCAACACCTCAACTCTGTCTTAGCACACAGCCTGGGAAGATTGCTTCCTCCCTTCCCGCATTCAGGCCCAGGGTGGCTCACCCAGATATCTCGACCGTGAACCAACTTGGATATTTGATTCTCAGTCTTCTGGCATAAGTTTCTGTGCACATCAATCTTTTTGAACACACCTGGTGATCATGTTTGTAGATCGTAAAACACTAGGGTCAGGTAGTAGTTAATCTGCTGCTGAAGCATCTGATCAGCCCATGGTATAGTGAATCCCAGCACTGTTTTAAGAACACAGGATCTGCCTCAAAACCTCAAAGTTCCTAAGGAAGCTCTCCTTGCCTTAGAGGCTGCAAATCACCACCACCTCTGTGTGTGGGATACATGCATAGCTGAAACATTCTGGGCACTTTAACAGCACATGTTCAGATTTGGTTTGGTATATTTTTTTCAGTTTTTCAGATTCACTAAAGCAAGGGTAAATTATTTATTACATTTATAGCACAGCTATCAAATTCCTTGCTTCCCGAAGAAGTGATTTTATGCTAATGTTTGGGAAGTAATTAGCCAGTTTCCAATACTTACCGTTCAAAATGTATGAAAAGAGGAGTTAAAATATATGTGTTGAGTGGCTCCTTACCTTTTGCCAGACTGCTCCTCTCCTGCAAAATCTGTGCAGCCGCAGTGCCACCTTTTGGCTAAAATGTCTTTCGTGTCAGTGACAACATTTCTTTCCCACAGTTGCAGGGAGTTAACTGCTTGCATACACAGAACTTTTGAGAGAACAACGACACATCCATCGTCCATACACCTCTGGAGTGGTAAAAAGCACAAAAAAAAATATGTGAATTCTTACAAGAATTGGGTGCACCTTCTCTAGCTCAGCTGTTGACAGAAACAGTAAATGCACTAACCTGAAAATTGGAGGAGCACTATTAGCCAGCATGGACTGACTAAAAATAGGTAATGCAGAAAGAGAAACTGAATTAATCGGAAAACAGTCTATTGGATTAAGTGCAAATAATAGAGAACAATATCTAGAAGATAGCCAGGAGTTTATTTAGCTGATGTCAATTTTGCAAGTGACATAAAAGTAGTTTGACTATAAAAGCAGGAGTTTTATTTCTTCCCTAAGGGCATACAACTTACTGAAATCACACTGTTGGCCACACAGTTTTTCTCTTTCCCTCTGCAAACAAGAGGAAATTGCCAGACTGTGTGAGTCCTACAGCACACAGTAAATGTGCTCGCAGTGGATGCAGCTATCTCACCACCTACCAGCAATTCTTTCTCTTACTTTCAGCTACCAGGATCTCAGAGCCCTAGGTGTGTAACACCCACTTTAGGTGGAAACATTTTAGCAGTGGGATTGATGAGGCCTTAATAAAGAGTGGGAAGAATTTACATCTATAAAAGAACAAATTTCAGCTATGAATATATTTGCTCTACCTCCCTTTGTCAACTTGGGTTTATTTTGGAAAAATATTTACCCCACCTCATCCAATGTGCAAAATTAGTTGCAATGAATAGAGTCAGAAGCCAAGAGAGCCACTGGAGAAAAAAAATGTTCAGAATGTATTGTACCACCAATTCTATTAGGTAGAATATAATCAATTAGAAGTGCTGGTTGAAGTTAACTCAGTTGAGCTGACTGTCCAAAATAGTGCTGTTCAGAAAAACAGCTTCTAATTGCCTCAGCTATCTTACTTGTTTGGTTGTTTGAATCATGAACTCATGGCTTTGTTCTAACATTCACAGACTCAGGATAATATAAACAAGGGCATGTGCATGAATACATGTGTATGTGTATATATTACATGATCACACAATCCATACAGTTGAGGAGCTTCATAAATGAGTGCTAAACTAGTTGAAGAAATAAAACTCACCTATACAAAGAAGCAGCAAAACATTAAGTTTCATTGAGAGGCAGGAGAAGTTACTGAAGCCTTTTCGGGGCAGTCGCTGCTGTACAATGCTGGTTTATATTTGTTATTCTTACAATATGAGAGCCCTGCTTTGGGGACCTGTGGGGAAGGAAATGGCTTTAACATTTACAGTGATGATTAACTAGTGTGTTATGTCTCTTGATCCATGCTCCCTAAGAATACATGAAAACATCTTGCTTCTCCTACCTATTCTGGAAGTCCTCCTCCTGCTCAGCCCTGTCAGCAGCTGAGGGAACAACCGGCAGTGGCCCACCAGGAGTCAAGCAATTCAGTTTTTCAGCTTAGTTCACATTCAGGTCTCACTGAAGCTGTTATTGTTCACTTTCAGCATGAAGTCAGCTAAACTTAAAAATAATGTTCAAGTTCAGTTCTGGTTCAAGAAAAGTTAAAAAACACAGTTCAAACTGATTTTTGGTTCAGAGTAAGTTTAACTCCCCAGTACCACCAGTAGTTCAGTAACTATTTTATCTTCTTAAATGATGAGCTTGTCTTGCCTCACAATAAGGAAATTCATTCCACTCAAGTGTGTGCTGAGTAGACATCCTTAGAAATGTTCAGCTGCCCCAGCAGAGCAGGAAAGTTTCCTAGGAGCCTCCAGATTTCCCCCATGCTTGATTTATCTTCCATTCATTAATCCACAATTTCACCATTCATTTCAGCTGAGTTAGAACTGGGCACAGGGCATGCAGAAAACTTTCTAAAATCAGATGCATTACCAAAGGTCTGATTTTTTTGCCTCCTAGGCTTTGTTAATCTTCACCATTCATGTCACAGGGTCTGTCCAGAACATTTGTCTTGCACAGTAAATATCTATTTTTAGCAACCCTTGTTGATTGCCTGTCTTGTTCTGCTGAGTTTTACAATCTGATTAATTAGGAAGCATCAAAACATTAGAGTCTTTACCTAAGAATAATGTAAAACTCAACAGAAGGGCTCTGTCCCATACTCAAGCACATCACATTTCATCACATTTTCAGGACATCAAACCTGGCAGAACCCAAATGATATCTCAAAGCATCATTAACTGTAGATGCAATTATAAAGGGAATTTGTTCTTAACTACTGAACACTTCTACGTATATCAGAAATTAATCATTAGGAGCAGCATTCACAATGACTGTTAAGAAAAATGGAAATGTCTAGTGGTCAGTGCAACATAGCTGCTGACTGAACTGATGGAAACATGTCCCCAAGTTCCTGCAGCATGCATCCTGTGGCTGCATCAATAATACAAGAAAGTTCTTCCATATCCATTAAGAAGAGAGGCTAGACAAGGTGAAAGGCAAGTGGGATCTTCTCACAGAGCTGTGACATTACATACCTGTGAATTTACTCATATCAGGAGTAAAGTTTAGCAATTATACATGAATTGTGTTTGCTTCTTTCAAATCAAGTAAGTTTCGGCAGATGAGTCACTGTTTTGTTTGCTTGCAAGTTTCTTTTCTTGGTGGAATAAGAAATATAGGATAACTTCCACAATTAAAGATTATTAGTACAATTAATATTTTCTGATTAGACTATTCGTGTTTAAAGATTCCTGTGGCAAATTATTCCAGGGAATTTTAAGCACCACTCCTCAGTAGTGATCAAAAAAAATATAGGAAAAATAATTCTAATTCAGCATGCATGGTTTACCTCCCTGCATATAATCACATTGCACATTGAAAGAATTTGGGAAAGGATTGTGCAAAACCTGAAAAGATTGTTCAATAAACAATGAACCATAGATTTTCCTCTGCGTGTTCAGAGTCCAAACATGAGCAGACTGTCAAATAACAAACAGACGTGTCACATAATTAAAACTGTCTAGTACAAGAGCAGAGCTTGTCAAGAGCAATTGTCAGGCTGAAAAAAACAGAAGTAATAAATTTCCTACTTGTCACTGAATAAAAATTAACCATTTATTAAATACATTCACTTTTCAATGGGGGTTTTAGGAAAATTTTAAAGCAAGTTGGAACAATGCCATGAAATACAATTACTCTTGGTTATGCTCTGTAATCAAGATCATTGGTTTGACTCTGGCTAATTACAAAGTGATCATAAAGCACGCAGTGAAATTAAGTGGTTGCAAGACAGTCCTACGCAGATCGTTGCAAACACACAGCTATGCTACAGACCTCAGCTAGCTGGAGTAAAAACATAAAACATTCCTCTGGGCTCCTTCAGTGATGGCTGTCAGCTATGCTCTGCTGCAGTGGTGATATGATTGGTAGCCAGTGAACAGCTGGGCCTTTGCATCACAGAAGCACCGTCGCAATTTACACTTCTGCTGGCGGCATCAGCTCAGAGCAATGAGAAATGAGGCTGAGCAGATCCCAAAGCATGCTAGACCAAAACCAGAATCCTCTGTGGAGCAGTATAACAGTAAAATAATAGATTTATTACCCAAGTGAAAGAGCAGACGTCGCTGCACACACCTGTGTTTCAGCCAGAACTCCTTCCTCCAGCTGAGCCTACGCAATCAAGGAAACCACTGACTCCTGCAGGTCCTTAGCTCAGATCCAGTTTAGGCTGACTCTGACTGAAATGCATCATTGCTGAAGGCTGGATAGTGGGCAGACATCTCCCAAAAACACCCTTCCTTGCTCATGTGGGATTTGTGGGCAGGGTGCGTTTCCTTTTAGAGAGACAATGAAATGCCTTCAGCTTGACAGTCTGTTTTCAGTTTCCCCACATCTCTTCCACCTCATCCCTCCTTGCCTTTCTACAGAGCCTACTATTGCAACACTTGCTCTCTGAAAGGGTTGGAAAAGCACAACCTCTTCCTTTTTTCCCTTTAGATGAACACTGAAAAAGTCCTTACAAAATCCTCTGTGCTGTTACCACACCTTAGGCTCTGCAATGTATGGAAGCACATGGGAGTTTCATGTTGGAAAGGGAAGTGGCTCCGGCAAGGCTCTGCTAGGAAAGCTGCTGGCATGCCTCACCTTGGTCACCTAATGGGTGAGCAGACACATGGGCCTTCAACTCTCCCTCTTTCTTCTTTTTTCTGTCCCTCCAGGATAAACCTCCTTGAGAGAAGCACTTAGCAACTGAAAGATTAACTTGGCTGGGAGGAGATGGACAAAATGAGGAAGAGAAGGGAAGGAAATGGTTTTGTATTCGCAAACACATATGTGTTTTATCCCTGTCTTGGGTAGGAAAGCAGGAGTCAAAAAGAAGTAGGAGAGGAAGTCAGCTGATGAATAGCTCCAGGCAAAAGAGAATACCTGGCAGAGTTGCTCCATACAGCAGCATATATTTAAAAATAATTTCTAAAACTAACCGGTTTGGATAGAGGTATCTGTCCCCAGAGCAACCAACAATGGAAAAAAAACCCAACAATAATTTTCCATTCCAATGACTAGTGCTATAATTAGATAATAAAATTAGAAATGTAGTCCACTTTGAGGTGAAACAGGAAAGTCATGCATGCTGCCTGACAGCTACAGGAAAAAAAATTAAGAATCCCTGTTACTTCATTTACAGGGACTATTTCTGCGGTCAGACAGACATTTCTTTAGTAGTGAAAATTCAGCAACTCCAAATCATTACTGCTGAACTAAGGAGAGAGCTTCAAGCCGAGCTCTCACAAATCATGTGATACCATGGGCCAGAGACCCTGCTCAAATTGTTGATGGCCTGGACAAAAGGCAGGGACTGCAAACTCTCCTCTAAGCCAATGAGTCAAAGCTGGCAAAGGGAAAGCGCATTGGCCAGTGTGAGAAAACCTGTAATGCCACTGCTTGTAACACATCTATTTCATGGCACAAGAGGACAGGTTTTTCTTAAAAAAACACTGCCTTCATTCTTAAGAGGAAGAACAGCACTGGAAAAGGAATACAAAATTTAAAAAGCACATCACTGCAGTGCACAGGATGGATTCCTAGTATTTTTGTTAAAAGAAAATCTCGATTCTACCTCTTTATTCAGATACCAGTTTCATTCAGCATTTCACTATAGATTAAAAAATAAAAAAGCACAAATAATCTAAATATAATTTTCTCTCTGAGAGGAAACTGCCTCAAGATGTGCCAGGGGAAGTTAAATCGGATATTAGGACACATTTCTTCACTGGAAGGGTTGTCAAATACTGAAACAGTCTGCCCAGGGAAGTGATTGAGTCACCATCCCTGGAGGGATTTGAATAATATGTAGCTGTGGCACTTAAGGACATGGTTAATGATGGACTTGGCAGTGCTGGGTTAGTGGTTGGACTAGATGATTTTAAAGGTCTCTTACAACCTAAATGATGCTTTGATTCTGTGATTCTGCCTGTTCTTATGGTCTGGGGTACAAACTGAGATTTAAATGTGCAATCAATGCAGGCATGTGAACATGGAAAATATTTTGGAACCCACATAGGCATTCCCAAACTGGTTTCACTGACTAACTAACTAAATAAATAATAAAAAACCAACAGAATCTTAGATGCAGCCCTATTTTTAGTGTTTCTCAATGGTAGCTAGTGAGGTTCCTTTCATTGCTTCTGAATCTTTTGGATCATTATCCAGAGATGTAAAATTTTCCATTTGCATTATAAGGGAGTATAAATAAAGAGTTTTGGAATTCTTTCTGGGAATAGATACCTTCAGCTAAGTATTGAGAACTGGTAGTTCTTACTACGTTATCCCGTTAACACTGTACTTTTCCATTTATATTACTGCACTTAAGATTGCTAAAATCTATTTGAAAATAAGACAATAGTACCTAACACACTATTGGATCTGCCCAGAAGAAATGGAAATGCATGTTTTAATATGGAAAGTGCGTGCAATTTCTGAGTAAGGTCCATTATTATGCACAGTAGGGTCACGTCCATCTCCAGATAAGCACAAGGGACTTCACGGTATCAGACTCAAATGCTGTTGTGCAGCTCTCTGACAATGAGGGATTCATAAACCAATTTCTTGGTTTTTTGGTTTTTTTTTTCTTCTGCATAGAGGTGTAGTGGAATTCAGGTAATACACGTATGATGGATCCATGAGACATCCACCTGCAAGTGGCACAAAAAGTAGCAAAGCAATCACAAGTTGTTGCATCTGTCCTCCTCCTGCAAGGCTTGAGTGGATGGTTCCCAGCCCCAAAACACACACATAATATCAGCAGCAAGGTCAAAGGACCTGCACCACTACACCTTCCCAAGTGACAGTGCTGCTGTACAAACCTCTGCTCTCATGGTGACTTGTTTGATTATTGGAGGCACATGTAAAGTCTAGATATCTGACATAACTTACATACACAGATATTTTCACCACTCAACTTGGGAACCCAGTCTTCCCATAAAGTTAAGGGAGAGCTGCAGGCACCTCCAGAGGGCAATCCAGAGCTCCTGTTTAGGGAGTGCTGGATTTTTCTCTGAAGATACTCATCTCTCCCTCTACTGACTCCTTAGCAAGACTAGAGGGTGGGCAATGTAACTCATTCTTGAGTTACATGCACATTACAGGCCCTTGTGGGCAGTAGGGCAGCAGAATTCCAGGACTGCACAGTAACATCCTTTGCCATAAAGTCACAAGCCTAGAGCCCTAGATACCTGACATTAGGCTGAGAGAGAAAGCCTTTTGCATCCTTGCCTCTCCTTGGTCAACTCGACTCAGCTGGAAAAATAAATCAGTACATCTGCCAACAAGATAAGGATGCAGACAGAGAGTTGTGGTCAGTGACTCTATGTCCAGGTGGAGTGTGGTCCCTCAGGGCTCTGTCTTTAGACTGGTACTCTTCAGTATCTTCATCAATGACACGGACAGTGGGATAGAGTGCACCTTCAACAAGTTTGCAGATGACACCAAGCTGAGAGGTGCTGTTGACGCAACAGAAGGAAGAGATGCCATCCAGGGGGATCTGGATAAGCTTAAGAAGTGGGCCCAGGAGAACTTCATGAAATTCAACAAGTCCAAGTGCAAGGTACTGCACCTGGATCAGGGCAATTCCAGACATGAGCACAGACTGGGAGAGGAACTCATTGAGAGCAGCCCTGCCGAGAAGGACCTGGGGTTCTCATGGATGAAAAGCTGGACGTGACCCACCAATGTGCACTTGCAGCCCAGGAAGCCAACTTCATCCTGGGATCCATCAAAAGCAGCATGGGCAGCAGGTGGAGGCAAGGGATTCTGCCTCTCTACTCTGCCCTTGTGATACCCCACCTAGAGTGCTGCATCCAGATCTGGGACCCTCAGCACATGAAGGACATGGACCAGTTAGAGCAGGTCCACAAGGAGAGCCCCATAAGATGATTGACGGCTGGAGCAGCTCTCCTATGAAGACAGGCTGAGAGAGCTGGAGTTGTTCAGCCTGGAGATGAGAAGGCTCCAGGGAGACCTCACTGCAGCCTTCCTGTACCTTAAGGGGGCTTGTAAAAAGGAAGGAAAGTGACTTTTTACACAGGCAGATAGTGACAGGAAAACAGGCAATGGTTATAAACTAAAAGAAAGCAGGTTTAGGTCAGATGTTAGGAAGAAACTCTTTACTCAGTAGGTCGTGCAACACTGGAACAGGTTGCGCAGAAGAAGCTGTGGATGCTCCATCCCTGGAAGTGTTCAAGGCCAGATTGGATGGGGCCTTGAGCAACCTGATCTACTGAGTGGCATCCCTACCCATGGTATGGGATTTGGAACAAGATGATCTTTAAAGTCCCTTCCAACCCAAACCATTCTAGGATTATATGATTCTATGATAAAATTGTAACAGTGGAGGGCAACAGTCTTTGATCAGCTCAGACCTACATACAGAGTTTACTCTGGACATTAAGGGAATTCCTGAATTTAGACCATACTGTACTTAAGGGACAATTATGCTGAGTGGTATAACATTATCCAAGTATGTATTTCATCTGGGAAACCAATATGATGACTACATTTTTTTTGCAAAATCCTACATGGATTTTCTGAAAATTGCAAATGATCAACATTCCACCAATGAATGTCATCATGTAATTTGCATTCATTCTGCATGTTCAGAAAAATCCTGAATGATTATGAAGAGCAGAGTGGCATTTTAAACATGAATTGTAATATTGTGTCCTTTTCCTAAAAGTGTCATCCTGAAAAGAGGCAAAAGCAACTTAAAAAGTTAAAAAAAAAAAAAAAAGAAAAAAAAAAGTTCTGCATACTTTAATACAGGGACAAGAAAAACAAAACAAAAAAGCCAGGGGGAGAAAAAACATATTTTTCACACACCTTTAAAAATTAGATTTTGCTGCTGTCATTGTGTGATATGATTTTATTTTGCTATGGAGGGACATAGTCAAGCATAATGCTAAACCTTTTATTTGATCACCTTATCCAAAGTGATAAAAACACATTGGCTTTTGTAGTTAAGAGACGCAAAAGAGTAACCCAGACTAAACACTGTCACTAGCCTCCTTGGACATCATACCACAAGTAGCCAAGTGTGGTTACTAAGACCTATAGGCAGGATATGAGATTTGGCCTAAACCTGAGAATGGTGCCTCTTGAACTGCAGTGAAATATCCGGCTCAACCACTTTGAGCACAGAGTGGGAACGAGGTGCTTCAAATATCATGCAAAGTGGGGGCAGAGCTGAACTTTTCCGTTCTAGGGACAACGCAGGAAGGTCTACCTCTTGCCCTTCCCTTAATTCCTCCTCTCCCTTGTGGAGATATGGATATCCCCTTCTTCCAGTTTTTTCTATCTATTTGCAAAACACTCACAAATAGCTTTGCAGAGGGTGTGTTCCAGGCTGTTCTCCCCTCACTATTTGCCAAACCCATATCAAAGTGACTTCTGCTTATTTGTGAACAGAGGACAGGACTTAAACCCATGGAGGAGGGTAAGAACTCTTTGGCTGCGATCAAGTTCTTTATTAAACAGATGATGCATGTCTCTTTGAGGATGGAAACACACTAGATAAAAGGAATGAACTTCAGCTTCTATGTAGAGGAATGTTTTCTCTTATTCTCTCCTGTCTTGTCTTTGTTTTGAAGCTTCCTTCTTGCAAGAAAAGCTTTTACAAAGACAGTAATCAAATAGGTCATTGAAAAACCTGCAATGGCACAAAAAAACTGTGGAATTACTCAAAAGTATTTATTTATTTTAATAATAAGATAACTATTGCCAATAAAACTTGTGGCTTGTATAGTTACTAATATAGTATAGTTCCCCCACTATTATGGGGGAAGCATCAGTTCTCTTACTTAAAAATGTACTTGTAAAGCAGTCTAAAAATACGAAGTGAATTCCCCATGAACCTTGATTGTTTTGTACTTTTCCCTGCATGCAGGCTGGAGTATTTAATAAAACACATGCTTCTAAATTAATGCAGAGCTTTCAGATGCCAGTGCTTACTGTTATACAAGCATAAGAAAGGCATGAGTGGCATACCTGAGAGGAGTTTGTCTTCCCAAGTCACCATTAGGCACAACAGAGCCCAGCTTCCCTGGGGATGTCTGAACACCTGCCTGTCCATGGGAAGTGGGGACTTCATTCCTTGGTTTGCTTTGTTTGTGTGCACAGCTTTTGCTTTACCTGTTAAACTGTCTTTATTCCAGCCCATGAGTTTTCTCAGTTTTATCCCCCTACCTCGATTCTCTCAGCCATTCCACTGAGGGAGAGCAAATGAGCAGCTGGATGGTACTTCATTGCCAGCTGGGCTTAAACCACAACACATAATCGACAGGCACACTGTACAGGCCATGCTCAGACTAGGGCTGCTGATCCAGTGTTACAGGAAGAGTTACATTTATATTCTTGCAGCACTTGTATTCAGAGACCATCCAGTCAAGATCACAAGACAGAAATGGTTTAGCCTTGACATCATTGGCAATTCTAAAATTGAAAAGGGTTTGTTGTTTTTCTCCCTCCCTTAGAGAATTATTCCCAATATTTTCAAGGAACTGTCATTTCCTGTATAATAATGTTTATGGTGGCAGGCTCTCAGTCTTTCTGGTAGTTTTTTTCATAGGGTTATTATTTATTATAGCTGTTCTTTGTTCTCTGGGATTTTTTCTGACTTTCAGCAGGTCTGCCCCATGCTTTTCAAAACTGTGAAGATTTTACAGTAGAGTGGCTCAGAGTCATTTCAATCTGTAATAAATGATTGCATAAAATGCTATCCAACTTCACTGCCCACTTTAAGGATGAAGATGAACCTCAAAGGAAGACAGTGTTTATATTATGCCCCCTTTCCATGCCTGCATTTTCCCCTTCAGAAGCACTGGGGCAGCTCCATGGAACAGGCATGTTTAAATCAACACAGTCTGTGAAATCATGCTACCTTCCTTTCAGTCTGTTTCTTCCTAGAAATCCCAAAAGCCACCCCACATCATAAACACCATAAGGTCCATATAGATGAGTAGTGTTCAATCACACATATTCACAATAAAACAAACAAGCAAAAAAACAATATAAGGAAGACTCTGAGGACATTGATATGACATAATAGATTCCTATTACCAGATTGTTTAGTTCCACTTCTACTTTATGTCATCCACATGATGCTGCTGCCCACTTGTAAACACAAGGCAATCACACAATACCAGAATTTTGATCTAGATCTAAATTTCCTTGAAGGAACTTTTATCAGCATGCCTAAAAATTGTGCCCAAATGTATGTGCCTGGATGCACAAAAACCAGTCACAAATGTGCTTCTGGCAATAAGGAGCTGCCTTAGTGTTTTCAAATCTTGTAGGCTGGAAAGCAAAATGATTTGATCCATTCAAGTTCCTTGTTAGTAATGCACTTTCCAATGGCTGCAGAAAACTGTAAGAATTGCTGGTAGTGGCAAAATGTGCAATTTGGTAATGCAGTTTGTGGTCACCAAAAGGAAATCCCATGACAACAATGACTTCAGGGAACAGGTTATGGCTCAAAGATGGGGGGGGGGGGGAAAGAATGAAAGACTCAAGTTCTGTGTTTGCCCCAGGAGACAAAATATTCACCAAAGTCATGCTGTGACTAGTGACCTGCTGGGGCCAAGACACCAAGTGCTTTGGGTCATGAAAGGTGCTGACAGCATCTCCCTAGAATGTGGAGTTAGAAGGAATATAGGCATGATATTCTGTTAAGTTTTTACTAGGAAGCGGGGAGACAGCAGGCAGCATTCTCCCACTTCCCCTCTGCTCTCTCTCACAGACACTTCCTTTGTCTGTACCAGCTGAGTTATTAACAGAATGTTTTTCATTCCACTTGTTCTCCCTTTGGGCTTTCTATACTTCTTGTCACAGAGAAGAAGCTAAATAAACCTTTTTAATTATATAGTCTGTCAGAATTTTTCCACACTCACCCAATTAATTAATTTGGTTTTGTACTTCAAATTTGCTTTTAACCCCCTTCCCTCACACTTTGCATTTTTCATTTTGTATCTGAATGCACCAGTAGTTTCCCTGCAGGAACCTAAAAACTATTCTTGCAAGACACATTTTATGAGACTGTCAATTTTCCCCTTTGTGTAGAAAAACTGATTCTTCTATAGACATAAGAAATGCTCCAGAAGAAGAAGATATTTACCATTACCGTCCAGCTGTGCAGAATATTGCAATTTTCACATCAGAGAACATAATGATTGGGTTCCTTGTTGAGTGACTTTTACAGAAATGGAAAAATATATTTCTTACTTTTCAAATGGGCTTAAAATGTAACTAAGTTTGAACAATTGCTACTGCACAGACCAAACTTTGACTACAGAGGGAAAATACAATTTGGTATATTAGCTTCCAGACTAGCATTACTTTAGCTGTTTGAGCTATTGAATTGGTGCTGAAATGTGTATTGCTATTTGACTTTAGGAAAACAGCTATTCTAGCCTTGGGCATTTTAAACACGGGGCGTGGAGTCAACTGACATAAATGACTACAAAGACAGTTTCTATGCTAAATAGAAATTGAATTCCTTATTTGTAAGCACAGTGGCTCCGATACAAGGAAGATCAAATAGTAGTTCTTCTCTAAATGTGTGTGTATGAATGTTTTCACTCATGCTACCACTCTCTCTGTGCTTACCATTTCCTGAAACTGTTTCTTTCCATGGACCTATTCTGCCAGAGACTCATCCCTAGCAGTTCTACCCTTACCCACAGACCTAGGACCATAGCTTTCCTATGTTTAGGCATATACAAAGAAAACCCTTGGCTACTACCCTTGGAAATTCAGTTTCCTAAACCCTTTCCCATGAAAACAAAGCAAAGAGTGAAGAGAATTACCAAATGGAGATAGCAAGAGGTTTACCGTCATCAATTCACATAGACAACCTGGCCACTGAGAGAATAACCTTTTGTATACTAGCAAAGTCTTGGAGAATGAGAAATGTAACATATTTTCCAGCAGTGTGAAAGAACAAGTTTTTTTTCCATTAAAGAAGGATATGCAACCTTCTTGTAAAACCCTGAGAATATATGTGTTTTATCAAAATACATATTTCTCTTGTATATATACATGTATATAGTAATAGTCTGAGCAAGTGATGACCTCTCCAGAGATTTTTAAGTTCACCTAATTAAATGAGAGCTTATTGCTGCCAGCAGTGAGTAGGCCAACTATACTACAACTGCATTCATATTCAGACTATTTCATGGTCCCTGCCTCCCTTACTCCCTCCCTCCATCCCTTTCTCCAGGAAAGGTAGTTCAGGTTCAGAGCCAAGGTTACTTCTCTGCTTCAGAAGTTCACTTTCAAAGTCCAGCTCTTAGTCAGATCCTGCTCCTACCTTCCTGCCAGCTCTCGATCCTGTACTGAACAAAATACTGCTTTTGACTAAACGTAGGGGGCAATGGAGGCTGAAAATGCCATCTTCCACACTACCCACTTCCCCAGGGTGTCTGTCCCTGTGCATTGCTCCCAAAAACCACAGAGAGGCAGGGTAGCAGGTCTAGGGTTTGAAATACTTTTTTGTAATGACTTGTGAGTCTGCTTTGGTTCCCCCGTCCAGAGCAGCCTGAAAGAGTTGCCTCACCATGATTTTGAATCCTGTCTCAGCCTGTTATTATGAGCAAGTGGTTCCTCTGTGACCTCTGCTCCAGCCTGGAGTAGGCAATCCCTCTTTAGTGGATGTGTCATGCTCTGTTCTCAGTCTCAGCCTCAGCCCTGCCACTTCTTTCAAAGTCTCTGTAGAAAGAAGATAAGAGACAGATTGACCACAGTCTGTTTCCTCTGGTGTTCCTCTGCCTGCATGTGGATACAGAAAAAGACTGGTGAGATCAGGGGCACTTTGATCAAGTCAAAATGAACCAATTAGACAGAGATTTGATGAAATGTGCAGAAAAAATGTGCACTTGGCTTTCTTGACCTGCTGCGGAGGCCTTCATTGCACTGCTGCTGGTGTTGCCATCCCTAGCCAGGATATCTATGCTCCCATAAGGCTTGGTGGAGTGGCTGGAGGCGTCCAGGCAGAAGTGATGGGGAGCCTGAGCACTCACTGCAGCCTTTACCACAAGCATTGATAACAGCAGCTATGGCCTCGCCTGCAAGGGGGCCTTCTGGCATAGACAACAGCAGAGCACAAAGCAGCATAGCTGTGATGACAAGAAGCAGGGCCATAGTTAACAATAAAACAGGACCAATTCCCAGGTATTGCCTGAAATATCACAATGACCCTAGTTCAGACACAAGCCTGAAACCACTGACAGAGTGGCACGGAAGAAATCTCTTCGAGATGACAAACCTACCCTTCTTCTGTAACCCTCCATGGCACCTCCAAGGGCCCACATATCTGTAATTAACACCATGAGCAGGCTGCACTGCTGTCATTTGGGCACATTATTAACTAGCTTATTGTTGTGCTTATTGGAGCAGACCATAGAGAATTCACTGAATTTTTGGCTTTCAACCCAGACTTTTGGTGGAGGAGGAGAATGGCGGTGAATAAAAATATCTTGGAAATGAACTGGCTCAGTAAGAACCTTGTAGGAGGCAGGGAGTAGCTCATGTTCAGTGCCTGATTCTCCCCCTCCACTGAACTCTGGCTGCACAGTCCTCACTGTCTGGTCAGGAATTAAATGCCTTTGCTGTCAGACAGTCTGAGGGCCATCCAACTTGTAGTCTGGCATTCCCAGGTTAAGAAGGCTGCAAGAGACCTTCTGTTACTTGAGTCCATTTTTAGAACAGAGGCACTGCTCCCCATCAGCCTCACTGAGATGCCTTTGTATCGTCAATAGGCAAGGTGATAAAAGAGGCTAACGCCTTGCTGCCTTGACACGCATGAATTTCCATGGTATGCAAAAGATCTTACTTTGAAGAATATTGAAAATTAATATATCAAATCCTTTGTGCTGAACTCTTGCCTGAAAGCAGATTTTAAAAATAAATCAGGCACATTGGGACTCAGCTGTCATACTTAGCTGATATGTAAAAAACATATGCACACAAAGCAACCTTGAGACTGATACTCTCCTTTCTGTGTGTTTTTTTGTATCCTCAAGTGAACAATAAAACCAAAATAACAGGTAAATTTTTAGAACAAAAAACAGCAAATCAAAACAAAACCAAAAAAAAAGGAGAAAAGGAAGCTGGCCTCATGGCTTATTTTATCTGGATCTTTCCAGAGGAAATGCTATAAATTGCATGTATTATTATGTAAGCATGCTATCAGTGTCCATTTGAAAATTAGTCCTAAAGGGACAAACAGGTTTGCTTCATGGACTACCTTGCTCTGAGTATATGTATAATATGTTCTTATTTTCTTTTCTTCTTTATTATCCTATCTACTAGGGTTAAATCCTCAGGCAGTAAGGTGAAAGCTAGATATGAGAAAGGCAAGAAGAGGAAGAAATCCTAAAGGACCAAACTGAATTGGTGTAAGCTAGGCAGTACCCCTGCCTGACAGCTCCAAAAAAAACAAAACACCCTAGCACTTTGCAGTGGTGAGATTTAGCATGAAAGATGTTCTTGCACCATGGAGATGCTGGATTAAGGAAGAAACCTGGAAGCCTGACTGGCCTGTCAAGACTGGTGGCTAAAAAGGAGATAAAACAGAGACAAGAAAGGAATATTCTCTCTCCTCAAGGCTGTTCTGTGCAGTTTTTAGCCAACACTGAATAAATCTCAAAAACAGATCTTCTGGGCACTCCAATGGCCAGTTCTCAGCAGTACTTCTAGGCAAAGATTTGGCAGGTGCTTACCTTAGGGAATCTGTCATCTTAACGTGCATGGAGACTTCCAGGGTACATCCAGGGCATCTATCACAGTCCTACTCCTATGGCACTACATGATTCTCTGTAAGTAATAGCTAAGTAGGGAAATGTGTCTTCACTAAGCTACACAGAGGTATAACAAATAATACTTAAGGTCTGCGTGATGCAGCTGCTGTAACAATTAGTGATCATATTTTGCTGTTCTCCTGTTTTATCTTAAAAATTAAAAACTTTCCTGGATCTGCTGGATCTTTCCTGGATCACAGCCTGATGTCATTGCATCTAAGGAGCAGCATGCTGGGAAGAATATGCACTCTTTCAAAACACTGTAAAAGCCTCCAGTTATCCCAGTTATCAGATTCAATCAATATGAATTAAGGACTGCCGTCCCACTTCAGCCAGTGCAGAAGCACACACTAACCACATCCTTGCTAGATAGCTTTGGTGCTATGTTGCTGAAGCATATGTCCTACTTAGAGCACTTTGCATCCTGAGATTCCCTGAGTCCAGCTTCTCTTTTGAACTCACAAGTTGCAACTGAAACCAACAAGAAGCTCTATTAAACATTATCCTTACCTAATTGATTATATTAGATGTATATAGCAATTATGTTCTCCTTTTTAGAGTATAGTAAAGCACTTATGGTATAATAAAAACTACCACACAGTGCTCAACAGCCCAGTGTATTGAGCAATTCAGTTTTTAGTGCCTCATGTAGGTTAGGAATTGATTTTAATTGCCTAGCATAAATCACACAGTCCTACTGTAGAGACCCTTATTATTTCACAGACAGGGCTGGTTTTAATCCTGTATATTCATGGGGAGCAAGAGGGAAGCAGAATGAAAACAAATCGCATTCCAAAACTTTACTTCTGAGGAAGAGAGATTTGTTCTGAATTCAATGAAAATTTAAGGAATGCTGTCTACATATCATAAGCAAAGAAGTAAAGAAATCTTTACACATCATCATTAAACCTCAGGCACTGCCACTGCTTAATGAAGTAAACCTTGACAAACTATGTGAGACTTACAGCAAAGAGAATTTGCAGTACAGATAGAAATTCTTCTGCTTACACATCTGTCCTGCACTCTGCCTAACAAATCCAGAAATAATATCTCCATGTATTTTGCATGTATGTTTGGATTTAGAAAGCATGTGAGAAGGAAACATTCTCTCATGAAGTCCAGCTCCCATTTGTAGATTTTCTATTCCAACACAGTTTAGTCATTTGTCTTAGTAGTAACTTAAATAAAACAAAAACTAAACCTAAACCCAACCAAAAATCCTATGTTTAAAAACAAGCAAACAAACAAACAAACAGAAGTTGAAAATTAATTTTGAGTCACTGATTAATTATTAGGATTTCTTAATCAAATTGAGACCTCCAGAAAAATATGGAGCATTTTTAAGAGTGAAATTGAAGAGGAAATGATCTGGACATGATTGTGACCCACCATCTAACTAGTACATTGATGCTGATACCCTTTTTTGTCTGTATTACACAATAGTTCCTGGAGACGTGAAAATTACAGGAAAGAGATCTGCACCTCATGACTTTGAACACCTAGATCCCAAATCCAGGTCTAAACAACACTGATTTGCCTTCAGTCCTGAACACTTAACACCTGCAGTAGTAAAGGAAGTCCCCTGACACTGCAGCATTCTGCTGTATCATTACCAATTGCATAAGGGAAAAGAAGAAGATGAGTGGTCAGATAGCACAGAAGGGAGTTCAGTGTAAGAGTCAAAAGCAATATTTAGAATGGTAGAAATAGATATGTTTGATTTAGCTGACAGTTTTTCAAACTTTGAAGTTATACTTAAAGGCTCAAAGCCTTATTTTTTTTTTTTTTTATATAAAGAGAAGAAACATTCACTGAAAAAAAAATGAAATAATTTGCAGAGGAAATTATTTATGTCTGATTAGTCCCATAAATTTACCCCCTCTCAAAATGTTTCATTATTGCTCACAGCATTTTGAACACCTTTTATTTTCATTATTGGACTATCAGATGCACATTTATCAAACCTGGAAAGGCTAGGCCATCATTTGTAAAACCACTTTATACAAGGGCAAGTTAACCACCATATGCAAACTGGCTTTTAAAGTTCACAGTGCTGTTATAAAGGTCATGGTGATACTTAGTGAAAATTGAATCACGCAGAAGTCGATACAAAGAGACATATTGTCTTCCTTCAATAAGGAGCTTTAATGCTATGCCAGTTTATTTACCATCAAACTCTGCAAAGTCAGCAAGCTAATAAGGAATTTAGGATTTATGGGCCCTTTAATTCAGCATAGAAAAAATAGTTAGAAAGTGACAGACTAATAGGCCAATTATCTCAGGAATATTTTGTTTATTTGGCAGAAATTACAAGGAGATGCATAATAAAAATACCTTCAGTCACCAATTTATTCCTACATTAAAATAAACTCATTCACGACTACTGTGCTACAGAAGGTACCATTAAAATGTTCAAAGTTCTTTCCTGATGCCAAACAAAAACTTTTAACCAGGGCAATATACAATATTAATATTGTTTTATGGTCAATTTATGTCTAGACACAAGCAATAAGGAGTGGAAGGATACTACAGAAATTACAGCTTTTGTACAGGGAACAGGAACAAAGCCCCAGAGGATTGTATCCACGTTTGTCTTACTCCAAATTTAGAAATTATTATTTTTTCCGTATTAGGTATGGGTCTAAAATATTAGCTGTTTTCTTTGCATGAATGAACTCTGGAGACGGAATAGTCTGACAGTTTTTTATTAAAAAATACTTGACTAAATTTTTTTCTTTTTTATTTAACTGACATGACCTAATTGTACTGCACTCCATACTGGCTAACAAATGAACTTCATGAAACTAACCACAAGTGTTTGCAGACCATGACTTAATGACACAATGTGAAAGACCACAAATGTCACATAATTTAAAAGTTTGAATTCTGCTGAAAATTAAAGAACGGCAGGAGGCTAAGTTTCTAAAGCAGTCCAAAAATGCTATCCCCATATTTTCTGATTCTACAGGCTTTGGCATGAGACATGAAAGGAAGTTTAAGCCCTGTTTTTTCATTTGGGGAACTTCTTAAAGATCGTTTATGCATTAATAATCATAGGAAAGTATTATAGTTCCAGGGTGAAAGAAAATAATAAAATCCCAATATATAGCTCACATATAATGAATCCAATACATTATCTCCTCTGGGCATTGACTTTACTAAAAATAATATAGATAAGGAGGTAGTAACTGCATAATTGCCTTAGTAGGTCATGGGAAAAATGTTATTGGAAAACAATACTTTATTCTCAGGATTTTCTAAAATGACTAGTGACTCTGAATGTCCTAATTTGGGTCATTTATCACTATTTAGGCATAAGGATTTTCTCTGTTAGAAAATGGGCTATTTTGTCTTTAAAAACAAGTTTCTTCAAGATAGTAGCAGGTGGACATTGGAAAATTAAGATACATGTTTTAAAGTATCTTTTAAAGTTCTTGACTGAAATTTTAGTTTGAGTTGGGAAAAGAAAGGAAGAATTATAAACTAATTTCAGTGGCCACTATATAACCTTTGGACTTCTTTAGACGTAGCTTCTTCCCATGTGCAAGATTCCAGGAAACCAAGATATTTTGTTTTTAACAGATAACACTAAATTCTTATTAAAAAAACTACTTGTTTTCCTCCAAGAACTGAAATTTTGGATGAGTTGCTGAGATACGGTGACCCATGCTGTCCTGTCCAATTTGTGCTCCTAGGAATGTTAGTCTGAAAACCAGTGTTTGATTAAAGGAAATGTAAATCAAAATAACATACAAACATAAAGAAAGTGTTAACACTAAATTTGTTTGATTTTTACAGTGGAATTTTCCACTTACCACAGACAATTCCAGCAGAGAACTACACAGTGTCACAGTTGTTTTTTTGGTTTTTTTTTTCATTTCTGTTTAATGGAGAAGATTAAAAGAATTATTCTTGTGGTAAACAAATCAAATTATCCTTTTATTGAAATATGATTGTAGGTATAAGGTACAGAAAATCAGACTGCTAAAATGATCCCACACTAGAAGAGTGGTTTGATAGCTTTCTGTCCTGCTTTCATGTGTTTGCAATAAAGTAATTTTTTTTATGAGGCAACAGAGACATGCTTTCACTAACCTACAAGATGCTTCATAGCTGGGACAAATAATTTAAGGATTTTTGTTTCTCACAATGGCAGCTTGCTTACTGCCTATGTCTCTGTGATTCATTTATGTTGAAAGGAGCTTGTGGAGATCATCTAGTCCAACCCCCAGAAGCAGGGCTGAATCTGATGTAGATTATTAGGTCAGATGGTAACACCAGATCCACCATCCACTGCAACAGGGTGGAGAGGAAGGTAGGAGTTTTTTAAAAAACATAAGGCAATGTTTTCAGACTCAATCTTACAAATTATGCTAAGAGAATAATAGGTATTATTCATTTGGAGACACAAAGTATAAAACAAAAGAGATTTCACTACTATGCCATATATCGTATCCATGCTAAATAGAAAACTAAGTCCTCTGTCTTTGACCTTCATTTCCTTTCCTGTGTCTTCAGATAATTGTGCTGGTTTTAAGCATGTTTCTGCTGTCTGTGACCTGGATTTTCAGTACCACCAGCTCTCCCTCAGGCAGCAATCCCATTTATTTCATATGGCTCACAGTAGCCCATTTCCACTTGCTGGAGTGTCAGAGGGAGTACAGCAAAGAGGTTGTGCTGGGTTTTCCTCATAGTAGCTGGTACAGGGCCACGTTTTGGGTTTGTGCTGGAAACAATGTTGGTAAATACACCAATGTTTTCATTACTCCTGAGCAGCGCTTGCACAATGTCAAGTCCTTTTCTGTCATTCCACACCATACAGTGCCATCTTCAGTATAAAAAGCTGGAAGAAGAGGAAGAAGAAGCAAGGGAGGGATATTTGGAGTGATTAGGTTTGTCTTCCCAAGTGACCATTAAGCATGATGGGGCCCTACTTTCCTGGGGATGGCTGAACACCTGCCTGTCCATGGGAAGTGCGGAATGAGTTCTTTATGCGGCTTTCCTTGTGTGTGCAGCTTTTACTTTACCTGTTAAACTGTCTTTATCCTAACCCACGAGTTTCCTCACTTTGACCCTCACAATTCCCTCCCCCATTCCACCAGAGGAGAGGGAAGTGAGCGTCTGTATGGGGCTTAGATGCCAGATGGGGTTAAAGCACAACAGAAATATGTGGGCCAGCATATAGGCATAGAAATGAAAGCAATTTTCTTGAGCATCCACAGAAATGCAGTGGAATGAGTGAAAAAATTCCTCAATTTATGCAGAGCCCTCCTGCTGTTATACTAACATCTGCCCATTGTGTCTTTCAGTACAGATATTGTCTTCCTTTTCTGCTAGCAAAACCTATGATTACGGTATTCCACAAACAATTTAGGAATGTGGTGATTCACAAATACAGGTGGAATCACCAACCTTTTTTGAAAAAAATTTACATGAGACTTAAATCTCTTACATGCATCACTTAGGGGTATCGAGGGATTTTCTAGAGTAAGTCTATATAGTCATCAGTGAGGAGAGATGGGAAACAGGGCTGACATAATCTGCTTCAGTACACCAACACTTTCAATAAACACACTCTTCAGTAAGCTCCAGTTCTGGAAAGGAACCTCTGTAGCACAGAAGGAGTGTAGGTACTTTTACATTGGAAAAAAATTGCAATTGTTAAGTAAGTGATCTAGAAGGGGGAAAAAAAGAGAAAAAGCAATACCTCTCACCAGTGCATTTTTATGTGCAAACAATTAATGAAGAGCCCATGGGTGAGTGCTTCAAATATAAAAGAGGAGACAGAAAGAAACTTTAAATACGGAGCTGTTCAATTAAATCAGTTTATGTGTATCACAACAGCTTTCTCAAGGGCTTCAGTTGTTTTCACAAAGTCTGCAACAATAAGAAAGTGGCAGAAACAAGGACAGGAAAAGAGAAGATACTTTACAGTAAGAGCTTTAAAGGATTTCTCTTTTGGTTTGGGGCAGGCAATTCTGCTTTTGCCTGGAGATAGGTGAAAGCAGTGCTCAGTTCTGCAAGTGCCTGCCCCAGCTGAGGGTGCACAGCCCTTGTCACCCGATGGTGCACTGGAGGCAGGGGAGCTGCGTGACTGCCGCCAACTGAGAGCAGTCCTTAGCAATGCAACTACTGTCATGGCCAGAAACCAGGCAGGATCTTGGCAAGCTTCCCCATCCTCTTTCCCCATGCTACTCCGTCTTAAGTGCCTCATATGAAAGGGTGTATTTTTTTTCCAGGGAAAGACCAACTCTGTCCACGTGCCTAATGAACTCCCAATTCCTTCAAAGAGGCTGTTGACACAGCTGCCAATTAACGCCATTTGTGATGTACACAAATGACTACAAAGTCTCTACACAGGCCAACAGCGTGTGGACTTTCACTCATTACTGTCATAGGTTAAATTTAAGCTGGTGACAGAGAACAGATGTGAAAGGTTCTTTAAACTTGAGCTTTTCCATCCAGAGCTCAAGCATTTCCAGGGATTTTTCTGAGGGCTACAGACCCAGTTTATACTGCAGAAAAATGATCAAGGACACTAAAGGTCTATGTTTTGACAGTGTCCAAGCAAAAGCCACTTTTTCCTGAGCACTTTGGCATAAACTTTCTGCAAATCACTTGCAGTGTTATTCTGCCATACAGCAGCTGATGGAAGACTATCAGTGTCCATATCTCTGTATAGATCAACCTCTCCCCAGGACAAGAGGAAGATAATTCCACAGAGAACTCAGGAGCCTTTGTTATAGTTGTGTGAGCCATCAAGAGACAAAGGAAAGGGAGATGGATATTCCATCTTACTGAAATGAATGTGACAGTGGACTAATTTCTTCCAGTGTTCCCACCTCAGAAGCACCAGATCCTTCTAAGCTGCTACTTTCACATCCCCATCTGATCCATGAGCACAGAACATCTATAGCTATGTTCTTAGAATGCACTTCTACAGCTGTGCCTATATATCAACTTCAAATCCCCTTCCTCCCTGCTTCAGTGTTAACCTTAGTATGTGTCTGAATAGAGATGTGAATTTCCTCTTGTGTCTTCCTTTATATCGTGGATCCTCATATATCCATAAAGATAAAAATAGTGTAAGATCCAGCATATTTTATGCTGAGAAAAATAATCCCCTGCTGATTGATCACCCAGTTTCTTCATGTGTGGCATTCAATAATTGCATGCACAGGGTCTGTTGTTCTTTCAAAAATATAGTAAGGATTAATGCATACACATCACCTCCATTCCACTTTAACAATGGGTATCAGTGTAAAACAGGAGAGACCTTGACCTGCTGACTTCAGACAGAGCCAGGTGCCTACTACATCGTTCCAGAGCTGTTTGCACTTCTGAACTCTGCAGCTGTTAGTGTCTCTCCACAATCTTCTTGACAAGCTGCTTCTATGCACATCTGTATCTGACAGACTTAATTCTCCAGAGTGCTTGAAAAAACACACAAGATGCAGAGAAACCAGTTGATGAAGCTGATGTTTTCTTTCTTCATCAACATCAAGTGCTTTCCTGGGAAAACAACGTTTTCCTGCTGTTAAGATTCTATACACAGTAGCAGAAAACGGATGTAGGTGAAAACTAGTAAAAGCATACAGGAAAGTAGAGAGTGTGTCACATTTCAGGCTCATCAGATGTATTTTCTTTTCACAAGAAAACTTCTGGGGTAAAATATCTGAAAAAATATCACAGGAAAATCAGATCTAATAGAGAAAAACACTTCACAATTTATACCTTTTTTGCTCTATTAAAGCACATTAGGGCTATTTCTGCTCATTCTTGGCTGTTTTGAGGATGAGGCCACTCACCTCAATGAATCACTCCCTGATGCATTGATTTCATTTTACTTTGTCTCTTTTATTGGCAAACAGGTTAAAACACATATTTACACATTAATTTCTAAGATCTTTGGCTCAGGCAAAATAATCTACATCTACAGAAAAATAAACAGCCAACAAATGGATTACAGAGCAGTTGCCAAAGGTTCAGACTCATTGCTGAATAAATTTTTCCTTTCAGTTTGGATACCAGCCCACAGTCCTGAAAATTTACACGGCAAGTATAAGCAATGACCTCCACTTTGTCTATTCTATTGGAAGTACAGAAGTGAAAACAATAACATAATTTTACTCAAAATTGGCTTTCTGTCTTACCTAAAATCCATACATTGATTTTCATAGAATCACAGAATAATTTATGTGGGGAGGGACCTCTGATCCAAATCCCAGTCCAAAGCAAGGCCAGCCTCAAAGTTTGACCAGCTTTTCCAGTTTTTAATGTCTCCAAGGATGGAAATTGCTCAGTCTCTGTGCAGTATGTTTCAATGTTTGATTATTCTCTTTAATTAAAAAAAAATAAAATCCTACTATCTATTTGGAATTTCTGTTCTTGCAGCTTTCAGTGTACACTTCCAAGCACAGTACCGTCTCAACTTAGAACCAGATGCTGGGTAACTGGAGGCAGTAACAGGATCCTCTCTTGGCCTTCCCTTTCATAGACAGAAAAAATGGTTGTCTCAGCAGCGTTTCCTACATCAAGTGCTCCAGCCCCAGCCATCCTGGTGGCCCTCTGCTGAACTCATTCCAGTAAGTTAATGACTTGCTGCTACTATGTATGCCTACTGTGTCTTAGTACATTTCATACATACTGTGATCTAATGAGATGAAAATGGCTTTAAATGTACATCTGTGTGTGAATCTGGCACTAATAACAAATGAAAGATCACCAGTAGCAGACAGATATTTTGCAAGCAAAGTCTTAGTTCCCTTCTTTCCTATATATGCCAGTACATCCTACCACATCTTGTCCAGGATGTGCCTTGAGAAATCTAAATATATGTCCAGGTCTTTGACAATGTGCTATGTTAAGTAAGACAGTAGTCAAGAAATCATCTCTGTAAATTAAAGGTTAAGTAAAATTATCATCTTGTAATTAAATTATGGGTTTTAACAAGCAATTGCCCCCCATTACATCATGCATCCCCAGAATTATGATGTCCTAATGAGAAATACAGCAAAGCCAAACCCCAGATTTTCAGAAACAGCAAGTAAGAAGCTAGAGCTGGTGTTGCAGGGAGGAACATAGATCTGTTTTGATTCTGCAAATGCCTACCCATTCTTGCCAGGTATGTAACATTTTTCAACAAATTAAAGACTAAATTAAAGACTCATTTGAAATTGTGTGTGAAACAGTTCTTCACTGGAGTGGCCTGTTAACACACCCCATCTAAAGTCCAGCGATAACACAACATAAGCAATTGTGCTAATAAAATACAGACATTGTTTTCTAACGTGGTCTGGCAATAATAAAGCATTATAGTTTGAACAATGGATCAGTGTTAAGGTGACTATGCAATCCAGTTCTCTCTTGCCAGCTATGGTATAGCAGTGACTAAACAGAAAGCAAATCCTGTATATTAGGAACTTTGAGACCAGCTAGTGGAGCCAAACTGTGCAGTTAACCAAGGGATAGTATTCAAAAACAAAGGCATTTTTCATATTCTTGTAGCTATGAATCAAATTTTACCCCAAGGACTACACTAAATTTTGTTTACTTGCTTTTTAGGTCTATTTTGCAACATTTTACATTAGTGAAAGATGAAGCCATCTATGCTGAGTTCACTTCTATCCAACTACAAAATGTGTGCTGTCTTCATTAGGAATCCCAGACTTTTAAAAAAGTTTCACCATTTTCACCAGTATTCATTAAATAATGTATATGTTCTTACATACTTAATAAAAAATAACAATTTGACATTTTTCTTTCTTGTCATTGGCTGATGGGTACTCTAGCAAACAGAACTCTCTCCTGCAAAAAGACAACCCCCTTTCTCATGATTTGCATTATTTTGAAAAAGACTCAATATATTAAAATACGAGAAGAGTAGAATTTAATTCCAAGGCATATGAAAAGATGATGTGACCAAGGCCACACTTTTCAAATACCTATCTTCTCTTATTGGTTAAACTCCTGAAGAAGTAATGATAGTTTCTTCAAGAGTGTTTTGTGAGTATTTCCTCAAGATGACATTTCTGAAGAATTTTATTCAAATTTCACAGGTCTCTGACTCAAAAATAAAATTCATGTCTTGATTGAATGTTGACATGTGAAACAGAACAGCACAGCAGAAAGGTAATCTTCACTCACTCAAATCTACCTTTCATCTCAGAAAAAAAAAATATGTAAAAAGCAAAAAGAAGATGCAACTTTCTTGTGTTTTACAGATTTATTTTTTTTTAAAAAAAAGGATTTTTTCCATCTCTCCATAAAAGAACAAATATTTACAGCTCTAGACTTCCAAAAGGGAATTCTTTACATTATAGAGAAAGATACGGTTCTTTTTGCTATTATAATCTAAGAAGAAAAGCAAATGCTGTGCTCATAAAACAATTATATGATAGTCACATTTCTGAAGAATCTGTATCTATCCCTGCTTCAAGCTTAAACCTTAGAAGAGATCTCCATTTCAAACTCCATCTTCCTTAGTTTAGTTCTGATCTAGCAACAATACATTGTTTACAGTCTATTTGTTCAAATTGACACTGCAAATTATTTTGGAAACGTGCCAACTTAACATCTTAAAAAAAAAAATTACAAACCATAAAGTATTATGGTAAAAGTCCAGAATGTCAAAAATTCAAATAATGAAACAAGACAGCTAAATGAGCTTTAATTACTAGATCGAGAGAGCTTTATGCTATGTATACAGTGCATAAAATTCTTACTGAAACTAGCAGAATTTTTTGCAGTCACATCACAAATCCTTCATATAAGATGAAAATATATATATACTAAACAGTAAGTCCTATGCCAAGCAAATATTCATGAAACCACATGAAGTACTAGCAGTCTGACTAACTGCATCTATATGGTAACAATCATAACTTCTTATCATTATGTCAAAATAACATCAATACTGAAAGGACTAGAAAGACCTCAGTTTTCAAAATGGAAATTCAGTGCTACTTTTGTTTTACATCTTTAATCAGACATCACTATCAAGTATCTGATGCTGCTAAGTATCACTGCATATTAAGGTCTTAAGTTTCAAATGGAAAAAAACAACAAATGTTGTACGGTGGCATTAACTCAAGAGTTCAAAAAAATGCTTAAGTGTGGCTGTGTATTGAAATTGAATCAATATTAGAATTTAAATGCAGGCTAGATAGAGATTCCAATTCAATTAAATCACAGACATCTCTATCTTATCTGTCGAAGCTCAGGGTTTCTTGACAGCTGTTTCACTTCAGTTTATGGAGAAAGAAGGGCCTATTTCTAACTATGCTGTAGTTCTGAATCCAAAATTTCCACATGTTTGGATCCAACATTTGGGTCCCGTCCTGCTTGCAACATGTCAGACTAAACCCTTAAGACATTGAGTAAAAGGGGATTCTGGAATTAAAAATTAAAAAAAAAAAAAGAAAAAAGGCATTTTTGGATATAATTGGAAATATTATGAACTATCCCCTCTGCATTATACATATTATTTCAGCATGAGACCCAAGTATGACCCACTTACTCATGAAAACATTTTAAAAAGTGATGGGGCTACTGAAGTATCCAGGGAAATTTTAGTGATTCTGTTCTCTGTGGCAGCAATGTTGAGCGAATACTTTGTTTATAAACTGTTTCTAATATCTCATCTAGCTCAAAAATAGTGTTTTGGCAAAATTCTCAGGAATACATATTGTTTTTTAAATTACATTGTTTCTTAATTAATCTAATTTCTTCACACCTGGAAGTGTTCAAGGCCAGGTCAGATGGAGCCCTGAGCAACCTGATCTAGTGAGGGACACCCCTGCCCTTGACAGGGGCATCAGAACTAGATGATCTTCAAGGTCCCTTCCAACCCAAACTGTTCTGTGATTCTATGACTCAAATTTCAATAAGTACTTCTGAGTAAGTTTTAAGAAAAACAAGTTGATAAAATGTCTAAAATGTGTTTACTTATGATTTATAACATGCAACATCCTGGCTGGCATATACTAATGGGTTGTTTTGTTTAGTTTAAACTCAATTTTATGAATAAAGTATGATCTCATGCCACTAAATGAACACAAGAATTATACCATTGCAGTATGACATCACTGTAGCACTGTGACTCAGCCTGTATGATGATGCAATTGTCATGGCAAAGCAGCTCTAGAGAAAGTCTATTAGGACCTTCATTATGAAATTCAAAAAAAACCCACCAAAAAACAGAGACACTACATGTCAGTCAGTGTTTTAAAAGCCAATTAACATTTTACAGTTATTAGTGTCTTGAACTACACATGGTGCTTCACTTAACTACTGACATTCCATGTGCCAAATCTCTTTCTCACTGTCGCATTTCAATGGTCTGCCCATACGGCTGTAAAGTTGTGATCAAAAGCATGAAGAGTAGTACTTGGGCCTAAGCAACATTGTAATCCTGCCTTCTAGAGTTGAAATGCCATTGCTTTCAACTATCTGTTTGGCATCTCTTCATATCTAAGATCTTAAGATACACTAGATGATGAACATTCATTACTGAATATTCCATGCAAGCTTTTCAGAAGAGCATGTTACCTACTTTCTGATTCTCTTCAAAATAATATCCTTGTGCTTTTGTTCGCCAATAAAAAAAATATGAAGTCTTCTTGCAAAACATTTTATTCCAAGGAAAATACACGGTTATTTCCCAGACAGCCTTTGAAATTGTGAAAACTCAGTACAGTTTAACTAGTGATTTGAATTTCCTAAATACTGCATATTTTACTGCAAATAAAAAGATATTAAGTGAAACTGCACTCTGGAGTATAGGGTTTTTGACATTTTATTGTCTACATCCATACAGAAGAGCTAATATAAAAACTGGAAATGTGACATAATGGAATTAAAGTGCAATCAAACTAAGTAATATTGGATATGTTTCTGCAAAGTGAAAAGCAAATTTGATTGAAATCAGCTCTTAACTGAAAAATACAGATCAGCTCCAAAAAGTGACTAAAAATGAAACTGAATTATGGTGCCTCAGTGGCTACTTGCAAATGCAACATGTTATAGCTAAATTCATAGACTCCAGACCTGTCAAAGGAAACAAAAGTCCTGAGAGTTCTTGAGTGCATCCCACAGGCATGCATGTGTATTTGTTAGGAGCAAGGAATATCCATTCCAACGGGGGCATGTAAGTGTAGCAGATCATCTCAGCAATTAGAGAGTACCTTGAATAACTATGCTGACAACAGAAAAATTTTGTATGACAAGTCTCTGCACCATATCTGCTTATATCTACAGAAATAATAAGGGGGAAAAGAGGAAACCAAACATATTTTTATTACTAAAACTTCTTTTGAAGTTTTGAAGTTCTTCAAAAGAAGTTTTAGTCTAAACTTGTAATAAAATTCTCTATGTTGAGTGAAGTGATGCCATCCTGACATTTCCTGACTTTCTCAAATAACCCCAGAATGTTCTTTCAATTGTACTGCAGAAGTTTAGAATGCTTTGCAGACAAAAATACCACTGCAGTAATCACATGGAAAATGATTTCTGTTCTACATCATTGTTCTCTACATGACCATTACTAGCTGAGAATAAAGAAAAAAATATCTCTAATTTGTCTCAAAGTGAGTGATGGAGTTTTAGGAGTCCTGCCAATTTCTTTAAACTTCATTCTAAGCTAACGCAAATTTTATAATTAAATTCTTTCAGAAAACTTATTCTTTCCTCAAAAACTATTCTTCATCAGGAAAACTTCCAAGTATCAATTAAAAAAAATGTGTTTACTTACAGTGATCAAAACCTAGCATTATTTAGCTTAGAGCAATTTTAGCAGAAACAACAAAAACCTTTTTCATTTTTTTTAAAATTATTTTTCCATTAAGGAAAATATATTCTCTGTCTCATTTTACCATCTCAAAGGCCGTGTCAATATAAATGCACAGCCTAGAGTGAAAATGAATGGATGGGAAAGGCAAGTAATTCTCTCTCTGAGTAACTGATTTAAATCATGCAAGACAGAGTCGGTTCTCTCTGCTAGTTAGGAAATAAAGCTCATGTGACAGCCAACTAATATGCCACAGCAGCTTCAGATTTTAAAAGCATGCAGATACATTTTAACTAGATGAGGGGTTTTGCAGAAAATGTTTGCCTCTGTTGTGATTGATAATGTCATGTGTCATAATCACATACAGTTATATTTAAGTGATCCAGTGAAGGTGACATTTTTTTATTGTTTAAACTGCATAAGCACCGTTGCACAGAACTCTGTGTACCTCACTTAAGAGTAAGTGCTGTATTTTACTAATATCAACCCACCTTGGTAACAAGATATTTCTGACATATATCTGATATGTGACTGTACTAGTTTAAAGGTAATCCAGCAGTAGGAATTTAACCAACTCTAAAAGAGATTGCAAGTCAGAATGACGATTTAATAAAAAGACCACAACAAGTACAATGATGCAAAGGAAAAATCCATTTGACCCACAAAGAACAGATGTACAGCCCAACACCTTGGGGCACAAACAGAATGGAGCTCACCAGCCCCTGTGCTGAGCACCACATGCCTGCCCCCTCTCCCTGCCCCAAGTACAAAGTAAAAGGAAAGAGAAAAACCTGTTCATGAGGATGATGGCCACAGTCTGGTCAAGAGTGCCAGTTGCAGTCCTGTTGAGGTCCTGGTCCTTCTCTGGATCCCACAAGTGGTCCCAGAAGTCCCAAACCCCCAAGGTTATATATGCTTGTGCTCAGATGGGAGTGCCCAGTACCTCCCCCAGGGCAGGGAATTTCACAATGGATGATTTACTCTGTGAGTCATGGCATACTCCTTGATGGCCCATTAGCAGACTTGACCCCTCAGCCTGGGTGTGAAGCTGCTAATGCCTCCCCCTCCCTGGAGGGGAGTTATCACACCTGAGTCATTGGTGTGAAGACAGGAAAACTTCCTTATCTCACAGAGTTCCTAAACACCCAGCTTGTAGCCTGAGGGGCCTGGTGTGCCCTGGGCAGCTGCTGCAAATGATCCATTATTAGCAGTTCATGAGAAATGACATAGAGAGTGTAGAATACAAAGCCCTGGCCACACCCACACAGTGACAAACTGGTCCCAGCCACTATAACCAGGACAGTGGCTGACTGAAAGAAGCAATGAACACCTTATTCAACATTTTACAACACTGACTAAGATATTCTTAAGATATTTAAGCTCTTTACATAAAACTGTGCAAAAAAAAAAAAAATTGACCAGCATTCCAATATGAGGAGATTCCTGTTAGCATTACTTGATTTTTAAATAGTGCGGTTTATTTATTTACGTGTTTAATCAATTTGACATATATGGATTAAAATGCAGAATACTCAGTTTGTATTGTCTAATAGACCCAAAGTACCTGTTCTCTAAATGAAAGAAGATGCTTTCATGTCACTTTCTGTCAGTACAATATCATTCTTAGAGAATGGCACTTACTGCATAAAACTGTACAGTAATTTTTAATGTCATATAAGAATGTCTTGTAGTGGAACAATCACACATCTGGTGCTCTCACACTTTCAGAACAATCATGATAAATTCAATCACTCATAAACAATATTGTTAATTTCATGTTCTACTGATCTTTGATGTAAGGAGGGGTTACAGATGCTGTTAGTACCTGAGGAGTTAATAGCATAAGGCTACAGTGAACTTTTCTATTTTATCTAAGTTAGAAACTTTGAACTTCGAAAGTAAGGTTGACATTTAAAATTCCCTGAGCCCTGAGGTGACTGACGTGGCCAGCCACAGGTGTAGGACATGCCAAATCCCTGTTTCCATGCTTCCCCTTTGTATGACTAGGCATTCCTTTAGTTAGGGCAGCCTAGACACCGTAGTGTACACATGGGTACATCCAGAAAGGTATTGATATTTGAAGGCCTTAATCACAACTTGAAACCTACCCGGCAGAGTTTATTGCGGCTTCTGGTTTTGTGAAGAGACACTGCGGACACCAACTAGACTTACTAAAGTCAATAAATAAATTAAAAAACACTGTTGACTTCATAACAGTAGTGATAGATTTATCTCAGGATTTTAATCAGACCTCAGGAAGGCAATTTTTAGCTGTGGCTTTGAATGCTGACTATCTGAAGAGAGTAGCTGAATTCCTCAGTCAAGAGGCCTCTCTGCAAGAAGTTGACACAGCTTTTCAGGGTTTGGCATCCCGAGGAAGTGGCGGTAGCTAATGAGCAGTCCTGAGTCTGATGTCTGACCTCCAGAGACACACTGAAGTGACTAGAATCCCTTATGCTCAACACAAGGCTGTGTATCATCTGTGAGAGGCACAAAAAACTTTCTTTTTACTTATTGTGCCTGAAGGTCAAGGGAATTGTGCCTCTTTGCTCTGGTGAGACCCCATCTGGAGTACTGTGTCCAGCTCTGGGACTCCCAGGACAAGTAAGACATGGATCTGTTGTAATGACTGCAAAGGAGGGACACAAAAATGGTCAGAGAGAGGGGGCATCTCTCTCATGAAGAAAGGTTCAAAGTGTTGGGTTTGTTCAGCCTGGAGCAGAGAAGGCTCCAGGGAGACTGTAATTGCAGCCTCTCAGTGCTTGGAGGGGGTTTACGAGAAAGATGGAGACAAATTTTTAACAGGGCCTGTTGTGATAGGACAAGGGGTAATGGTCTTAAACTAAAGGAAGGACATTTCAGAGTAGATACAAGGAAGAAAGTTTTTATGACGTTGGTGGTGAAGCACTGGAACAGGCTGCCCAGAGAAGCTGTGCATGCACCATCAGTTTGAAGTGCTCAGGGTCAGGTTGGACAGGTCTCTGAGCCTGGTCTAGCAAAAGATGTCCCTGCTCATTGCAGGCGTCTTGGACTAGATGACCTTTAATGGTCCATTTCAGCCAAAACCATTCTATGGTTTTCTGATTCCATGCCTTCCTTAGGCAGCCTGAGTTACCTCGTGTAAGGTAGATACCCGTTCAGACTTAGTCTGAATCCTACTAAGGGTCACATTTGCTTCATGTTGTCTATCTCTCCTCTTAAAGAAACTTGTCTATGTACATGGCATTTTCTTCCACATTAATTTCTACGTGTTTGTGTCAGAGAAAATGGGACTGCAAAGCTTGCCTGGAATTCTGTTTGGAAGATGATGAAAGAAAGGGAAAATTCCCTCTGCTTCAATACCAAGATTATAGGCAATTTTTCCAGCAGAGATTCTTATTTTGTTTTGTCTCTGGATAGATGATGTTGAAATAACTCAAAACAAACAAAACAAAAATTTAGTCATGTCAAGGAACTAAACTGTTTCAGCTTAGGTCAATTCCATTTAAAATGACACTGAGGAGAGGAACTATCCAAATTATTATATAAAACATTTGTAGCTTGTCAATACTGAATTTTTCAATGAAATGTTTGTTGGTTGTGTATGTCATCAGAACATTTCCATCGAACCATATTTTATAGGATCTTAGGAGACCATGTCTAGACAAAACACCTCAAGAAATCATCTTGTCTACATCCATGTACTGGGAAAGAATCTGGTATAGATATAATCACAACAAAAATTCTTTGCAATCATAATTAAATACTCTTCCCATCAGCTTGTTCTCATCAATTTCACTTTTTTTGTTATCTTCCTCTAAGACAGGCTGTACCTTATCTTAGGTATCTTTTCTAGGGGTGGAAAAGGCAATAGAAGGAAAGAAGGAGGAGAAAAGGGTGACTTCAAGTACTCCTTGTTTAGAAGATTTAACCAATGTTCTTACAGACATTCACAACAATTAGGTATCAAAAATAGATAAGCAACAGCAAATATCTTCACCCTCCTCTAGATTTTGCTGAAGATATTGTCACAAAAGATATGACATAATGTCTTTCCTACTTACGTCTTTGGACAACCAACCAACCAACCAACAAAATGAAAGGAACACAAAAGAACAACAAAAAGCAAAAAAGCAGTATACTGTCATAAAGCAGAATTTTTTACTTCTTAAAGCTACTTTCATGCAGTCTTCCCTGGAGACGTGAATTTTGGGTCTGTAAAATGGATGGACTTCACTTGTCATTCTCACTAGTTTTCTGTAATACAGGAAAAGAAAAACATTCTTATTGTAGTATTGCTAGTTTTATTCATATGGAAATGCATAGTTTTTCCTCTGTGGCATCCCAATGACCATAAGAATGGAAATAAAGTGAAGTGATTTAATAAGCTCCTGAAGTAATTTAGTTAAGGAAAGCCTACTGGGCTCAGCTTTTAAACGTTTGTTAGCACATGAGGTAACATACGACAAAAAGATCCCTGTGCTTGAATCCTGATTCAAGACCTTGAGAACTTGGCACTATGTTCAGTGAACACAGGTTCCAGTGACCAGACGAAAAGCATTGTCTGTCCCTTGTGACATGAAAGATGCAAGATTGTATCTCATGATTTAAAGCTCTTCTAAATAAGTGAAGTAGCTAAAAGCACTGAGTGCACAGAGAGTAAAAGTCCTTACCATGTTGGGTAAACATCAGTAATCAAAACCAATGAAAAAAATATGTTTATAAACAAATATTTCAAAATTCAGAAGCAGTAAGACTTCACAGAGGGCTGGAGAAATAGATCATAGTAACTAACAAAATAAGAAAATAAAATTACCCTGATAAAAAAAGAATACAAAATCTACAGAGCTTTCCAAGATCTCTTAGCCATTCATTTATACCAGAATTGCTGGACAGGTGGAGCAGCATGAAATTGATTTCTTGGGTTAGCCATTAATGAGTGCAGCGCACCTAGACTAGCTGCACATGCAACCTGCGAGATCAATCTGTGTGCACGATCAAGAAAAAGTTGCTCACCTGAAGGGCAAGTCTGGCACTAAGTATACAGTATTTTGATATTCCATTTACTCTGAAGGTACATTATGTTTCTAAAATTAACATCCACTACTCAGTAATCAATGAAGGGTGTGAAGTATATTTCTAAGAATCGTCATCTTATAACAACAGTGTTGGCCCCAAACTGAAGAAAATGTATTTAAGGAGGAAAATGGAAGACTGTTGAAAAGACTCTGTTGAAAGACTGAAGAAGTTGAACTTATACTAATCACAGGTGCAGAATCTAATTAAAGAAAAAATCTACCGGTGGCTGTTAGACTAACTGAACATTTGCCTGTTGGGAGTCAAGGCTGGGGATAATGTTCAAGGGGTGCAGTAGTGTGAATTGCAGTGTGCAAACAGCAGACACTGGGAGAGCAGAGCAACAAAGCTTGGGCCAGACAATCTTTGCACAAAAATATAGCAGACAAATGCAGCTGTTGCACTGACTTTCAAAAAGCACTTGGCATCCATGGCTGTTGACTGTTATGGGAAAAGTTTACCCGGTTGTCAACACTGCTAAAAACACACTGATGAAGAGGTAAAATCTTCAGCGCTGGTCACAGGCAACCTGTGCTAACCAGTTGCAACAGCACCAATGGTAATCACCTACCTCCTGGCAGTTTTGTCATTTAGTAGAGCAGAATAAACAGATATTATCCAAGTGCCAAAACATTAACTTGAAGAGACATCCACCAACAACTTTTTTTCCCTCTGAGCACAGAAGCCCTGCTCAAAATGTGTATACTCATAGTCCTGCCTTTAAACAGTGATGACAAAAGCCCAGAAAAGGCTGAAATGTGAAGATCTGAATAGAGAGACTTTACAAAGAGCTGCCTGTGCTCAGCTGACACACTTCTGACCACATCAGATCAGCACGAGCTGAAAAAAATTACTGCTACAAAAACTTAACAGCTGAGAGTAGGAAGCACAGTTTTGACATTTTCCCTGAACAAAGCTTCACCCAGAAGAATGACAGCAGACTAGAGGGAAAACTGCACAGGGTGAGACTGGATACCACAAGAGAACGGCACAGGAGGAAGTTGAAGATGTTGCACACCAGTGCACAGGGCAGTGCCAGAAGGAATGATCAGTGTGGAATTCTGTGATCTTCAGACACGGTGATGGAGGCACAGTCTGATACAGGTGAAGGCCTTTTTTGCCAGCATGTATAAAAACTAGACTCACACAGCACAGCATTACCCAACTCTTCCCTGAATTGGCAAAAAGTCAGCCATCCAACTGACAACACACGACACCAATTCCTTAGTTCTGAAATAACTGGCGTGATCAATGGAGATCTTATCAAACTATCATAGAAACAAATAGAGGGCTTTCTGGTTCCTCTCCATGAGTCTTGATTCAGTCCATCAAGCACAATTTATTAGGCATACATACACATGGAAAGATGCATTCATAAAACTATTTAAAAACAGGCAGGAAAAAAACTCCACCTAGTTCAGTTTTCCCCTGGACCTCACTTTTCTATAAAACAACTCAGTCCAAATACTTGAGTCAGGGCTTTTTGTGCACCTATGGGCCTCAATGGCACAGACCAGCCTAACCTGGGACTCCTTTCCACAAACCTGCTGCCTCTTGGTCCAGGAGTGCAATTTCAACACAGCCCCAGGCAGCTGGTCCCTGCTTGTAGTACACCATAGGAGTGTCTGTCCAAGACCTGTCCCTGACTCTGTCTTCTGCTCCTATTTACTGCAGTTCCTGGATGAGCTCCATCCCAGGTTCATCACCTCATCCTGCCTGATAATTGCTGACTGTCCACAGGACCTGTCACTGTCACCAACAAATCCTTGCTCCAGTGCTGTGGGATTGCACCTTCTCAGTGAGATTCTCTGCATCTGGGTTGTCCTTTGCTACAAGTTCATCCTCATTTGTGGAACAGTCTGACCTTACTGCTCCCGGCAATTGCAATTGTGCCAAAAGCACTCTTAAATGAAGTATCTTTCTGAAGGGTCAAACCCTGGAGATGACAAAACATTCTTGTGTTGCCAGTTCAAGAGGAAATGAAGTTGTCCATTTAATATGCAGGCAAGAGAACTGCTGTGGCACCTCCAGATACTCCAGACTGCGTAAAAAAATCAATTCAGACTGAAAGTAGATAGATTAATACTGTGGAATACAGTGGCTATACTGTATAATCTGTATAAACATTGAATGTCTTTCTCCACCTTTCAGCAAAGATTTAGTACAGGAGTCTGTGGTGAGCTAACATAGTACTGAGATCTCATTTTATTATAAAATACACCACAGATCATTTATTAATACTTGAAGGATTATAAATAATTAAAACAGGCCTGTAATTGTCAAAATCAATGCACAAAATATATTAGCTGATTTTGCATTTAGACTGTGTTTATTCCCTTACTCAGTAATTTGGAAAAGTCTAATTCACAATGGATTGCATCAGTAATGCAATCTTCCATAAACATACTTTATAAACTAAATTATCTGTTAGTAACATAAATCTAGACAGTCAGTCATACCCTGACAAATTTTCCCTTGTCTTCAAAAACAAAATCAAAATCTCTTGACTCTCCAATCCTAGAAGTTGTTGGCTCATGGAAAATGTCTCGTAAAAGTCAGTGGCAACAGCAGATTAAATCCAACAGAAATTTTACATGAATGAGGACATTGTGGATCTTATAGATGAAATTTTTCTTGTCATCACATGGAGGAAAGGATGAGAAATTCCCTTCCCTCCTTCTTCTTGACTCTTTTTCACAAAGCTGATGCCAGAGCAAGCTATGAACAGTAATCTATGAAATTTGGAAAAAACTGATGACTAAAATAATTTTTTTTCTCACAACATGATTTGTTTTGCAAAACTTCAGAATGGTCCTAAGTTTCCTAGTGTGTTAATTAGCAGAAATTATTAATTATATTCAGAGGAACAGGCATATCTTTTCTATACAGACTTTTTAACATTCATTAACTGGTCTTAGAGGGACATCCACCAAAGAGATGGAGTGAAGGAAGAAGGAAACCTCTCTAAGTCTTCCTAAACAGCAGTCATCCAATTAATACATTACAACCTGTGAAAGGGCATCCACAGCTGTGTCTTTGCATAGCAGCTAGTTCCCCAGAGGCATTCTCTCAGGACTCTGTCACAACCTGGCATAGCTGGACAGGATGGTTGTCTGTAAGCCCCACTGAGCCTCGAATAAGATTTCGGCCTTACATTAAATTTTGGTGACTCAAACACAGAACAAGTCCTCCACAAGAATAACCCTATGTAAATACACTGACTGCCATGGAATCGGAATGAGTTATAGTAGAGATCTGAGCTATTCATTTAGCAGTGTATTTTCATTTCAAAATCCATTTCACTTGTGCACCTCTGGTTGAACTATGTTATGATTTAGTCATTCTTTGGAAGTAGCAGCCACAGCCATACCATTTTGTGTAAGTTATAACCCTATATAATTGACTTCCAAAACTTCAGTGTAAAATATCACCATAAGAATTTGAATTAAAATTAAAAAAAAAAAAATCAGAAATATCTAAGAACATTTCCTTAACTATTGATGCTGTGGTTATAAGGCCAATTCCAAGCAAAATCTTAAAACCACTTTTTTCACAGTATTAATGCAAACTTTTTTTACTGTAAGAGTGCAGGCAGCAAAATCAGAAAACACCTGGGTTTTCTCCCAGATGATTTTTGGACTTCACTTTCTCCAACATCTCTTACATCTGGTCTGTTTTCGGCTCTTGCTGGTTTCCCTTTGAAATAACTCCAGAAACAGTCTGTTTTCCCTGTTGAGATTTACCCAGTCACTACTCATCTCATATCCCAACTGTTCTGTCTTCCAGGTGTTAGCCTTTTTGCCCAGTACTAAGCTGACTTTGCCAAATATATTCAAAATGCTGCTATCAAAATTTCCTTTCTGCTTTATGACTTTTGTCATAAAGGCCCCTTAGCTGAAGTTATCTGTGTACCTATTTAGGGCTCTTGATTTTGGGGACAATTGAAGTACTTTTTGTGCTAGTATTAGCAATAACCCTCCAGAATGTTTTTAGCAAATCAAATACAATATAAAACATTTCTTGGAACAAAAAACAAATTCTAGTCTAGATTAAAACAGTCCAGTTTAAAGAGTCTTTGACAATTTTATTTAATTATTCCATCACCATTCTTTAGGATGAAAATTAATGATATTTCCTTGCACCTTCAGACACACACAAAACAAGTTATTTAAATAAGAAAACTAGTAGCATCCTTCATAGATCTCAAGCACCTCTTTGCAGGCACTGCAGGATTACTTAGAACCTTCTCTGCACCAGGACAAGCCTCATGACATCTCCAGCTGCAGCTCTTTGCAGAAGAGAGCCTGGCTTCCTGCTCCCAGGGAACAGGGTGTGTGGCACAACAAACAGAAGCTGGCAGGAATGGCTCATAGACTAGAGTTGTGCTACCACAGAGAGGGACCTTGACAGGCTGGAGAAATGGGCAAACAAGAAGTTTGCCTCATGAAGTTCAGCAAAGGCAAGTGTGAAGTCCTGCACTCTGGTAGTAATCACCACTACATGCTGAGGATTACTGGCTGGAAAACAGCTTTGCAGAAAAGACCTGAGCACCCCAGTGAACACCAAGGTGACCATGAGTCAGAAATGTTCCCTTGCAGCTGAGAAGGCCAACAGATTCCTAGTGCTGCCAGCAAGTCAAGTGAGGTGAACCTCCCCCACTACCAGCTCTGGTGAGACACACCTGGGGTGCAGGATCTAGTTCTGGGCTCCCCAGTAGATGAACGACATGGATGTTCCAGAGCAAGTCCAGCAGAAGGCTATGAAGACAACTAAGGGTTTAGAGCCTGTAATATGAGGAGAGACTGAGAGAGCTAGGACTCTTCAGCTTGGAGAAGAGCTCAGGGGGATCATGTAAATGTGCAAAACATCTGATGGCAGGGAATAAAGAAGATGGAGTCTAACTCTTCTCAGTGGTGCCCAGTGACAGAAAAAAAGGCAGCAGGCACAGATAAATATACAAGAAATTCCACTTAAGCATAAGGGTGATTGAGGGCAGGGTGGTTGTGGAGTCTCCATCCTTCGAGATATCCAAAATCCAACTGGGCACAAATTGGAGCAACCTGCCCTAGATGAGCTTACTTTCAACCAGGATATTTGTATGAATGATCTCCAGAGGTGCCTCTCAGACTCTCATTCTGTGTCAGGTTTCTATTCCAAGGAATAGGAATAATTAAAAACACAACACAACAAAACAAAACAAACAAAAACAAAAACAACAAAAAAGTAAGCCTGGGAGACATCTGCCTCCTAAAAGCCTTGTGGTGGACATATTTTCCTGTGATACAAGAGCCAAAGCATCTGGTTCAGCTCAGGAACACAGGACAGTGCCCAGACCAAGATGTAGCTATCCAATCAAGGGGGAGAATCTTTTTGGAGCAAAGCATCTCTCTATCCCTGAAACATCCCATGCTAATACTATGTGGTAGACTTTTTGAAAAGAATGCATTCCTATAGAAAAACACTGACTTTTCAGAACAATCTGCTACAAATATTCCAGCCAGATGCACAGATAAACACCCCATTTCCTCCTTAAGCATATTCTAAATTTGTGTCATTAATCACTATAACGCATACATATATTCCGGGAGTGCAAAGCAAGATGACTACAATATAAACTTCAATACATCTATCTTACCTAAAATGTGTTTGTGCTATTAACAAAAGCTAGAGAGGGCATCTTATCTAGGTTTCTTAACCACAGGATTCCTTTTCTTCACTAGGTCTACCTGCCTTTCGTAAAATGGAAAGGGGCAGCTTCTGTAAGTAGAGATTGTGCATCTCACCTATAACTAAACTTTGTGATTTCCTACAGTCTTGTACTCACCAACATAATTTGCATCTTCCCTCTATTTAATTTTTTTTAAATCATATTCTTTCCTGGTTTTTCCTCAAGGTTATACCAAAAAGATGTCTTTGGAATGCATTTTGAGGTATTCATCAAAATTCAACCATTTATAGAAACATATAATCGTTAAAATTGGAAAAGACCTCTAAGCTTAGAGAGTGCAACCATAAACCTAACACTGCCAAGTCCATCACTAAACCATGTCTCTAAGTGGCACATTTACATATCTTTTAAATACCTCCAAGGATGCTGACTTCTTTTGGAAGTCTGTTCCAATGTTGGACAACCATACCCATGAAGAAATTTTCCAATATAGACCTCTCATGGGGTAACTTGAAGCTATTTCCTCTTGTCCTACTGGATGTTAGCTGGGAGAAGAAGCCCACCCTCACCTGGCTACAACCGCCTTTCAGAATATTGTAGAGAGCAATAAGGTCCCACCTGAACCTCCTTTTCTCCAGGTTAAACAACTCCAACTCCCTCAGCCAATCCTCATAAGACTGTGCTCCAGACCCTTCACCAGCTTGGTTGACCTTCTCTGGACCCTCTCCAGCACCTCCATGTCTTTCTTGATGTGAGGTTCTCAGAACTGAACACAGCACTCAAGGTGCAGCCTCAGCAGTGCCAAGTACAGGAGGACAATCATTCCCTAGTCCTGCTGGCCACACTATTCCTAACACAAGCCATCATTCCATTGGCCTTCTTGGCCACCTTGGCACACTGCTGGTTCATGTTCAGCCAGCTGTTGACCAGCACACCCAGGTCGTTTTCCACTGAGCATCTTTCCAGCCACTCTTCCCCACAGCCTGTAGTGCTGCATGGGATCATTGTGACCAAAGTGCCAGGACTTGCCACTTTGCCTTATTGAACACCATACTACTGGCCTTGGCCCATTGATCCAGCTCGTCCAGATCCCTCTGCAGAACCTTCCTACCCTCAAGCAGATCAACATTCCTGCCAAACTTGATATCATCTGTAAAGTTACTGAGAGTGCACTCAATCCCCTCATCCTGGTCATCAATAAAGATATTAAACAGGGCTGTCCCCAGCACTGAGTCCTGGGGAACGTCATTAGTGACAGGATGTTAGCTGGGTGTAACTCCATTCACCACCACTCTTTGGACCCAACCATGCAACCAATTTTTTATCCAGCAAAGAGTACTAGTGCTTGCTGACATCTGTCAGCAGTTGCCTTTATTCTGGACTTTCAAGAATTCCCCCAGCACCACTGTCCTGCTGCCTTTCAGGTTACCAGGTAGGAAATTGAAGGCACTATGATGACACTATATGGCACAAGAGTTTTGATGCCATGCCTGATACATGACATTACCTTGCTGTGACTTAAAGACTGAATGCTATTTCTGAAGGTAACTTAGAAAGAGGCAGAATGTGTCCTTATATTATAGACCAAAAGGAATTAGTGCTTCTCTTTGAGAAAAATAAATATTTGTTCCTGTGGGTGGATATCATTCCGACTTTTTGAGTGTATAGTACTAAAAGGATGAAAGACAGCCAGATGTGCACCAATCTTTTTATGTTACTGCCAAAGTCTATTAGCCAATGCTGCTCCAAAGGAGTTAATCCAGAAGAATGCAAACACAGATAGCAGCTGAGAGCAAAAAGCTAAAATCGCTGCATTGCTTCATCTATTCATGCACGTGGAAGTACTCTGCACAGTTCCCAAGTCATAACTTTGAAGAGACATTCACACATGTTTTTCTGGAGAGGTGCAGTACAGCACCACCCTCTTAATGTTGGCTTTATTACAAGGCTTTTCTCAGAGCAGGCTTCCAGCCGAAATGCTAGAATGGAGAGGTTGAACTGCTGCAGCAAACCAGACACACAACAGTGAGCAAGTTTACTACTATCTACTGTTTCTTTCTTTTTCGTGTCTGTATATATCAAGCACTCCATGATCTTCCCCTTTTATCCTTTTGTTCAAAATATTTCTTTTTTTAAAAGACTAGGGTTTTTTTTAAAGTTGGGCATGGTAGAGATACTGTCTACACATGAGACAAGAAAAGGCAGCCTTTCATGTGGTCTCCTTTCTTGCTGTGCAGGGCGTTGGGGCAATCCTGATCTGAGTTATGTCAGTTGTAGAAGGATGAATACCCTGGCTGAAGCCTATCTAGGGAGGCAGGAAATTTTTCACTGACAATTTCCATTTTCAAGAAATTTCACATCTAAACCTGACTGTTCAAACTCCTACTCTGTCTGTATCACCTCTTTTTTTTCCTGAATTACTTTGGAAATTATCATAAACTGTATAATTAAAAATATGACAATTCTTTTGAATAAAGTGTAAATAGATCAGCTGAACAACTTTATGAAGGATTAGAGGACAAAATGCCAGAAAAGATATTGCCAACTAGAACAGTAATCAGAAAATTCATTTTCCTTTTTAAGGTGAATCATCAAAATACAAGTCTCTATTTCTCAATGCTCCAGCTTTTGTCAGAAATTCAGATTAACATGTAAAATAATTAAAAAAAAAAAAAAAAAGGAAATGTATAACCTCAAGAAGGAATCAAGAAAACATTGTGTTTACATGGCATACAACTGAAGTCTTTCCTGGAAAATTAATCAAATTTTAAAGAAGGATCTTTATTCTATTTCACACATACCAAACATTAGGCACACCCCTGAGGTACCAAAGTTTGCTTTTCTCTTAATGTAGTCACGAATCCCATTTCCCTCCATCCTGCCTGCCCCAAATCTGGGCAGTAACAGCTCCAGAAGCCACTGCCAGTTCTGAGCTCTGGTGAGTTCATGCTTTTCTCTTCAGAGGAATACAGATCAGAGTATTTTGCCTTGACAGCTTCTCAACTCTCTGACTTTCTTTATACGGAAAGCAAAACTGCAAGGAAAGGACATTTCAGATTCTCATTCCTGAGTCTGTTATTCCTACAGACATTTCTTGCCTTCTCCATATCATGAGGTGCCTGTGCAATCAGGACAGGCTTCCCAGACTGTCCAAGCTGCTGTGTCACAGCAGCTCCAGCATTTAACAATAACCAGCTAATGATTTTTAAAGGGTACCTAATAGGATACATAACTAGCAATGCACGAGCAGGAGTCTTTAAGCTCATTGCAGAGCTCTTACAAAAACAACTGTATGGCAACATGTACATGTGTTTAGCTTCAATGTGACCGCATTTTGCCTTCATCCTGTACGTCAATGCACCGTACTGTATGATAAGGCTTTTCCGTCACTAGGCCTGAAGCTCAGATGTAGACCTCATATACTTGGTAATGGTCATCATGGCTTCCACCTGTACAACACAGACAGCAAATTTTAGGGAATAATCTGGCCTGATTTTAGCACGTATGAGCATCACAGTACTTTATCTCATGAACAGAGCTAAAAGAGTATAGCAGCAACAACTGAGATACAGTTTAACTAGAGGAAGGTATCTTAATGAATTTAAAATATTAATGCAGCAAGAAACAAGACACTGCTGGAGCATTGCTTGGGCAGGGGATCGTGGCATTGGGGAGCTGAAATGAGGTCCAGGCCATGGGTAGGTTGGAGGATCCCTGGAGGACAACCAGTGAGGGAGGCTCAATGGCAATGGGTCAGTGGAGTCAAACAGCTGGTGTTGAGGAAATCATTTTGATCCTCCACTGACTCTGGGAGTACTGCAGAGTCTGTAGGTTCCAGTCCCATGGACTGAGCCCTTATGAGTAGCTGGAACACACAATTTCTGCTCTCAGAGTACATTTGATGATTTACTTTAATTTAAATAGAGTCTGGTCCAAGCACTCTGGGACTGTTTTGCAACCTAAGCAAGGAAAACCAGGAAATGTTGCTCTCATATGGACTCAAATACTAATGAAGGTGCACCCAGTGCTCTCAGCCCTACTTGTCTTTGAGGCTTTTGTCTTGATTATTTTTGTCTTTGTGAATGGGATGCAAAATTAACAACCCCAAACTTTCCTGTTGCCAGCAGAGGTGGCAGGCAGTTTGTGACTTAGTGCTTTTAAAAATTAACATGTTTCCCCTATACAGAAAATGGAAATAAAAAACCTTTGCATGAAAATATGTGAAAAGCTACTTGTAGGAAATTCTTGAAAGGTCCTGAAGCCAAGGGACTTTAAAAACCAGTCTCTATGCAAGTAATTCTGAAAGCTAAAACCTGGGACTGGTTAAATGTCTTTAGAATTCAGGCATGAAATGTCTAGTATTACAGTGCTTGCTTCGTACAAGTAATGGCTGCTTGGAGAGACATTACAATAATTTTGTTTCCTGAAATTTTCCCCAGTCCGTTTTTTAAAACATGTTTCAAATAAGTAATACATTGTTTGTAGATGTCTACCTTTGAAATTTAGAAACTGGGGCAAATAAAAGTTAAATAAATTGTTCAGGGTCCCATGGAAATCTGTGTCAGAATTCCACTTTCAAGGGTGAGTTATGTTGTGTTCACTAACAACATAAAGTGTAGTAGTCCAAGTTGCCATTTAGCTTTTCCTCCTTTATAAAAGCAGAAACTTTTCCCATGTGAGTAGGGGGGACCATAAAAAAATAACTGTATTCTGAAGAATGCTCAAAATATATCACATTCCTGCTGAGCCTATGGTCGTTCTATTAAACCAAATTATGGAAGATGCCACTGAGTAAGAGAACCCACTGGCAGCATTTCTAATAGTGCAAACATCCTGATATTAAACCTTCAGAGGGAGACAGAATTCCTCATTATTAGCATCCTGGAAGAAAAAGGTATCTAGGAGATCCTTAAGTAGAAGAAAATAAACAGCCTTTCACTGTGGTCAAGCAGATTTTAGAAAGCAGAATTACTATTATCCGAGCACAGATGCAGGCAGAGCATAGCTAACAAGTAGTGACCAAAACCAGGTGGATTAAAGATAAAAGTTATGAATAAATTTTGAAACTGCTCATGTGGAAATTCATACCTTTGGTTCAAGCATTTGAAAACACCTAAGGAAATAATTGGTTCGCCCAAGTTCCAGTCCTACATCTTACCTTTCTCTCAGCACCATTTATCACAATGGGAGTAATATTACACAGCTCTCATCAATATTTTTTCTAAAATATGTGAACTGATTGTAGAATATACATATTCCTCAGACACATCTCCTCTTTTGAGTAAATGCAACCTTTATTTTTTAGATATATGGATGCGTCTTTTATTCATGTGCAGTTCTGAACAAATTCCCAGTTATTCATGACTAAAACTAGCACTCCTCTGATTTCAGCTAGCTGAGGCAGAACACTATGCAGAGAAGTGCTCAGGGTGCCCTGAGCAAAACCTACAGGATAAAAGTACATTAGGGCTCTGCAGAGTGAGCTCTAACTCCAAACAGACACTTTTAAAATAAAGAAATAGGATTATTAGGTGGAAAAAATACAGGATGCTGAGGACAATATAATAATTCTTTGGAAAGTTTTACTTTGCAAAATGGGGCAGGAGGGGACAGATGTTTGGGTTTTTAAGTGGTGGTGGAGTTTTTTGCAACAAGTATCTAGTGAAATTTCTGCATGGATTTGCTCAGTGCAGTGCCACATGTTCACAGTTTGGACTGATGAGGAAACCACATTGAAAGACAGCAGCAGGGAATAAAATTTCTCCAACTGCTGTGGCAATACATGTGTCTGTGCACTGTACTTTACATAATCCTAAAAAATATTGCCTGGCTCCAGAAAAAAAAAGGGGGGGGGTGGGGGGAGGCGGGGAAGGGAGGATGTGTGTTCATAATATATTCTAAAAATAAATAAAACCAGAACTAAAAGCTACTAGCCCACTGCCTCTATATGAGACCAGAAGATTAGAACTGAGGATGCCATCAGACAGGTATACAACTGCAAGTGACTGAGACACAAAAGAAAGACACAATTCTGAATTCCTTACTGCTTAAAATTATTTTGAAAAGTCCATACTACTGTGTCTAAAGATTTTACTAGTGTGGCAATGTCAAGCACTGTGCAAAATCTCTTTTGTCAAACAGTATTTAATGTTGACCCCAATTAATTCAAAGTAAATTAGAAATGAACACCACCAGGCTGATGCATACTTAAAATAGCCACAAAACCACTGTAGTTGGAAGAAAAAGAGAAATCAATTAATGGTACAAACCTTCAAGACTTCAGGGCATCATCAACTAGTACCAATGAGAGGAGGAAAACCTTTCCCTACGAGCAAGTACTGGCAGCAATAGCATAGCAGTCGAAATGTGTTGCAAATGCACCTATTACACCATTACACTGAATTCAAAGGTATTACAGAGGATCAGATAGTTTTTGAATTTTTGACATTTCACAGAGCAATCAGGCAGAATTCATATCTCAGTGCTGATGGTCATAGTTTCATGGCTAGGAATGTAAAGCAGGACAGATGGAATTTCCTTGATTTTAGGGAACCCCAAAAGCCTGCAAGAAACATTTGACATGCTCAGATGGTTTTTATGAATAGAACATTGTTATCGAACATGAAATTTTGCCTCTTATAGAGCAGAACTCAGCTAATATAAATTAGGGCAGGCTTTCCTGCAGGAAGTTAAAAATAAACATATCCTGTTAGAACTACAGGGGGAATTTCATGTAGGCAAAATCTAATTACACAAGATGGAATACAGCCAGTGACATCAAGTAACACACTCTTGTGAAATGTATCATAGAATTTTTTTTTAAAATAGTTAGGCTTGCTATGGGCCTTCCTTTTTATTTCATCTGAAATGCTCATTTGTGTGAAATCAGTTGTAATCTATATAATGAAATTTACACAGGTCTTGTATAACTGGTTCTAATGGCTAGAATCTAAAGTTTAGGTATGACCAGCATTAGGCCACAAAGGCACCTTTGTACAGCGTCATTTTTTTTTTATTTTTTTTTCAGAAACTGGAGACAAGTGGCAATAAAAATTAAAGTGTTGAGACTATCTTTTAAAATACTTCACACACTTCATAAATAAAACTCTGTATTTTTAGAATATTTATAAAACTGTCCTGCTTCTGCCTCTCTGGTTTTAAGTATCCATTGTGTGCCTTTAAAGTTCTGACCCTGAAATGGGGAAGGCAAGAAAGCAAAGCTAGTAACAGGACTTATATCCTGAAAAACAAAACCTGAAAATATCCCTCACCACAACAGTTCAAAGCCTACCAATCAAATTTCAAAACAGCACCAATTTGCGTGTGTGTGTGTGTGTGTGTATGTGTGTGTCTAATGCCAACAAAATGACATTGGAAATTACATATGATTTCCACATTGCCCAAGGGTATAGGTGGCTCTCTGAACCATGTGTCAAATTCAGTGAGTTGCTCATGTGGGATGGCAAGCACTTGGCAGCTTAGCACTGTTGATCATTGCAATGGTTAGTAGTGGTTCTTTGCACCAAGAGCTGGCATTTCTAGTTCACTAGGTTTTAATTCCTGCCTCATGCCTTTGTGGTAATTCTGCTGTGAAACAACTTCATAAGCCTGCCACTCAAACGCAGAAAGAAAACCACAGTGCACAATTAGCAAGCGAAAAAACCCAGGAGGGGTGAGCATGGATGCACCCACCTCTTGTGTAGACAGCTCATTGTCTTATTGACTAAGGCTCACAGAAAGCAGAAGCAAGCGAGATCATCTGCAGGAGCATTTATATCCCACACACTAGCATCATGAAAATAATGAGAAAAATCCATCAGCAATAGTAATTTTTACCCCAGTTTCTAGGATTTTTTTAATTCTTGGAGTAGTGAAAAGTCATGCCCCTGACATCTCACATTACATTTACATATGTCTTGCTCATCACCTCTCTTTGTCTGTTCCTGTTCCCAAACAAACAAAATTCTCTTCCATTTACTCATAAAAGGAAATTTGTTCATGTCCATGTTATGTGGTCAAGAGATCCCAATCTGATTCCTGGTTGTCTCTGAAAAGCTAAAAAAAAAAAAAAAAAAACAAAAAACCAAACCCAAAAAAACCCAAACCAAACCAAACCAAACCAAACCAACAAACAAAAAAACCAAACCAAAAAAAAAAAACCAAAACCAAACCCCAACCAAACAAACAAAAAACCCAACCCTCTAGTTTTGTGTCTAAGCCATGGAGTTTTACTGTTGCAGAACCACCTTTAGGCCCCAGCATAGCATGTGTCCCTGGCACACAGGGTGTGTCCCTGGCACACAGCGTGTGTCCCTGGCACACAGCGTGTGCCAGGAGTCAGGATTTTCTGTGTCAAATCTTGAGTATGATATGATAACTTCATGGTTTTACTGGTTCCCATTTATAACCCTTCCTCAGCAGATGACATAGACCATGCACAGGCAACAGGCAAATGTCCCGACAGCATGTCATACTGTACACAGGTATACAAATCAGTGATTTGACAGGAGGCTTCTGTGGGACTAAAGACCCACAAATGTTAAGATCCTGGAGGGAGGGAGAGGGTGAAGCTGAGAACATCATTTTGCTATACAGTGAGTGGGTGCTGACATGGCCTCTGGGCTTAGCCAGATGGTGCTTCACCTCTGCCAAAGCACCAATCTCTGGAATGAGCTCCCCCAGACCCAAGCTGAGTAAACACAGCTTAATAAAGATTTATTTTTTTTTAATTTTATTTTCCAAACTCCTTTATGTGTCATCATAAAGTAACATTTTTTGCAGCAGAATTTTTCTCTTGTGTTCTCTGGACTTTTGGTTATAGATTTATTTTTTTCTCAGGTACAGGCCTTAGCATTTTGAAATAGAAGATGAATCCCATATGGCATATGCACAGCCCTGGTTTTATAGGCATTTCAGAAATTCATGTTGGTCAGCTTGGAACTGAGCAGGAACTGTATGCTGAACTCTTGTTCTGTGTTTGAGATTCTCTTTTTTTAAATTGGAGTCAGTAAATACAACTCTATCTGATAAGTAACTGTACCAAATAATCTACATCAGAGAAACAAGCCAGTTAACTGAAACAATGTTATAAAACCAAATACATATTCAAATATCAAATACTCTGGGGGTTTTTAAATTTAGGATTTTAATATATGAGTATTTTTATATCCTCATCAGCAGAGTACCTTCCCACTGAAACAATCTAACTCACATGTATATTGCCACAATTTAAATTCAGTTAGTAAAAAGAAATCACTCTTTTTACTAACAAAAGTGCTATTTTGGAACATGTCCTATTGGGATAAGGGGCATAGTCAAGGTAATACCTTTGGAGAGCTCTAAGCAAAACCAGAAAGCACAGATTTGGATCAGAACACTCCCTCTGTCCAGAGTTACTTAGAGGAAGAGTATTTTTATTCAGGTCTCTCTGGAAATTGTTCCTGTAAGCAGAAAATCTACTCTTTGACTAGCTTCTAGCACTTCAAAGTCTGGGCTCATGCCACAGGATGAAATAGCTATTGAGTGAGAAAGGGAGCAAAAGCTTTCTGAAGCCACCTTGCCAACATGACTCAAAACAACTATGAAGGGACCATCTATAAAGCTTCGAAGTTAAAGCTCTCTTCACAGAGAATTTTTTTACCTTTCTGCTAAAATTACCAGAAATCATCATTTAGTGTTTGAGAGCTTCTGGTATCTCCACCTGACCTAAACCCACCAATTTACCTACTGAAGGGCAATGATTTTTTTCACATCTTTGCTTACTGTAATAGTAAAGATTTAATATCATGTGATCTATGAATACTTTATATTTGTCTTGAATATTAATTGCCATAACAGGGAAACGATTGTGCTGCACAGCCAGTGTCAGGATAGACAGTAGAGAAAATGTTTCCACAGTTAATAAATGAGATGGACATGGGTATGCATGAGTTTATCTCAGGTGATCATGTGATTAGCTGTTGTTTGAATTTCTGAAAGGAAAGTTCAAAGCTGCCATCATCAGTAATGTTTGTGGTTTTGTAATTCTTCTGCCAAGTAAATAGGTATGTGTACAAGCAATTTCCCCTAGTACCATCACATCAGTATTCAAAGCATGAGCAAAACATCTGATAAGGGAAGTAAAAACCTACACTTTGGTCTGTGTGAGCTGTCAGATGTCATTAAAACAAAATGGATAACAAAAGAAAAAAGAAGCAATGGAGAAAAGGGGAAAACAGATTGTGTATGTTATTCTGTTTAAAGAGTTGCCAAATAGACCTTACCTACATCTTAAACCCATACACGGCAGAAAGAGGAGGAAAAATTCACTTAATGAACAATACCCTCTTTTGTGTAATTCTTTAATCATGTGTTTATCAAATTTTTTGTATTTATGTTTATCTACAGAGTTTAAAGCTACTGCCTATGCATATTTTAAAAATCTTTTGCTTGATCAAAAAATAAGCATTTCTCAATCTCACAGCATGAAACCTGGAATTTTCTCCACATTTTCTCTATGCCTTGTGTCAGCTTCTCATATTTCACGTTTGGCAATCTTCAGCATTAAAATAAGTGTAAATTATTATTTTCACAAGAAATATTAGCAATTCATTACTACTAGTTAAAAAGAAAGAGTAAATATGGAAATAGGACTGTTAAAAATGTTGTCCTCTCACAGTCCCTGAATGCAAGAAGTATTCAGTTTTAAAAAAAAAAAAAAAATCCAAAGTGTTCCAGACACCTTATACAAATCCAACCACTATTGCTCTCAAATTCAAGGAGTTTTGAGAAAGGTATTGGACTTTGTAGATGTTATGCTCCATCATTCTAAAAATTTTCAATCCCTATTCAAAGACTGAATTGACAAAAATACTAAAATTTCTTATAAAGGGGAATCTGTATTTTGGGTCTCTAGATATATGTGTTGGATAATAAAAAAGCAGTTTTGTTGTGTAGAAAATATTGTCATAATTTTTTAGCATTTGAGAATGCCAGAGAAACATGCAGGAATGAAAAGGCAGATTAAATCCTAAGGGGATTTTAGGCAGCTTAAAACTATATGATGATGCTGGCTTTGGTATTATTTGTGTTGTTTCTTCCCTCTAGATCATGATTTCCTTAAATATTTCTCAAGTTTGAAACTTGTGTCAAAATCGTCAAGAGCCACATTATCAATGAAGCCAAACCAGTGCTACCAAACTCCCTGCTCTCTGGACTTTGGCCAGAAGAATTTCAGGTGACAGAAATTCAGTGTAGCATGAAAGCTACTAAATTTTTTTATTTACAAAATTTTTAAAGACATTTACCAAATGAAATCTGTCCCTTTAATATTATTTTACTTTGGGAAGTCTGTTAGCAACAATAAAAAATGTTGATTTTCTAGAAAGAAACAAACAAAACAACCTGATAGTCTAATTGTGTTTCCCTTTACTAAAGAGTCTGAGAAGCATACAAGAAAAACAGTACCTGTATGAACTCATTTGACTATTGCTGAAGGCTTCTCAGGGATTCAGTGGGTAAAGTGAGTTTTTGGACAGCCAATGAGAATGAATAACATCATGGTTAAAATGAGAAAATTGTGCAGAGGCCAAAGGGATAGTAAATGGAAGCTTCACTTGGCTATGAATAGATTGTATTGTAGTAGGCAAAGAAAATCAAGCTGGTGGTATGCATTTGTATGTGGTAGTGATAGCTTTATAATTCAATATGTGCAACCACCAAAGATGGAAAAAAGCACATCAGTCTTAGTAATAGGTATGACAGTTATAAGTAAAGAAATAATGTAAAAATCAATAATGTCAATCTAAGATATTTTATCAGCTCAGAGTAAACTAAAGGTTGTCAGGAAAAAGGGACAGCTATTCAGCTCTGAAAAGATCAGGATTTAGGAAGAGCAGTTGTGAATTTCAGTGCCTAAGATAATGGTCATGGCCTCTTCATGAAACAGAAGCTGGTTTGAAGTAGGAGTCAGAACATCCGAACATTCTTCACACCTCAATCAAAAGAAGTTGAGCAAGTCATGTAGATATCAGATACTTATGTTGTCATTAAGATGGGATAATTACTTCCAGTTCCACTGCTGAACTGCAGAGTGCAGAGCATAGAGAGAAGGTGGACAACCAGAGGAAAAAGAAATAAAAAATGAAGCACAGGTGTACGGAAAGATTTGCAGCAACTGTGACCAGTTCTGAACCTTGCTGCTCTGATTCTCGGAGCAGGACTTTGTCAAGTTCCGATAGTACCCTTAGAAGATGAGGAAACCAGAAACCTGAACTCAGGGAAATTCTGCATAAAATCCCACATATTACCTGAATCCCCATCAGTTCGAGGTGAGCCATCCACACACCATCAAACCTAGTGAGCAGCAGAATCCAAATTTTAATAACACATTTGTTCTCTTATTTTCCTGAGTTTCTGTGACCAGAACAAGTCCTCTTCTTGAAAGACAAGTCTGAAGGGACACTAGCCAAGACTATTTCTACATCTATTTTATAAATAACATAAAATTATTTATATGCCAAAATCAGAGTTTTGTCCAAACCTTTGTGCTAGCTACAATAGAGTTTAAAAGGCTTGAACCTAACAAGAAACATGTGTCTAACATGCTCTTTTATAATGGCCAGTGAATACATAGGACATAGTGAAAGTTGAACTATTACAGCTGGTGTTTGGAGAGAATGAAGAAGACAAATGTACCATGAAAAGCATGGATAATAAAAACACTTCTGGGGACAAAACTGACTTCCTTCAAAGTATATATAAACACACTAAGTCATAACTGTTATTTAAATAGGGATATCCATATCATTTGTGGAGAACAAACCACCAATAGACTCTGTGAAGTTTCAGCCCATTAAATACAGGGGGGTCTATATTATAATATAAATATTATTAAAAAATTGATTGTTGGTATCCTGTTGTGCTGAGAAAGTATATCATTAACTCTGACACCAAGTCCAGTCACAGAGAGAAAACACTTGAAACGCAGAGTTCTTACAATGTAATTGAAACAGAAAGAATGGCAAGAACACCATAAACAAAATGATAATAATAAGCAAATAGGGATGAATATTTTGTGCAAGATGAGAAGTAAGGACGATTCAGTGGTACCACTGGGTACCAGATTTTAAGCAAACAGAAGAAAGTAGTTCTCAATATAATGTATAATTGTGCTGTGGAATCCATTGCCACAGAACACCGTAAATGGCAAAACTACTAATACGTGGCACGTAGGTCCATCAGGGACTCTTACTGCACTAGATGTGATCTCCAGTTCAGGAAGTCCCTAAACTTGTGACAGCCAGAAGCTGAGAGGGAAAGGGTCCTTTTGATCTTCTTGTGCTTTAAGGATTCACCAATTGGTCCTTGTCAGAGACAGGATACTGAGCTAGAAGAGCTGTATCTTTGTTTAGATGTGGCAGCACTTATATTCTCTTGATGCAGAAACATATATTAAAACACTAATTGGCTGATATCAGGTGAAGAAGAAAATACAAGTAGGAGTTTGGCTCAGTGTGGCCTGGAATACATCATTTAAAAAAAAAAAAAAGAGACCATGTAAGGGCAGAACCGTAAATGTAACTATTAACACAGGCTACTTGGTCGTTCAAAGTCACACCGCAGTAAACTGAAGGAGGAGATGATTGTATCAGTAACTCAGAGAAACCCATTTAAATTAATGGAATAAGCTGCTGATGGATGCCCTACAGAAGCAAGCAGTTAAAATCAATCCAAGTGAAAGGTGGAAGCATTTTTGGGAAGCAAGATATCAAATGACACACTGGATAGCTACACAGCTTTTGGATTAAGATCAGGTGATAAGACTGAGTAATGTTTTTTATCATAAGCATATGTCACGAACAAACATCAGGCCAAGTCAGCCCATAACCCTTACCTTTCTTAATTATATCATGAAAGAATTTGAATTCTGCAGTGTTCAAAATTAACACATTGAAGAGTTATACCTTCAAGCATATCCTTTGTCTAACACTGCTCTTGTCATCATGTGTTTTCTGTACAGTAGTGCAGTGCTCTACACAGATATAACTTCATATGATATATCACCTTTAACAGCAACCTTTATTACAGCTGGTACATGACATTAAGGCAGATGAGGACAAGCATTAGTCTACAGCACAAAGCAGTTGATCAGTGAAACAAGACATGCCCATTTGGAAAACAAGACACAAAAATGCAGCTCAGAGGCATCTTTTAAGTTTATGTTAGAGATTACAGATTATATTACAGATCTTTCAAACAACCACAAATTGTTCATTCAAGCTAATAATTACCGTTTCTGGTATTTCAGGAATGTCACAAACTAATAGGTATATAATAAAGATAGAACTTAACATTCTCTGTGGTATATCAGAAATCCATTTCCTGGATTAAATTGGTGCATATGACTATTTCACTTGCAAACTATTTGGCAGGCAAATTTTGTTTAATGGTTACTAATCTGTCTAATTTAAAAGTCATTAAAGCCTGTCTGCTTTCTCACTGGTCAACCCACTTCCTAAGGTAAGGACAGTTCTATTTGCATAGTGAATGGTTACACTAGTGAGTCTGTGCATGAGTTGCATAGATAAGGCCGTACAGTTTAACTGGCACTATTCACATTTTCATGCTCAAATCATGGGCAGCTCAAGGGTGTTAAGGAGGCTGAGTAACAGTCTTTTGTGGAAGTCACCTCAAACACCATCTGTTTTAATATGTTAAAATAGAAATAGGTCTAAATAAAGTTATAATTTCTTCATGTCTAGAATAAGGGTAAGTGAACTTCTAGTTGACCACTTTCTTCCCACCATCAGTAGAGGCTGTTTCCTGGGGATAGATCAATTCCTAATTGACTACACATAATTAAGTCTTGTATGGGACAATTGCCTAAATAAGAGGAGATGTCTGACAGTTAAATCTTGCCTTTGACAGGTGTCTTGGAGGATGGCCTTACAAAGGAAATTGTTGCAGTGTACAAATAGCACCTGAATCATCACTGTTAAATTTGTCAATACACGAATGACAATAGGAAGATAAAGGGTCCTTACCCAATCAGGATATCCATTTGAGATGCAGAATTGTACTATAGCACTACAAATGCTCAAAAACCCAGGGCAGGTGGTGTATTTTTGGTACTTCTGGCTATGCACAAGCACTTAGACATGAGTAAGAGTCAGAGATGACACTGGCTTAGTTTGTAGGAACTGGTTTAGTTTGAAAAAACTAAAGCCAAGAGCCATGACTAAAAAGCCACGAACTAAAGCCAAGGCTATTTACAATTGTACACGTTATGGGATGAATGATTCAATAGATACATAAACAGGAATTGACTTTCATATCCACCAAATGTGCTGTGTTTTCAGGAAGGAAGTGAAAAAAAATGTATTTGTCCTTTTTGAAAGATGATATTTCAACCCAACATTTTCAAAATTTGCAGGTTTCTAGAGTACGGAAATCTCTCACTCCTGGGATTGGTGAACTGTGCAGCACAGTTATATTGGAGAATCATTACTCAGAGTGGGAAAATGGAAGTGTAACACTACATACACTTTAAAAGTGAATGTAGGACTTAGACTCAAGAGTTCTTCTGAGACTTTTCCAAAAGATTTGCTTGATAATAAGATGTCTTTTAAATTATTTGGAAACATGCAATGCTTTTGATAACTTTCCGGACTCTATCCGAAAATGTTTCAGAAGCCACAGCTTCATCAGACAATCTAATCTTGGTGTCTAGCAATCAGTTCAGTGTCTCCACACTGTGTAGACATAGTTCATTTGTCTTTTACATTTTTGATCATATGGGACAGACTGTGTTTCCAAGTAAGTGCAAGCCCAGTCCTTCAGCAGACATGCTGACTGCCATTCCAATTTCAGAACAGGGACTTCTGACATGAATAGTTCATGGTTTCCAAGGAAGCTTGCTGCTTATGCTCAAAATATCTAGGGAGTATGGAGTTACAAAACTATGCTAGAAAAAATTAATTTCACCCCAAACACTTATATAACTCAGTCTCAGACTCCACTTGAGATAGTTTAAATAAAAGTCAGAGAAAAATTCCGACGCCACTCTCTCGACAAAACGCAAACTACAGCCAAAGGGATAGGTCTGTGCTAGAAGCAGCAATATTCAGGAAGAATGGTTTCAGAAAGACTTAACCTTTGTTCTAGTCTGGTTTTCTCACAATTTCTTTTTGTGCGTCTTCTATACTTTGTCTCTCATGTATCTTTGGCTGCCTTCTAATTTTTATGCCTTCTATGCTGTCTTTTGCTCCTCCACTCATTCTCTTGTAAGCCCAGGACACACTTTCTATTTATTTCCACATCATCAGAAATTAATATTGGTATTCATCTGCCAAAAACCATATCTTTATAAGGACGGTCCTACTGTGAATTTGAAGTGGGGAGCAAGTCAGAGAGATTCTGCCTTTTCTCTCTGGTTTGCATTCTTAACTGCTTTTTTAGTCCTTGCAGTTGTTTAGTTATGATTTAAAAAAAGACACACAAATATATGCACAGAGAAAATACAGACAGTGAGTTTTTTAAATTTACAATAATGAAATTCTTGGTTTACAACTCCTTTGTATTGAGGTCTGCAGCTAAGAATGATTTAATGAAAGCTAACTGTTTATAACTAACAATTTCTACATCAGCTATAGCAGCAGAGTGGTTTGTACTTGAAGAAAAAGTCTTAAATGCAAGTTATCAAGGTTAATTACATGTGCGTTCATGGTGATAATGGTGAGAAAGCTCTATGCTTAACAGACAAGAGTAATGATACTGTGAATTAATATGGGAGCAGATACTGCACCCTGTAAAGTTCAAAAACTGTTTGTTTCCCCCATTTACTTCCCCTGTTGTAACTTAATATAAAGGACTGTTTTAAAAAACAGTGAATGGTTTGGACATCATATCAAATTATGTTTCCAGTTCAGTTATAGTATCATCAAAATTTCTAAACTCATTGCATACAAATACATTTTTCTGTATACGAGGTCCAAGAAGGAAAAGTATTATAGACTTTGCTTTAATTTGAACTGCAAATGAACAACGTACCACACAGCAAAAAGGAAAAATAAAAAATTTTATGTGCTTTGCAATTCCCTGATCATTGTACAGTTTTGTTTGCTTAGAAAGCATCAGTGGTTGCTTTTCAGTTTTCTAACCCAGCTAAGTCCCATCTTCCTAGATCTGCTTAAACTGAATTATGTGCAAAGACCAGAGTTAGTTCAAGCAACTCATCTTTTAATTTCAGTCAAATTTTAGTCTCAGATGTTGCGCTGCTTGTGAGGCTTTGCCTGGAGTGTGGGGGAATGTTGGAAAGCTGCCAGCCAAGTCACTGCTGATTTTTAATGCCAGTTCTTCTATCCAATACTGCCATGATTTGCACTCTTTGCTTAATAGGAGTCTTATCTCATTGGGCTAAGCTGAGTAGACTGAAATGTTAGAAATTTGTATCAGTTCATGTTACAGATCTCCCATTCTCCTGCCTGGATTCATCGTCAATAATTGGTTCCTGAATTTCTCTAATGTAAGCATTTCAATTTCGACTTTTCAAGCACTTTCCAGCAAGTTTTTAGGTACAATACAACGAAGATTGCCTGAGACCCTTTTTATTTGCTTTTTATAAAATGAGACGATGTTTTGCAGAGTTGGCTCCACTCCAGTTACACTTCTCTTGAAGTGGTTTCACAGGCACAGTCCCAGCCCCACAGCAGAGCAGCTGGCAAAGCACGTACTCAAATGCTGATTGCTGACATGCAAGCCTACTCTGCTCCAGTTTAAGCATGGATATGACGAGTGGTCTCCCACCTCCCTGACAAAAAAAACAGAGAGAATTCAGCACCTTCCTCTTTACATCCCTTTGGACTTTTTCTGGGTTTTATATATGTTTAGATATTAATCTGAAACAGGTAGAGACAGCAGCAACACAATAACTTAATTTATGGCCCACAGTCAGAGCACTTACCTGGGGTGTGGGAGACCAGTGTTCAAGCTGTATGGATTAAAGCAGCTTTGTCCACACTGTGAAGGGAAGAGCTCATTGTCTGTGCCAATAACTATAACATACTTTCTAATTTATTTTGTAATGTCAAGAGTATATGGTGCAAGTTATTTTTATCGGTGTGGTTGGTGATTTCTCTTTCTTTTAGTTTATGGGTTTCAAAGACAATTTTTTGTGTTTCATTTTGAAGTGTTGCCCATGACTGAGTTGACATCAGGCAACTTTGGACAGGCTACAGATGTTTAGAGATACCAGCCAGCATACCTGCTAAGCAGTGTGTGAGCAGTGCCCAGGCCTTTTGCCAGGCCTTGTTATGCCCGTGTCTGCCATTGGCTCCACTTAAGACAGAACAAGGAGGGGAGTTCTACACTTTTGTTCTACATTTGAAACTAAATTAAAAATATTAGGATAATCCCTGAGTGGATAAACGGAGAAACTCTTCAAGACTGAACTGTCATGTGACCTGACCATGTACCACCATTCTTTTAAATCCATCGCTTTGCAGTGTTTACTTATGAGAAATTATTTGTTTTGGTAGGTTCACTGCTATCTAACAAAAAATGGCTTTGCATTGCTGCCAGCTTTGCTCTCCATTACTTCTCCAGATATGTTCTTTCTTACCCACAAGTACCAGGTTTTCTCCTGCACCTTTGCTGCTCCCCTCATCCTTGTCCAGAAAACTGTCTTCACATTCCTGTTCACAGGGTTTTCACACGGCAATCAGAGCTCACAGGAAGAAGACTCACAGAAAGCTATGTCCCAGTGTGATTCTTTTATAAACAAACTCAGTATGTGCTGCTCTTATTTAGCACCTTTCACACAGTGTGCTCTGAACTCTTTTTAAGAAGAGTCACGTTCTATGAACTTGCTGTATTTTTACACCAGAAGTCCCAGCAGAGCTGACTGGGACTAGAATCTAGTGCAGGATAATCAGATTCTAGTCATTAGTCACAGAAATTTTTAGCAGTTTTTGCCAAACAGCCCTAGGCAGTCGCAGTTGTGGGGTTCTCTCTTTTCTACAGGAAGCCATGACAAATCCTCAGTCCTTTTCAAATCAGTGAACACAAGGGTAATCACCTAAATGTAGCAACCAAAGGTGGGCCTATCTCTACGTGCTATCACATTCAGCTTGATTTACTTTTTATCCACTATTATGACACTTTATATGGTGTGGAGATTCATAAAGAAGTTAGTAGCACAATCATGTGAAATTCTTGGGAACATAGTTAATTGTAAAGAGCTGCTCCCATAAGAAGCGTATGGATTTTTTAGTTTTTCTCAGCTCACATGCTTTCCCCTAAGAGACATATGAACTGCCACCCTGAATTAGTCTAATAGTCCATGACGAGTAGCATCCCCTTTAGTAGGATAGGGTTTCTGCATTAGAAACCTCAGAGAACTGTGCAATAGTAAAGAAGTGTGGAACAGCATGCCATCAGTGAGGTTTCTTCAACCCAGCAACAAAATTGGTAACTTATTTGTTACAGGAGAGCTAATATCTGCTTCCCTTTTGTTTAAGTCAAACAGTAGTCATCACTGGTAAGTTGGAATATTTGTTTGAAGTGCCTAGGTAAGGCAAGAAACTTTTAGATGCTGGAGACACAGTACCAAAATCCACCTTAAGTTCTAAGCTTTGCTTTCCAAAGTATTTCACAGATCCTTTTCTAGATTATAACTTACACATCTCAGCTATAAACTCAGCCCACTTAACCATGGCCTTGTAATAAAATCCAAACAAAGCAAGTAAGATTTGAAACCTCTGTAGTGAAATGACTTATTGGCAGCTCTATAACAAATTTTCGAAGAACACAGGACAACTCCAGATTTTGATTATCTTTAGGGAACACTGGAAATTTTCTTTTCATGTACATGCCTTTGTTTTGCAAATGCAAGTCACACAATTTATATATATATATATATGTATATGTGTATATATATATATATAAAAATTTTTCTTTTTTTTTTAAATCCCAGCTCCTATGGTAATAGTTACATAGGCTACCAATCTTAATCTGTTTACTTTCCTAAGACTCTAACATGCAGGACTACAGATCAAGACTTGTAATCATGTACCACAAGGGCTCAGTCAATAAGATTTCTTAAAGAAATGCAAGCTAATTAATTCTTAAAATCTCATTAATTCGCATGGCCTTCAATGCATATTAGATGAGGTAGGGTTAACATTGTGTTTTTCTGGTATGATTTTTTAACTACAGCTACAATTTCTGAATGTTTGGATTGTTACTACTTGATGGGTGATAATTTTTTTCACCCTAGGGAGAATTACTTTCATTGCATCATTTACCTCCTTGGCCAGTCTAAGCACATAAAAATACAAAAACACATATCTTATCCTTTAGCTCCTACAAATGTATAAACACTGAGATAGTTACACCAGTTCCCATCCCTGGAAAATTCTTGCTCTTTAAACCCAAGTATACAAGTTACCTATTTACTTTATCATGTATTAGGGGGGTTTTATTGGTCTTGCCTTTCATACCACATTGTCCACTTCCTTTTCCAATAACACATCACATTTCTTATGATATTTAAATAAGGAAAATGTTCCATCCTTCTAATCAATGAATATCTGCTACTAAACAAAATTTTAATTTTCCTAGTTGTATGAAAGGAACATACTGTACCAATTAAAGAGTTTTATGAAGAAATCTAATTATAAAAAACACAAGGCTGGATTCAAAGCCTATTTTGGTCTATGGAAATACTTCTATTGACTTCTTTGGACTCGAGTCCATATTCAGCAATGGTTGAATTGAATAAGAAAGAGCTTATTTCCAGTTAACAAACAAGTCAAGGGCATGTTGAATGCAAAAATATATTTACATTATCTCTACATATTCCTATAAAGCATGCAAATTGAGCACTTTGGAAATACAGTGTTGTACCAGAGCAAAAAACAAAAGACATATGCAATGAGGAACGTATTCTCTGCTGTGAACATGACAAGATGAAGATGTGGAACTTGGTTTTGGAGCATTCCTCAAATTAGGTATTTTAAAATTCCTCATTAAATGACTTTCTATGTGTAGATTTCTACAGCAGATCCCAGTCAAACAGCCATAGACTATTCTTGGCTATTAGTAGGCATTTCTTCAGCCTTGAAAACCTGTATCCATCAAGAGGCGTGAACACAGAAATTAAAATAGACCTTTTTTCCCTTGTTCTTCCCCTCAGCAGGAGAGTGGAAGTAGATGTGCTCCTTTTGTGCACTGCCTGTTTTCTGAAAGATGCAGTGAAGAAGCCATTAGTAAGTGGAGCTGGCAGAGGAAGGACTTTCTTTGGTCAGTAATACAGACTACACCTAGATCCAGCCCCTGTGCCTGAGACAAAAAAAAGTCTCTCTGTGTAAATTTTCCCCTCCAACTCTTTCTTTCTCCACTGTGTGAATTCAGCCTGGCTGGGAAATTGCCAGAGCTACCAGCTGAGTAACTCAATAGAGTATAGTTTGCTTTGAGGCAAGGAACAGGACCTGTGGCTGCAGCCCATCTTAGCTGTAGAAGCTGGAAATAAACCACAAATACTGCTGAGCTTTCCCTGTTTTCTCCTTCAGCAGAAAGAATTACATTTGCAGAATTTTACCATTGACAGGAATGGGGTGAGAACTCCATTTCCAACCTTTTTTAACTAGAGAAAAGCTGTTGAGTAATCACTAAAGCAACAAAAGATTGCTGAGGTGATGCCAGCTATGAAACATGCACGTATATTTTGAAAGCCAGACAGAACAATTTTTAATGACCTTTCTTAATCTACGTGGCCTCTAGATAAAAGAGTGACTTTACTTTGAGTGTATGTCCCGAATGCAAGCAGAGCATGTGTCATTGGACAGGCGAAATGAGCTTGAAAGACACAAAAGGATCTAAATTTCTGCTAAATTCAGTGTTACTTCAGAGGAGAACTTTACATCTTGTGCTCATTCTTTCTCAAGACACATATTCATGTTTATTTGTCAATCCATACTTTTAACACAGCTGGCTAAACCTGCCTTCCCACAACTTTATTTAAGGAAAAGCTGTCCAAGTGTTTTCTGGACAATGTTAATTTCCCATTAACATCAAAGCTGGACCTCCAGAAAGCATCATAGCACATTCTCAGCAACAAAATATTAACAAGGTGAGTGGTTTACATTGTGAATTGAGCATCCAAAACCTTTTGTGGTGCAAGTATGAATGACACAAAAAAAAATTTCAATGCAAATACTGAAACTTTATAATGATAGATAGGTCTTGACTGAAGTGTCTGAAAAGTGTGTCCATATACTATATAAATACCTTAAAACTTGATTAGATGTGTGCATGAAATTCACTGTAACCTATTAGACTACTCATTAAAAAAACAAAGCACAGCAAAACAAACACACAAAAATTTAAAGGCTGCTAAGTCCAAGTATAATAGAAATAATCAGAAAATATGTAACATCTGGGGATATTTTCCACTACTCCATCAATTCAGAACAGTTCTGTTGACTGATTGTGCAGGCCTAGGGAAAGGATCACCCCCTGTACTCAGCACTGGTGAGGATACACCTCAAATCCTGTGTTCAGTTTTGGGTCACTCACTACAAAAAAGACATTGAGGCGCTGGAGTGTGTCCAGGAAAGGGCAACAAAGCTGTTGAAGGGTCTGGAGCACAAGCCTTATGAGGAGAGGCTGAGGGAGCTGGGCTTGTTTACCCTGGGGAAAAGAAGTGTGACAGGAGACCTTGTCACTCTATACAATTACGTGAAAGAGGTGCAGGTTGGCCTCTTCTAACAAGTGACAGGACAAGAGGAAGCAGCTTGAGGTTCTGCCAAGGGATGCTTAGATTGGATATTTGGAAAAATTTTTCACTGGAAGGGTTGTCAAGCACTGGAACAGGCTGCCCAGGGAAGTGGTTTAGTCACCATTCTGGAGGTATCTGAAAGACTAGAGACATGCCATTAATTATCCTGAAATACTGTACAATCAAACCAGTCATCTTGATGAAAGTAACAGAATTCTTTGAAATTAAGTAGAGATTAAAAAAACACAAAAAAACAAAGTGAAAGAAAAACACAACCAGAGATCTTCTGGATGTGGTCAGGATGAGGCATATAGAAATACTGTAAACAAGAGACTGTGGACTAGAGATACCACTGGTCTTATATGACAATATAATACTTCAAAAATATAATATTCTGAGAATCAAAATTGCAAACAGAAGTTTAATTTACACAACCCTATGTTTTTCTGTCCAAAAACTCTGGAGATGTTAAGTCCTATAGCCACATAATCCATGGAGATGACATTACCTTCTTGCAAAAGATAAAGAAAGCAACTGGAACAAAAGGATGCATGTTGTAAGGAGCACTGTGATTATCTTGTACAGAAATTCATAAGGGGTTTGCTTTCCATTTTGATCCAGGATTCAGTTATAGCACATTCCCAAATTCATTGTTCTTTTCAAGGCTTTAGACATGAAAGGGTGTTCTAATTCTTCTTTCTTAAACACAAGTCAGCACTTTAGTCCTCATTTTTCTGTGTCTCTCTATCAGTTTAACATGTTGGTCTTCATCATCGTTACAGCATAAGTATTGCATTATACTGTAAAACAACAAACAGTAGTAATTCATGCACAGCTGCATTATTAAACAAACATGATTTCTATATGTTATGGATTTCTCAAGGAAGTCCCAAATTTCTCAGTTACAAAAATTCCCTGTATCTAAGCCATTTAAGAACTGACTATTTAGGAGTATATTTCAAAAGAAAATGAGAACATATTAATGAAATAAACTTGCCTAGTAGAAAAGACCCACTTACAGTAATGGAGATAAAGATATTAATTGGCTTATAGTGGTTACTAAAAGCCAGTCAATGGAATATCAGATCTCTCAAAAATGGAAAGAGGAAAACAGACTGTAAGCAATCAGTGTTAAATTAATCTTTTAGACTGCAATGACTGACAGATATGTCTAGCCTAAATGTATTTAAGAGTCCTGTGCTAGCTGAGAAGTACAGCAGTTCGTTCAAATTACTTTGTGTTATTGCCTATTTGTCAATATGTTTGTAAGGTTTCTCAGATACAACCAAAACCAGGCAGTGCCAAATCTAGAAACCTTTATTCTAAAAAGATGTAAAACCAGGGGAGCTCTAGTTACAGTAGAAGAAATTTGAAATGTTAGCAGTATTGAATTGTGCAAACTCCAGAGGTCAATTCCTCTCCTTATGTTTTAAAAGATGACTTCTAAAATGTTGATGAAACTCCAAGTGTATGGAGTTACTGGATGTCTACAAAGGCTTCTTTACATTCTCAATATGATTTGATATACCTACCAAAGCTTTTTAAAAGTCTAGAAGCAAGCTATGCAAAAAAGGAGCTCTCCAGATACTAGACTCCTAACACTGCATTTTTCCAAGTATTGGCACACTGTTTATGACAGGCTTCTATAAACCCTTTATTCTGATTCAGCAAAATAAACTGGCTTGCTAATGAAGGGAAGAAGCTGGTAAATGCAATCTTGCACAAGAGTACCAAGGTAGGAATACAGTGTCTATGTGCATTCTTTGCAATTCTGCTAAGAAAAATGCATTATAGCTAACTGAACCTGTGAAGCAGTCTTTAAATAAAATAGTCATCTATGTCAGAGTAAAGAGCAATTGTAACATTGCTATACCTCATTCTTCTTTCCATGTTTCAGTCCAAACTCTTAACTACGAGATGCTCCTCTGAATCATCTATTAGTTGAGTGTGCGTACTTAGGGAAAGACGACACTTTCCAAATCAACTCCATATATTGCAGCAAGTTCTTGAAGATACTGTGACTTAAAGTTTTTGAAGCACTTAATAACCATGAGCTTGTAAAGTCTGATGGCGCAAGACAGTCTGATTTTAAGCCATACAATTAATCTGCCTGTATTGAACATAGTATGTTATACAGCATACAATTACAGTGTAATAACTGCAAAAGCATTTGCAAATAACAATAAAAAACAGGGAAGACAGCTGTGGATTCACTGCAAACAGAATATTTTTCTATTTCCTTTCAAATTCTGGTAAGGAACTGTGTGATCTTTTAGTGTCTTTGGCCATATAAAAAAAAAAATCAAACATGGGCTTTGCAGAAAAAGTTCAAGGTTAACAGTTAATAATTAAACAACTTAACATAAAAAACAAGTACCCTCCTAAGATTTTGGAAAGCTTCAGTATAATCCTTGGTAGGTATATACAGAGCTATTCCTTTGATTCCTACTTGTAATACTTTCAAAAAATTAAAAAGAACATAGAAGAACTCATATGCTTTCTGCCATCACACTGTGGCATTGCGGCACTGCCAGCCTTTTTTTGCCTTACCCTAAATTCTGCTTTGTTTTCCAGAAAAGAGTGATATCCTTGGTCACTACCTGATATTGCTGTAGTTTTGTATCTCAAGTTTTGTACCTCAGCCTATCTTCATCATAGAGGTGCTCCCTCCCTCTGACCACTTTTATGGTCCTCCTCTGGACCCATTCTAGCAGGTCCATATCTTTCCTGTACTGGAGACCTCAGAGCTGGATGCAGCACTCCAGATGGGGGTCTCACCAGAGCAGAGGGGCAGAACCACCTCCCTCAACCTGCTGGCCATGTGTGATGCAGCCCAGGATGCAGCGGGCTTTCTCAGCTGTGAGTACATGATTCATGTCCAGCTTGTCATCCACAAGAACTCCCAAGTCCTCCACAGGGCTGTCTTCAACCACCTCTCTCCCAGACTGTACTTGTATCTGGGATTGCCATCACCTTGCACTTGGATTTGTTGAACTTCATGAGGTTTGCATGGGCCCACTCCTCAAGTCTGTCAGTGCCACTCTGGATGCCATTCCTTCCCTCAAGCAAATCAACTGCCTCTCAGCTTGGTGTCATCTCCAAACTTACTGAGGCTGCACTTAATTCTATGTCATTGATGAGGACCTTAAACTGGTCCTAGTATGAACCCCTGGGAGACACCACTCATCACTGATTGCCATCCAGGCATTTAGCTGTTGACCATCCATCAGATCACTGTCTCCCCACTGTTCTAACATGTCAGCCTGGCAAGAAATCTCTTTGCATGCACAAAACAAGCACTCACAGAACAGGATAACAGTGTGTTAATTTCTGGTGTAAATTTGCTTTCTTAGCCTACCTGAGCAAGTGACGGCATTAGGAACTAATGAAAAACACTTATCTCTGTCTTGTGCCTCTGTCTGAAAGTACCATCAACCATCAATTAAATGCCAGTCTGACTCCTTTTTCTTTAAAGGGACAAGACTCCATTCTCTGCAATTAAAATAAGAACTTCTATGCTTCCACTTCTCAGTGGTTGATTCCTTAACCTTGACTAACTCTATAGATATCAACAGATTTACTACAGTTTTGCAGTATACATCAGTCAAAACTCTTTTAAATTTTTTCACCATCCTGGATATTATTTCCTCCTTTATGCCACAACTGCAACTCAGTCAACGCTGCTTTCTGGTTCTAATGGGATTACAGTTATTTTGCAGTGAAAAGCATGTTACACCCAGCAGGCATATTGAGCTTTAACAGAGTTACTTTATCCATAGGTAAGAAGCAGTTGAGGAGAAAAAAGTAACTACTGTTACTCCTATTGTCGAGATAGACAAGTTAATACACCTGGTAGTAAAGTGACTTTTCTAGCATCCCAGAGCTGGCAGGATCTCCGAAGTCATGGTCTAATGCTCAGATTATTCATCCTTTTGGCCTCACAAAGAGGGTTCCCAGATGTCTCTAGAGAATTTCCCCAAGAAAATTATTAGCACTGTACAAATGACCTGCAAACCAGTGCACATAAAGTCTGACCACATCATGCTTGTGACAAAAATGCTTGTAATATTTACTACAGGGCACAGAGGATGTGGTAGACCTTCATTCTTTTTGTCATGTATCATTACTGCTACTGCTTCTGCAAGGAGCTGCAAGACAACTACTAATCCTAAAGAGGTGCCTGAAGTTGTTTGTTTTCTTTTTCTCCACTCAAACAAATTTTCTGAGAAGATAAAAAGGACAAACAAAACAAAGTGAAACAAAACAAAACTACAAAATCACACACACACTCCCCAAAAGAAAAACAAACCCAAGACAAAATAGCTATCTTCTGACATGTTGTAGCCTTAAATTCATGAGGTGTGTGTTTCTCTTCAGTTTTCCTTCTTCCTTTTGTCAGGATGGCATGGCTTTAACCAAATTATACCTGTAATTATACAGGTATATTCTGTCTCCAGGGAGGTGTGAACTAGAGATTTATAAAGCTGTATGAAAAATATGTGTGCTTTCCTTCATATTTCCACAATATGCATGTTTTAGAGTGCCATGGAAAAATGTAGCTTCCCTGAATAACAAAGTGCTACATGACAGCACATTCAAGAAACTCAAACCTAAAAATAATACAAAGGTTTTTTTCGAAATGAGAAAAGGCTGGACCCTTGTCTGCTCGTACATAAGAGTGGGTTTGGCCCAGATATGACAAATGAAGTGGATTAGATATCATAGCCAGATCCTACCTTAATGACTCTATTACTATCAGTATTTTATAAACCTTCTATTATTTGGAGAAAGAGAAGAAGTTCCCATGAGTATCAAAGAGGAAAGGTTATTCATATTATTTATGACATTTAGGTTCCTACAGCTATTGAGATGTAAAATAACTCCACCTTTGGGTAAAAGGTAATTTATAAGGGCAGTTTGTTTAAACATACCAATTTTTTGAGGTGTTCAGATGAAGATTTACTGTTGCTTACTCGATGGTGTGAATAATTCATTCTTTTCAAGACAAGCATATGCTCATTTCAGAGAGGAAATGCCTCCAAAACCACATTTATTGACTTGGGGACCAGCATTCATCAAACAACATCAGATATGTAAGTCACAGTAGGAAATAGGAGGAGCTTTAAGGAACATACCAAAATGAGGAAAAAGTTACAAATTTTGCCCTTTACTGATCACAAGAAAACAAATCCTGTTTCTGCAACAAGAAAAACCCTATATCACATTCATTAGTGCCCAAACATAAAAAGACATTCTGGCTACAGAAGTAAGCAAATGATGTACCAAGAACACCTGGAAGCAAACAATTGCATCCTGCCCTTCTCAGTGCCTGGAACTCTCTGGCACAGGGGCTGGTGAAAAGGCCCAGCAGCATACCCTGCCCTTGCAGAAATGGAGCCAACTGGTTTGGGGACACAGCCAGATCCACATAACTACTTGTAGTATTTGGCTGCAAGCTCTGAAGGACTGCACAATGCTCCATTCTTAATCATGCACGTGGAGCACTATGAGGCCCTCTTTTAAATCACTCACTGAGGCACCCCCTGTGATTACTCACACTAGTTAGATGTGGCTATAGATGCTGTAAGGTATTCTTTCTACCAGTTTTTATAAAAAAACCCTTCATACTTTGCTGTAGAATGGGTTAGTCTCTGATTTATAAGGCAAATGAAGTGAAAAGACAGATTTGTGGAATAAATGAAATGAAGCAAAGACTAGTGGGGTACCTGTGACAGATGATGGCAGACTGTAGATTAATTTTTCACTGAAGTCAAAGGATCCAGAAAACACAGCCCTTAAGAAAGAAGAGAAATTACCCTATGATGTAAAAGGCAATAATAAGTGCATTAGATTCACATTCGGGTCAAAAGGGTTGAGATAGTGTTAGGCACCAGGCATCTTTTTCCACTGTCCTGCTCACTCTGCAGAGCTGAGACTAGCTTCTCATGTGTATATTCACATGCAGCAGCAGGGACATCAAAGAACTTCTGACTTTTTTCAGTGCCACCTTTTGCCTTCCAGAATGTAGAGCATTCTCTAACGATCGAGTATCTAGATTAAAACTGGCTGTAGAAGCTTATTGTCTTGTATTTTGAAGAAGGAAATCCTCAGATGTAAATCTCAAAATGGTGCCCTCAGCCTCATTTTTAGATCTTCTCTCTTTTATGTTCCCAAACACATGAAATAATTGGAACCTCACCCATTAGCAAGTTCATGGCAAGCTACAAAAACAGTATATTCCTTACAGCAACGCTACCTTTCAGCTTGCAAGTTCAGTTATGACTCTTCACTGGAACAGCCAGAAGGATCAGCAATGCCAACAAATTGCAACAGACATGCCATAAAAACCCTTTATGCATTTAACAGCAAAGACACTGCACATATTAAAAGTGGGTCATATTATCAGTGTGAAATCCAAGCAACAAAATACAAACTTAATACTAGCTATAATGAATGAAGGTATTTCAGTGGAGGCAGTCAGGACATTGCAATGACTATACAACAATTATTGATGAGGAGTCTGCTAAAGAGTGATATTTCTCAGTCTCACACTCACTGAACACCTCCAAAAATGTTGCAATAGACTTTGTACCTGTACCATGACTGAAACTCAGGAGAGAAGTGGAGAAATTCTAGTCCTATAAACTTTTAATAATTAGGATAAATCCCTCCAGTATTTACGGCAATATTCACATAAGTCCATATTAGTGGTTATTAATGTTTTCAAGGTAAAAATTTAAAATTTGCAAGGGAAGTATGAAAAGCACTGGCATCAATTAACTAGTTTGAAATGGGAAGACTTAATGAAGTCAACCAGAAAAAAGTATCCACAAACAATACTTAAGAACTTTGATACTTACAAATAAAATTTTTGAAAGTAGCTTTGTTGGCAGGGCTCAGGATAGACTGTCCCCAGAGGTGTGAACATGAGATAAAAGTACTCTTTTTATCCAGGATTAGAAGAAAATTGAAAAAAAATTAAATATTTTTTAAAAGGACACAAAATATTTTTGATATTATGGAAATAGACACTATTTATTAATGAACAGTAATAATACAAACACTGAGTTCAAGCCAAGTAACTTATCTTCATTTGACGGCCATTTCTTGTGATCTAAAAAAAAATCCATCTTCCTCTAAGAATACATCTTGAGTCATGTTTACTCCCTCACTCCCATTTTTTTAAGTCATTTTTATTTCAGTATCGCTGTGGACAAACTCAAAACATTGACTCATTGTGGTGAATCCTGCACATACATAGGCTGACATCAAGTACTACTCTGACTGGCTTTATACAAAATAAGAAATTAGCCATGCATGTCAATAGCACAAATGTCCTTATGCACCAATGTAGAAACAGTCATAAGAAGAGGGAAATATTTTACAAAACAATCAGGAGGGAACATGCCAAGTTAATATTTGAGAACATATGTGAGCTGATGTAGTTTCAAAATAGCTGTAATATTTTCCATTGTATTAGTCAAAAAATGTTCTTATTATTGAATGTAGAGCTTGAATACAAATAAGTGGATCAGCTTTCACACACTGCCAGATAACTTCAAGATCAGTTCAGCTCTTACCCTAAAAGCAGCAAAGGCTGTTCCAATATCAATAGTATTTCCCTGTTTTAATAATCATTATATTTGCTCATACATGCTTTGATTTTACCTTTCATGAATCTTGTACAATAACCTCCACATTTATAAGAAAATGAATAAGCAAGGGAAAAGGTTATTTCCTTTGGCTCAGGCCTCACTCTTGCTGGGCTGGGCAGAACTATCCTTGACCCAGTTTTATAGGTTTCACTGTTGGCTGACCCATTCATTGTCAACTGATACGGATGTTAGCTCAACATTGTCCTAGCAACCAAGAAAGCACACAGAGATCTGAAGGAACTCCAGCACTTAAACCTTTAATTTGAGATCTCCCATTCAGCACTGTTTGGGCAAGTGCAGCAGAGAACACTAGCAAGCATGGACTAGGTAACAAGCTGCTTTGTAAAAAAGATCACAAGCTCTGCTGGCTAAAGCAGGGTTTACAGCATATTGTAAATGACTGCCTCATTAATAAAGAGTTTAAAGAGCATGTGTCCGATCTCATGGTCTCCTCAAAACTGAATGAAGCAGAACAGATGTGACTACCTTGACGCATGTTCATATGGAGACAAGGCTCTTCTCCTTCCAGCAACAAACTGGATTTGAGCAGACTCAGAAAGGTTGACATTGTCCAAGAATGGCCATGGCAACACTGATACCTCTTGAGAATCCAGTTTCAATGTGCTGTTAATTACTTGTCCTTCCCCTCCTTGTGTTTTAACTGTAAGTAACAAGAGGAGCCAATGATGTTACACTTCATAAAGTGCATCAAGTCCAGGTTCAAAGGGAAGCACTGCTGCAAATCAATTTAGATTTAAAAGGAGAGATGTAGTAATGTGGCAAGTAAAGTTCACCAATACAGTAGAATCTCCACTCACACGCACCCAAAAATGGCATGGAATTACATAACTTAAACCTGAAAATCAGGATAAGAGTAAGGAAATGGAAACCTCAAATTCTAATTTAAAAATGTTTGCCAAACAAAAAAGTTCAGAAAAAGAGATTTAAGAAATGAAAGCTTGCACTGGGAAAACAGTCTTGTCTTATTACTGTGTCAACAGATTATAGGTGTTACTTTTGTAATTCTTGTAACAAGATTCTTAATTGTATTGTACTACCTGAGTTCCTTTAACTATTCAGTTTTTATTCATTCTTTAATAGATTAAGAGTATTTTTTGTCCTTTTTCCTGTTTTACATGTTCTGGAATATCATCTGGCTCTTCTATGAAAGCTGCTTAGATAGGAGCAAAAAGGTCAATTTGCAGTTTGTCTATTTTCCAGCAATCCACTTGGCATTCTGTGGACAAATAGCAGTTTTCTCATAACTAAGGTATGTGTGACACTGTATTCAGATTGGTATTCTTATAGATTTGGTGGAAAGCTCACATGTAAAAATCCTCATATTGCGGACTCTTACGGAAAAGTTGTATTTACCTTTAAACAAGGTATTCCTTCTATTCCCTATATTTAGAATGAGAAATTCCAAGCCTGCCATAAGAAGTTTAACTACAGCAGATTATAAAGAGTCAGATTTTAAATAGTACTTATAGCGCTCACTCTTTCTTACTGCACTCAAAGTCTCTTAGTGCACTCCATAAAAGCAGCCAATTTCTCTATTTGTCCAACAAGATTGCCCACTGGCATCAGGTGCCAAAGTGCTACTGTGTCATATATTTCTCCAAAACAGAGCAAATAGATGGTTACTGTCCCCACTCTTCCTATGGAATGAGAATAATATAGATTAGAATCACAAGTAGTCTCTGATATAATGTAGGTCATCTATCTACTGATGCCAATGAGATTAAGAATTTAAATCCATAACAAGAAAATTCTGCTATTATATACAGCTTCTGAGTCAGCATTTGTCAGAAAAACAACAGTTTTCAGAAGACAGTTTTTATTTAGTGACTGATAAATTGGATCTGTTCACTCCACATCTGGTGAGCCAAATGCTCTGGAAAGAATATAACTCTTTATCTGATGGGATGTTTTGTTTATTGATGATGGTGTGCTTGGCTAGGACACCATATATGAAAATATGATATATTATCCTTATATCAAGAACACAGAAATCAAACCAGACAAATCTAGAAAGATAGTATCCATTGGGAAATCCAGAGATTATCTGTTTCAACTTTTTCATTCTTGCAGAAACATTTCATCATGGATGATGGATACTACTCTGCAAGGGATGATACTATTTTAGCTGAATATACTGTAAAATATGAATGTGGTAGACAGTCATTCCCTAACTTGAAATCCTGTTCTGACACGATTTAAACTAGGTTTAAATTTAAACAGTTTTCTAGATTATAAAGATTTACTTAGTGCACTATAAGATTAGTAACTTTCTGGTACTCCAAAAAATTTTTTAAGTGGACACCTACTCCTCAAGTCCCTGCACGGTGACAAATTCTAAAGTATGTATTCTGCCATCCTATATGCCTAATATGTCTATTTTTAATAAGGATTTATAAGACCTATAAAAACATTTAAATAATATTTTTCTCAAGTAAAGTTGGGGTTTTGTTAGATTTCCTCTAGTGGTACAGATTGCTGTGTCAGACTTTTCGTGATTCTGGGGGAGGAGATTTTTCCTAATAATAAAGAGGGAATTGAGATTTGCCATGGAACATTTTAAAATGAATATTCATTAAACAACGTTAAAGAAAGAAGATCAGGAAAATATATATGCTTTAATATCTTCAACATGCACCATAATTTGTCATCAACTGACTACTTCTTCTAACTGATCAACATGATTTAATAATTTTGTAAAGTCACTCAAAATAGAATTAGAAGATATTGACCCAAGCTGAGATTACAAATATTGTAATCGTCTTTTAGTCAAAACTTTTGAAATCTCACCTCAGGATACAGAGAAAACTCCTGATACAAATAAAGGAGTAAACAATTTTTATAATGCCACAATTCTTGGTTTTGCAGACTTCTCTTGAGGTGTCCTCTGAGAAGCAGATATTTGTGTCTTGTGTTCAAGTCCGGGACTCAGATTTCCTCCAGCAAAGGCAAAAGAACTGTATGTCAGACTGCAGCAATGTAGGATGAGTTCAGAACCAAGCATAGAAGACAATCAGGCTGTAGGTAGGGGGCACTTATTTTCCCTCTGATCTCAGCAAATCCAAGTACAGCCCTGTGCCGTGCACAACTATTAAAGTACCCCTTACCCTCACTTCTTAAGAAGGAACACAGTCCTAATTTTAACATAATAGTAGCAGTGAAACAATGTTTTTCTTCCCTATTAGTACTCGGCAGTTACTCAACCTGTGACCTGGGGCAAAACAACGTTTACTAAACTGAAAGCTGTTTCAGGACTTAGCACAGTCTGTAAACAGTGCAGGTGACCAGCATCGTGCAGCGTCAAACAGACCAATTCTTGGACTGCATCTTGTGCCAACAAATGAAAAATAAACTATAAGGGACAGATGATTTGCAAAAGTGGGCAACTTTTCAGAACAGAAAGAAAGTGATAAGTGCGACTATAAGACAATCCATCTTTATCTAAGGCTCTATTTCCATTCTCTTACTTTCAACAATTTTTAGGGAAAATAGAGCTCCAGTATTTCTTTTTCTAACATAACACCTTTTTGTATTTTCCCTAGAGAGCCATTTCAAACTGCAAGTGCTACTAAATTGATTCAGGTATGTTCTGCATTCATGCTAGTCCTCAAATTCTGATGTTCTTCCAGACTTGAGTAGATTTGCAACATTCAGGTCTGTGTGTATTCTCACAGGCATGCAAGGAGTACATAAAAGTAGAAAAAAACCACAAATAGTTAATATGAATATCCAGTGCCACCACCAGTGTGAGTGTGTCTCACAGTAGTTTCTGCACAAGATGTTTCTTCCTTTTTGAAAAGATAAATCATGTTCTATTGTCAGAAATAAATTTTTCTGGGTTTCCACACCTGCTGAAAATAATAGAGAAGAAATAGCAAGAGTATTCTATCATCTTCAACTACAATGGGTTTTATTCAGAAGTCACAGATTAAGATAGAAGCAAACTTGCTGGTGGCTGTTTATCAAGCTATATAAGATGCATCAATCATTCTTTCTTCAATGATAGTTAAAAGGATTAAGTTCTGTAGTTTGTAGATATTTTTCAAATAAACATTTCTTCTTGTATTAACACTCTTTTCTTATTACTGCATCTTTTATAAGCAGAACTCCTTGTTTATTGTGTGCACATCACATTAAATCTGACTTGAAAAAGATTTGTGGCAGAATATTAGGAAATGCTGAAAATACCACAGAGATTTCATGTGATATTGCTTAGTAAATACACATTTTTCTAAATAGCTAAAAAACCCTGTTCAGAAGAATGTAAGAATGGAATTTCAGATGGAATGGCCATGGGAAAGGGAATTGGCATGGAAAAATAAGGGGTTTACTAGAAATGCTCAGATTTTAGATCACTAGTTGTCTTCCAATTTCTTCCATCAGTGACAGCATTCAAATCATAGTACACAAAATAAAGAGTCAATGAGAAAGGAAAACTGATTTTCCATATTCTGTAGAATTCATTTTCAGGTAAAGGATTTGAAGAAAAAATGAAAGTAATCTAATCCAGTTAAAGAAGCAGGTTTTAATTAGGCAAATGGCATTACTTACTTTATTTTTTTTAAAATTATATCCCTCTGTTCCATAATAAGAGTTCACAGGAGGTTATGATTTTTGATTACTAAATCAAGTCCATCACAGACTCATGCAAAGGAATATTTTTTCCCACTGAGTGGCAAAAGTTTTCACTTTCCAAATATGCTGCAAAAATCCTATGAAGTTCAGAGACTTTCACTAATAATTTATTTCCCTGTAGATCAAAAACCCAAAATCACATTACTATGTAAATACAGAATCTTATAATTGAAATGTTTGCCATTTCATGCCTACAGGAATATATTTTAGATAATATTTTGGACTGAAGTCTAGGAATTTTTGTTACTTGTAGCTAACCAAGGCTACAGGAACCACAAGAACTGTTGCTGGCATTTCCATATTGAATGGTACATTAAAGCTTTGCATGCAAAAGATTAAATTCTCATCTACCTAAATTCCCACCAACATCAGTAAAACACAGATGTAATAATATTGTGCAAACTGTAGACTCAGCTTTAATTTCCTTATTATCCAAGAAATAAGGACCTATAATTCATAAGCGTCATCTGAGTTACCAAAGTCATGAACTGCGAAATTTGGTTACTCATGGTAAGGACAAAGAGATGCGGTTCATTAACAACAGGCAGAGATAAAAATTTCAGACAAGATACATATCAGTAGAAAAATGTTCAATTACTTATTTCTTCAGTGTATTAGTAGCCTAAATAACAAACAACCCTTACTAGGTAGATGACAGCAAGCTGCATGTTAGATATTTGTGCCTACTCACACAACCCCTCATTATCTTCTCTCTGTGAACTAGCCATGCCTTCTAACAATTCTAACTTCTAACAGGCTGCATATCAGCATCTGCATTCTGACATTACAAACATAAATACATTTCTATTGGTGCAAACGCATACGCTTCTCCAAAAATTTGTCCAAATACCACAATTTGATAACTGATTCTTTGTAATGCTCTACTAATACAGTGTATCTCATATAAGCAATGTACAGTATGCATCATTAGGTGCAGCAAATGAAATCAGAGGTAGCAGGTTCAAGAGAAAAAGTTGAGGGGGGTGTTCTTTTTTTATTCAGCACTGCATATAGAATGTGGAATGCATGTGGAATTCCTTGCCATACAATTTTGTGGAAGATACATGTTCACCCGTTTAATTTGAGAGTGAAAGAAAGATATCTTCTCAGATGGTAGAAGTTACTGAACCCATAATTCTTGGAGTATGAAATTGTGTACTAGGGACTCAGCACTAATACTATAGGGGGAAGTGAGGTTGTTTCTATGAGAAAAACCTCTTAAAATACATTCAGTCTTCTGACATTATTTCTTTGTTTTTCCTGGTCTTCTAGCACCTTAAAATAGTCCTTAAAACATCTTACTGTCCAGAATAGCAACTTTTTCTGGTAGAACTGATTCTGCTGTCTTTGGAGTTATTTTGCTGTTTTACCTTCTTTGAATGTCTCTCCTTCAGGATTTCCGTCTCTTTAGAGATCAAGTTAGGACTCTGATTGCATCCAAGAGGGCTGATGTTGGTGTACCAGTCTGCCATATGTTTCTGCTGCCAGTGAGGAATTTGCAGTGCCACACCAGTGACTGCATTATTGAAAACACTGTAGACCACATCAGTGATTGTGTTGTTACAAAGAGATCACCAGTAAAGAGTTATCATTAACTGGGGTGGTATTTCTTGTGTGACTCAGAGATGTGGGACACTCTTGGTGTTGGCAGGGGTGAATTCAACACTTTCTTCTCCTTAAAAAGGTGCTTCCTCTAACCTTCAGCTTTAAGTGTCTGAGCTTACTCTCCCCAGAGCTACAGTTGCAGCTGGTTTTCCCTGTTAAGAACAGGCATGAGCCTATATCTTACCAAACTAAATTCCACCCTTAATCCTAAAATAGAGGAGTATGAATACAGAAGGAAAGCTGGGGTAAGCCATATGGTTTCCAAAGTCAACAAATGAAAACAAGAGGAAAATACAATAGTCGGAGAGTCACAAACTGAAAAACAGGAACTGGAGGGGGACTGCTTAGGGCAGCTCCTTAAAACCTGCTGTCTCAATGAACAATGCTATCACATTGTACAGAGAGCCAATGCAGGCAACAGCACCAAACTGCCAAGAAAGACAGTGACTTGGAGCAGGTTGCTGCTGCTGTACCCATTAGAACAACTTGTTTGGCTTGCAGGATACTTCTTGGAATCAGCTGAATAAATTGATTTGATGGGTCACATGTGGCACATTTGCCACAACTTGAAACCTTCTCACAAAAAGAATTTTCTTCCATGCATATTAAACCTTTGGAATAAAGGACCAAGAAGAATGCATACTATGCAAATTAAAGGAGGGGCCAAACAGTAAATACGTATTATTAAATTATATGAATTAAAGTATTCAATAGAAAAAGCAAATGGTGTTTGTTTGTTTTCAAGGAGAAGGGGTAGTTGTTATGCTTCTCTAGAATTAAGTTCCTGATGAAGGGACAAAAGCATAACATAATTTACAGCTGTTTTCAACAATGCTTCTTTTCTCATAGGCAAAAAAATTCTGTATCCTCCCAATGCAAATATATCTGACAGTCACTAACAGATAGGTTAGGAACAGGGCAGTCAAATGTTCTATTCTTTTTGTATTTAAATTATTGATGCATTTTAGTGCAAGAATCATACCTAAATAAGGTATCAAGTGAGTCCTCAACAATAAAAAGCCAAGTAGATAGCTGAAGTCCAAAAACCAACTTTTATCCCTGCTTCAAGTCAATGAGAAAAGCCATTGGTATAAAAATCATTAATTTAAAATTCCTTGGTTCCTGTTGTTGTATATGGCAATTTTAGTTGCAGGACTATTTCAGGTAAACATAGCTAAGTAAGTCCTCTGTTACATGCTTTCCAGCTAAGAACTTTTATGTTTATACAGTGATTAAAATTTTTGTGGTTCAGAGTCGTTGATATCATGCATCCAAACTATTTCACCTTATTCTCCTAATTTCCTCATTCAGATTTTCATTTTTTCACTAGCTGGCTTAAAGTTTCATTTTATTAGAGCACATACTTCTGTGAATATTTAACACAAAACACATGTTCACTGTTTAGGCCGCTGAGAATTCTGAAATCAACTAAGAATTTTAACTGCAGTCCATTCACTTCACTGCAAAGTCTTCATGTCAAAAGATTCATATCAAAATAATGGATTTTTATAAATAGACACTTTCCTCTACTTCTGGTGGTGGGACAGCTTGTATTGTGGCATCTCACACTTCAGCATAGTTTGTGTTTTCCCTTTTGTATACTCAGTATGTAAATTGCCTAGAAATACATGCATCAACAGGCCTGACATCAGAATCTGAAAAAATGTGTTGAATTTCTTTCACAACTGGTTAATGGCACAAAACAAAAAACATTATTCTCTTGAACTGAAATACCATGTTATTCACAGCTATATAAGAGAAACTGCCTTTTGAAAAAAGAATAATAAGAACATTTAAAGGAATAAATTTTCAATTATTTCAGGAACACTTGATCCATATAAAAGTCTTAGAAGTAAATGCTTTCAAGGCACTGTTCAAGGAGAAGGCAAAAGGGTTTCCATTTATAAAATGGTTCCTATTTATGGGAAGGAAAGGAGTGCCCACTCCAGCTAACACACCAGGGGCTGTTGTTATGTTGCCATCAGAACTTACTCTCAACTCATAAACAGAGCCATTTCAGTTTAAATGAAAAGGGAAAAAGTAATTTAAAAAAATAAAGAACATGTAAAAGGATGAGACATTTAGCAAAACAGTTAAGTGCAGTACCTCTTGGAATTACAAACAATAGGGTTGTTTAACACCAGCAAAACTCCCAGCTATTGTGACAATAGCTAAGGCCATTTATGAATTAGTCAAAAGTAGCTTTTTTTCCTTTTTATTTTTGTTTTTAATTAATAAAAACCACAACACTAAGAGGATCATGGGAAATCCCACACATCCATCTGCTTCCTAAGCTGAATACAAAAACTATATCAGAATTTTTGAAAATTTACTCTAGCTTGTTTTTGGCAAGCTTTTAGGCTTTATCTAGCAAATTCTTGCATCTAGATTCCTTCTGCAGTTGATGGGAATCAAGAACTTCCAGGAGTGAGCACAGGTGTATTTGGCAGTGACATTTCATGGTTCAGCGAGAGGAAACCCACCTTCTGATCAGCAAATGTGAACTGCTTAAAGAAAGCTACATGGCCATGACAGAGGCACTAATGATTGATTCCACTGCCAGGTGCTTCTCCATCTGTATAACCCCTGTAAAGGTAGTATTGAGGACAGGATAGAAATACATGCTATAGCTTTTCCAAACATCATGTGATGTACCAGCGGACAATTATTTTTTCTTCTAGCTACCATAGCAGTGTCTCATTCAATACATCACATTTCAAAGCTTTTAGTTTCTTTCTTTTACCTAAGTCCTCCTCTTTATGCAACTTTATTAGAACTGTATCTTCTCCCTGAAAATTTTCAACAGTTTTGGTGATTTTACAGAGCATGTTGGAATAAAACATTAGCATTCTGGGGGATTGATCCAGGGAGAGGATGTAACAATTACAACAAGGTAAAACTTAATGAACACAATTCTTAAAGTAACTTTTGCACAAGCATTTTAAGCCTTTTCTGAAACTTGAACAGCACTTAGTACTGTCTTTGGGTAGAGTATAATGTGCCTCCAGGGTTTTCCTTGGCAATTTAGGATTTTGGTAGTTACCAAGGTAAGTACCTTGGATGAATCAATGTGAATAAATAGATAAATAAAGAGAATTCTAGTTTAATAGTGTTTATTTTTACTCAGAAGAAATAGCACCATTTGAGGCAGCAACAACTACCAGGCTGCTTTTCCAAAAGTTAAACACCAGTTTCAGGTCTTGCAGTGAAACAGGGAAAAAAGTCACTGACACTTGGCACGATAAAGGTAAAAATAACTGCACCAACAGGATTGAAATGTCCTTCCTTACACAGAAGCCAAATTCAGATCTGCTGTAAGCAGTAGTAAATCCATTAACAGTAACGGCATATTCAATTAAAGTTGCATTTGTCAAAGATCTGAATGTAGCATTATAAACCCACATTAACAGCAGAAAGATTGCTTATTCCAGCTCTACAGTATGGCAGGGATGAGTGCAAGAAGGTGACCTCAGCCTCTGTAAAAGGGAACATTGTTGCCTGCTAAAAGCTGAAGTCAGGGCCAAATTATAAACCAATTTGCTTTATGCATGTTAATGCAAGACGAATACCATTCATTGGCACAAATGCCTGCTTTGAAGTGTAAGAAACCCCCTTCTCTTTTCCAGGAGATGTGTAATTTTAGGATCAGATGACAGAAACTGGGAGGACTCATTATAAAATAGTTTACCAACCAGAACGTGACACATGACGCTGTTGGGAGTTATGTCCCCATCATAACGAAGAACATAATTTTCCTGGCCTGCACTGTACAGATTCCAACTCTGCAGTGGGAACAATAGTCGGGTTTAGTCACATATTACTTCCATGACACATGATCAAGTCAGAAAGTTCATGATTTCACACCAGACTGCAGACTCCTGCAGCATTCCACTGTTGATTAACAAGTGTGTTAGGAGCTCACATTTATCCATTTATACATAAAACTGACAACGGCCATCCTGTCATGCTCTGCAGACATTGGACACCCCCTTCAACACCAGACTCTTCTGGACTGCCACTTTTTCTTCAGCCACTTTTGACATAGAACTTAGCTACAGGGACAATTTTTTCATGATAACATCAATAAGCTGCTTTTACAAGTCGAGTCACTGTTTTTAGGAATGTTCTTTGGGCAAAGGTTCTCCAGGCAAATGCTCTCCTCTAATTACACTGGCACAACCATATCAAATTTAGCACAGTTGAACAAATATAAACAAGGGCAAAAGCTGGAGACATGATTTCAAATCGACAACTAGCTGGTCCTAGATGAAAGGCTCTGGGTAGACTTTAATAAACTTAGTTTCCTTGCTAGTTCATTGAGAACTAAAACATAACACAATCTCTGGAAAATATATCAAAGAGGTATTCAACAAGCATAATTATAAGAAAGAATCAAATAGCATGAGGTGGTAAAAGTCTATTCAGCCACAAAAAATAAAGAAACAATTGATGACACTAAGTCAAAAAAATGGACTGATTCCATCTTAGGAAACATAACAGTATCAATTAAAAGCTTGAAATCAACACTTCTAAGCCACTAATAATGGATTGTAGTGTAATGCAAATCACAGAATAAAATAGCATTCTTAAATTCCATTTTTTAAAAGTTAGTTATGCATACTCGTACAAGATTTAAAAATACGCTTTTAAGAAATGCTCTCTTATTTAGGAAGCAGAAGAAGAAGTTGTAATTGCTGAATAAAGAAGCTTACTGTGAAGAAATGTTTGTCTGGTTTGAACAAAATATTCAGTCCCACTTTTTATGCCCATGAGTCCAGGTTCTCATGTTTTGATTTTAACTATGCCCATGAGTCCAGGTTCTCATGTTTTGATTTTAACAATATTTATTCACTAAAAGCTCCTTGCCCATGAGAAAACTTCTTCTATTTAGCTGCCTTGGCTTTCATGGTCATTCATTTCTGTAGACTTGACTAGAATAAATTTCAATTTCAGCCTCACAGTCTCCTAAATATTTGCTCATTTGGACTGGATTCCCTAGGGCCTCTGTACAACTGAAAAACAAAATACAGATTCAATCTGCACCCTTGCAAAATAATCTGCAAGGGAAGAGGGTGTCTGCATAGATTCCTGTTGGGTTTACCAAGGTCAGATTCTACACTCCACTTTCTCTTCTTGAAGGATCATTCCTCTTTATCATTCTTGTCACTTTCCCAGGCTAACTTCATGAGAAATCTCTAACTATGCAGTCTACCAACAAACCACTACAGAGAGTCATCTATCTTTTCCTTTGGACTCCAAATGGTCAGGTCATCGCATGAATAAATCCAACAGTGGTAAGATTTTGCCTTTTCACAGATAATGGTTTCCAGGTTTGCCAGTGCCACTGTGGAAATTCATAGTACCAGTTGGAAGCTGGGTTTGGGGTTTTTGTTTTGGGGATTTTTTTGGGAGGGATATGTGATAAATAAAATGAAAATTTAATATCTGGCAGATGACATCCATCTCTCCTCTACTAAAATCATGTGTCAAAACTAGATCTGGATGTTTCAAATCAAAAATTGAAAATTATTGACCTAAAGAGTTCTATCATCAAAGAACATTGATTTTTAAAAAGTTTGGGGCTTTTTTTTTAAACTAGGGGAGTCTCAAAGAACTGCTAGGAAGCTAGTGTGTTTTAAAAGGATAATTCAGATATAATTTAAGTAACAATAAGCTTATGCAAGGCTCTGACTACAGACAAAAGCAGCAAAAATTACTTATATGGAAGTTGGTTGTGAACCGCAGAAGAGTAACCTAATTAATGGGTATTAATATTAATGCATGTAAAGCAATTCTTGACAAATCAAACTGATGGAATTTTGAGAGGAAATTGCAAGTTCACATGATGAAGGTAACACCATTTGACTTGGTGTCCTGAGAACTGTGGATAGGAGTTACCAAGCAGATGTTTTTCACAGGGAACCTACCATTTAGTCCCCTAACAAGTGTCACCATTGACAACAGGCTATAAGTTTTGTCTGAGTTTGCAAGGCCTCTGCGCTGAGGCTTTTCAGTCTGGTGCTGTCTGAAATTTTCTTGGTTTACCTGTAGCTTTGTGCTATTTGGTTTAGCTGTAACAGCCATTTCCCTAATCAACTAGATTTATCCGATTTATTTGGTTTACTTTTTTTAACTGTATGTGGTAGAACAACAGTTTTATACAGATAGCAGTAACAAAGAGTTATTCTACGTAGCGTGAGATATTTTATTACTAAATCGAAGATGCAGTGTAGACAAATATAGATCTGGTACAATAACAGAGACTTTGAAAAGGGCCTTAGTTCAGTTGCATTTTTAATATCTCAAAGTATGGAGATTTCACAGTCTCTTCAGGAAATATTTGCCAGGGTTTGACTACCCTCACAGGAAAAAACCTCTTTCCTAACGTCTGTTACAAATGTCCTGAGTTGCAACTTTTACCTGTTGTGCCTTGTCCTATCATTGCACGAGTACTAGAAGCATGAAGCTGCACATTCTCAGCATCCACTTAATTGATGTGGAAGAGAGTCATAAGATCCTCTCTTAGTCTTTTCCAAACACAACAAACCCATTCTCTCCATCTCTCGTTAAATGTCTTGTGCTCCAGCTCATAACTGCCTTGATGGCCCTCTGCTGAGATTGCTCCCCTGTCTAGTTCTGACTGTATAATCGATCATCTAGCTAGCTCTGTGTATAATCAACTGTCCAAAGGCATGGACTCATCAAGTGTCATATCTCCTAGAAGAAAGAACAGTGAAATAAATATGCAATGACTTAGAATATTTATCCACCACTCAAGACACTGCATATAAGACTGGGGTTTTTTGAACTTATCACAGAAAAGTATCCCTCTGTAAAACACCTTGAAGGGTAGCCCAGAGAGTCTGAAGGATAAAAAGAGCATTTAAAAAAAAAAAAAAAAAAAAAAAAGGCAGTGGAATGCAGACAAAGTGGAAAAGGGACAAAGATTTAAGAATGCCAGTAATGGAGTTTTACTGTACCATCAGATAATATCAGGCAAAACTAGAGAGTGGAATTTAATGACCAGAGAGAAAATGAATTGGAATGTTATCTTTCAGAATGGTCAAGGGCATTGAAGAAACATATTTACGAGATCATTTGGAGCTTTTATACTTAAAAAGATGAAGATTTATCCAGGAAACCTTCTGTCATCTGAAGACTAGTATGTTTGGTTTACAGTTCAGCTTTTCAGAGAAGCTGAAAAGATCCTTAAAAGTTGAGGGCTGATGAAATGAGGGGGCTGAAGGAAAAGGCTTGATCTCAGGAAGCAGAGAATGTACCCACAGCAAGACAGAGGAGCCACCAGAAACCAGACCAGTCCCAAAATCATGGCAGCATGCAGAGATCGGGAAGGAAGCTTTTATTAGTATCGCAGAGCACTATTTCAGTCTCTTTCCTAGTGTCATCCTCTTCCTCCCTACCTGGAAAAATCAAATCTGTGGGATTATGGTATAGCAGATGAAGAAGGAAGGTGGGTGTTCTCTCCAGTTTTTATCTGAACACAGCAACACTGGAAATAAAGTCTCATGTTGTCAATCAGCAGTGCATATTCTGTCAAGGAGGATAAAGTACAGCTGTGAAATAAAAGGGAAATAGGTGTATCACTGCAGCAAGTGCTCCCCTTGTTGTCTGACACAGAGGAATGTTTCCCACCACACTCTCCCTGTGTGCTGCTGGAACTGTTTGTGGCCCCACAGCTACCACCACATTCAGTTTACAGCTAATATTGACACTTAATTATCTGTCAGAAAACAAGAAAGTGATCTCTGTCTCAGGGTCTTGCTATCTTTTCAAAGATTTTTCTTGTCTTAAAATGCCAAGTTTTACCTTATATTCCCAATTCAACTTAAGAAAATAGGAGTTAAAACACTAGGGAGAAGGTGGGTGAAAAAACAGTCCCAGGCAGAACCAGAAGGCCCCTTTGGGTGGTAACCTGCATTCAGATTGGCTCCCATTGCTTGTGAACCCACACTCTCACTCTTACTACCCATTTTTCTTCCTCAGAAGAAGGAGTTCTTTATTTTACTGTACACTTTGACAAGAAGTTTCAGTGACTTTTTAACCTCTACCATATAAGCAGATCTATTTGACAATGACACATAAGCAAAATATTTTCTAGGCAAAGCAGCAAACTGCTGTGCAAAAATCCCTTTCAAACCCAAATTCATAAATTATATTTGGTTCCGTAGTATTAGTTTTTAGTGTCAAAATGCTCATGAAAAGTATTTAGTTACCAAGAAAATATGATTTCTGTCTATTAACACGTCAATAAGAAATTTTCTGGACTAAAGAAACAAAACAGAATCACAGAACGAATCTGTTTTCCTTTCTTTTGAAATATGATTACCAAATATGTTAGGAATAGGTAAATAATTCTGTTTCAAAGTCAATAATTCTGCTTGTCTGCAGAAGTAGGCAACCGTACTGTATAATCCCATTCAGAATTCTCAAATTTTAACCTGAGAACAAGATAATGCAAAAGAAGCCCCCGGCAAATCTAACCACTTGTTAGAAGGCTGTTTCAGAACCTTAGTGTTTCTGTGGCTGGAAGCCCTTTCCAAATTTTTTGCATTCTTTTGTTCATAACCAATCCAGATGTTTTCCTTGAGCCAAATTATTCTCCAGGTTAAAGAGTTGAAACAACATATCTTTATTTACTTTCAAAGTAGATTGCTGGCCTCCCTAGCTGTAAAGGGACATGCGAGGGACAGATGCAGAACTGCATTTGAAATAAAGTCAGCTGCCTCCTCTCTGTTACCACAGTATGAAAATAACATACCAGTCCTTCCAGGTCTACCTGAACTGTCCTCTGCAAGAGAAAAGCAGAATAAGAGCAAGCAAACAATAAATTTCATCACTAACAAAAACCACAGATGTTTTCACTACAGAAAGATGGAACAAAAGTCCAATGCTGCATCTGCACAACATAAACGTCAATGAAAAACAGGTTTCCAAGATGATTGATTCGGAAAGCATCAATTCTGGGGTCTTGTTCATGGGGTCAAGTTTAGATTTCTTGAACAACCTCCTAATACACAGCTCAACACTATTGTTTTAATAGGCACTATGCTCAAAAAAAAAACATGCCTGGGAGAACAATAGCATTTCTAGGAACCAATTTTTTAAAATTTTCAGGTCAGATTAAAGGCAACATTTAGGGAGAGGGAAAATAAAAAACCTTCAAAAACCGGGAGGAAAAAAGCAAATAGACAAATTAGTTTGGGGTTTATTTTTCAATCGCACAGACTGAATTTATGATACACTGGTGGATCACCAGAGTATGGAGAAAATCATGCTGATATTTTCAAGGCTAAACTTAGAGCTTGGGGAATATAACTGACTCCAGGGTGAGTTTTTTTTCCCTTTTTTTTAACTCTCAGTTCATGTTTTTTTCCTCCAAGGCAGTGAAGTTCCATGACTTTGAGCCGGGTGAGATGCTCTGAGTTTAGCTTTGAATGTGTCATCTACAGTATGAAAGATTCCTTCTTATTTTTATCATCTTAGTTGGAATGAAAGAAGCATTTTCAGCTATCTTATCAGCTAGCCTTGCAAGACTGTTCTCACTCCCATCTTAGGATGTATTATTAATGATAGAAGAGAATAGCAGGCAACAGAATTTTACACAATTGATGGTGGTCAGTACCATGCCAAGACATTATTAATGCAGCTTTATTCTTCTTGTGAAAACAAAAACAGTTTTAAAATACAGCCTGTAGCTCATGGGGCCATGGTTTGATATTTCAGGATGAGAATCTTCTGTTATGGACATTTTGTTTCAGAACAAAAGAGCAAGATGGCTCTAGGTCAGCATTGCCCGTATCTGTGTGTCTCTCTACACCCTGTTTTATCTCCCCAAATCACTGAGCATTGTCAATACATCCTTGGAGCTTTTTATCCCCAATCTAAAATCCTGTAGGAAACTTGGAAACAGAACCACTTGTTTTGGTTGTGAACTTCAGTAAGAGTCTCATATCACAGTCCCTCAAAAATAGTTATTAAATCAGAAAAGGAACAGAATCTAGCTTAGTTCCCATCCAAGACTTGGTTTAACTGCTAACCGTAGTTAAAAAAAAAAAAAAAAAAAAAAAAAGGAAAGAAAAAAAAACCCAATAACAAAACTTCATTGTCTTAGCTTATTTTCCTTATCAAAGTTAGTTTGCTTGCTGTTCACATTATCATTCAGGATAATAAGAAGAAAGGAGTTGATCCACCCAACCTACAATGCTAGTGCTGCCACACTGAGGTTGTAGATACCAAGCTATCAAAGTTCACACCAAGCAAAGGTGAAGAGAACCTGAAACTTCAGTGGGGGGTAAGATAATGCAAAATATCAGTTTGATCTGACAGCAGTCAGCTATCAGCATTGCCTTTCTGCTTGCAAAACACCCAGCACTGGAGCTGTGGCTTCCCTAAAGAAATTTTCTCTCAGCAGTTTCCTGAAAGCCAGAGAAAGATGAACTTCATTTCCACCAGTGAACTGTAACGGGAGTGCTCTGATGATACATTACACATAAGAAATGAGTCATGCTGTGGTTTCCTGCTTCAGTTTATTGAGTGCAGGGTTGCTTGGCCTTTTTCTCCAGCTATGACCTTTCTCCTGCTCAGAAGCCCTTGAAGACATCTCTTTCCTTTCCCAGTTTCCATAGTTACAGTAAGGCTCAAGGATACAAGTCTATTATGCAAGCTCCTGCTTTTGGCCCAGAGGTAAAAACTTACACCCACATCTCATAAAATCACGGTGCCCAACAACAGCCTGAAATGCAGACAAGAGTAACACAACTAGATAGTGTACAACTGCACTGGTACTTTAAATTTATGTACTTTTCTATTTTTTTTATTTTTTTTTTTAAACTAGAAGTGCTCCCAAGCATCTCAGATTAATAAGGACTTTTATTGTACGTTCTAAATAATTCTACAGACTCACTTGCTGCTGTCAAACTTCTCCAGAAGTAGCAGCATGATGATTATGAACAAACCAAGTGCTGCTTGATGTTTGAATGTGGCAGGGCAAGAAGTTCAGAGCTCTCAAGCTGTAATCCACTAATGAAGAGAAATTTGTGCAGTAACTGATAATTCTTATATCTAATAAGATAATACATGCTCATATATACAATTTCATCATGGGAAGTTAATGGTTTATAATCCTGGTCAAAATATTTTCTTAATAGTTTAAATATCAGCTAGATATGGGAAAGGAAAGCCGATAATGAAGTGGAAGTACCTAAAGAAAAAGTAAAAAAATCATTATTCTAAACAGTGTAAACAGGATACTATCCAGAAGAAAAAATTGCAGATGGTCTTTTTTGACCCAATGATGTGTGTGAAAGGTATCAGGGATACATAACCATGGATCTCCTTGGAAGGCAGTCAGGATACTCCACTTTATGTCTGATTGAGACCTGGTTCTCAAAATCAAGAATGTTCTTGCCTAAAAAAGGCTGAAGAGTCACATTTTACTAAATTTTATCATTTTTCTGTATGCATACATGTGCAAACACCCACTGTCAACCTGCAGATTACCTATAGTAACCGTGAAACTTTCACATGAATAACTAAAAGCCTTACCCTTTTGACCAGATCTCCTTCCACATCTCCCTCACTGATTCCTTTGTCCTCACACCATCTTTACATATATTTTCTTGTTTTCTTATATTTTAGAAAGACCTTTCACACCCTTTCTTGTAAGCTTCTTTCAGAATAATTTAGATTTCTCTTGGAGCAGCAGTGGCTGGAAATTGCTTCTTCTTAGTTTTCACGTAGTTACCTCTTCTCCAGTGACAGCCTTATCTTCAAACTCTTTAACATTTCTGGAAAGCTCCTTGAAACATGTTCTTCATGAAAGGGAGTTGCATTTTGGCAACTCTTATGCTGTTTTATTTTTATCTGAGGAAGAACAAATTCATCTGAAGAACATTTTTGTTATTACGAGTATTATGGTGGTGCCATGCAGGAGGCATTCAGAATTCTTCTGCAATGCACCTGGTACTCCCAGACTCAGCTCTTTTAAAGCCAAATCCTTTATGTCTGCAGGCTCGGAGGCCAAGCATGTAAGCACAGTTCTGCAGATACGTGCAAGTGTTTATCCACATTACATATGGGATCAAGATTTAGCAGATCTTGTGGCTGTCTCTTAGCTTTCATTCCCTGGATTTCCTAATAATAAGGATATAAATTATGACCAATTAGGCTGATAGTTATTGCTTGGGAAAAGGCTACTAAAAAGAAGAAAAATCTTGCTTCATGTATGTTGGGAAACATTTGAAGAGGACGTTCATTGATGGGAATAATTAATTTTTATGGAGTCTCTGCAGGCTGGTTCCTAAGTGCAATGTTAAGTGGTGCTGAAAGCACTGCAGTAAGAGATAAAGTATATGATGCATTAGGGTCTCGTGGCACCCAGTGCATGATTCCCAGTCTTCACATAAGAACAGCTTTTAAGACTAGATCAACCCTGGATAACTTCTAGATAAATACCTTTTCTGTCAGTCATGTATCAGTGCAAACCCCAGCCTTCCCTACTGCCTTTTTAACACTGAAAAGTCACATTTTAAACCCCAAAGCCATATGCCCAGTGCTGGTAAGTGACTGTCACTGGCCTTAGTCACTCAAATACAAATGGAAACCCTTGAACCACTTTCTCCAGTCATTGGTAATGTAATTCAAATTATTAATCTAAAAAACTTTTATACACTCTCTAAATTATTTCTGGATTCATCTATTAGCTTGCATAGTCATTGGGGACTTTTGTTGTTTAGTTGTGTTTTAGTTCTAACACAGCTTGCCACATCTCCTATGAATTTCTGAGAAAGATACAAGTGTGAGCAATTTACAGAACAGTATTACTTTGAACTAGCTGGTAGTGCAGGAGTTCAATTCTGCTTCAATAACATTATGTTACTATAATTTGCAAAGAAATGAGGAAAAAATCAGCTTTTCATACAAGAATTATGTGTGCACTTTTGAGAATAATGATAAAAGTTAACACAGAAAAAAAGATTAAAAGCTGTAAACAACTTGTTTGTGCAATGGATTTTTAAATAATTATTTTAAGTTAATAACTGTTTTCAACAGATTTGATACAGTGCTTATTAAAACTGGAAAATTTAATGTGCTGGATTTCAGCTTTAGAATGTTTTCTGGTTTTTTAAAACAAATCGTGTTTAATTTAGGGATAGGATGGAATGAAATAGTCTGGGATGGGTTGGAATAGAAAGGGATGGTAAAAAAAAGAATCACTGCCTGTAAAATAATGTTGCATCTTTCAGTAAGTCAATCACAAGCATAAAAAAACTTTAAATATAGATGTGAGGTTGTTGCTTTGATATGAAGCAGTTATGCATCTTTAAAAGGAGAGATTTACTCTAAAAAGCCAGTGAAACTCTTCGTGTTAGTATTCAAGATAAAAATCTGTGTTTAATAATTTATATTTCTGAATTCAGCATCTGTATAATGTAAATCATAGAGAAACAATGAAGTTATAAAAAGAATCAAGAGTTCTTCCATGGTGATTTTTAGTTATTTTTTTGTCCTCACACTTTCTATTGTTGGGATTCAAAGAAACAGTAAAAGTTCATCGTTTAACTTCATTGTTTCAGTTAAATTCTTATTCCCTGACATGTCTGTTGTGGATTCTACAGAGATGATAAAATACAAAGAGTTCATTTATAATTAAAATTGATTCTATCTCAACAGCCAGACAGAGCATGATAGAAGGCACACATTGTATCTCATGAGTGATTTTAGTTAGGAAAGTTGGGGGAAAACGATATCACTGAACCTTAATTTTCTACTATGCTATCTAGAGAGTGAGGCAGATTAGGACTTTTAAAATAAATTTGTAAGGTAGATAGAATAGAATCTGTTACAATTAGTTATGATTATAGGTAGGAACTACAGTAAAATTTGTAATTTTTGAATTGGCTTTACACTCTGAGTTTTGCAAGTAAGTTAGGAAAGGAAAATGAGGAAGGAAACTTTCTTTAATTACAGATTTTTTTTCTGTTTACTAGATGCATGGATTTTGCATTACTTCTGTTAACTTTTTTACTGTGTTCTTTCATTTCCACTCTTTCTTTTCATAATACATATAATTACACAATGTTTCCACAAAGCATAAATTCAAATAAAGTTCCTTGCTTGCATGATGACTGTATGACATCTTGCAATACCACCATTTGCTAACCATTTAAGAGGAGACACAGCTGTAAGGTAGGCCGGGATACTGCAGTAACATCAGTGACAGATAATACTCCTGAAAAACATTACAAATTTATTTACCTGTTCTGGAAAAAAACGTTTTTTCCTCCCCTAAGAAATAGTTCAGAAGACATTCTTGCAAGAAAGTTAGTCCAGACAAAATTTTAAATGCATTTATAACACAGATAATTAATTCTGTAATGCACAGAATTTCTGATAGTTCACATTTGCTTTTATTTAAGACAGTCACTGGAGTACTAGTCAGACACCAATCATCTTTTTTGTGAGACGTTTGCTGATCTGTGGGCTTGCTTTAATACTTCAGAAGAACTAAAAAGAGGAGGAGACAGACATTATGCTGTGCCCTTCCAAATCATCCTGCTTTGGAGAGAACTTGCATCCTATAGGAGGCTCTTCCAGCTGTTTGCATTGTGGAGAATATGCCTCGAAAAGGAAATACACCGCTCCTGCCAACCTCAAGCATGGCAAAAATCTTGAGGAAGCCTCCAAAATTAGTGAGTAGCAGCAAAAACCAATGAAGTCGCAGAAAGATTGAATTTAAAATTCATTCTTACCTAGCTCTCATGAATGTGATTTGTAGTCTCACTTTCTCATGCTTTCCCTCCCTAATCTGGGGTTTAGAATTCTTTCTTAATAAATAAAGGCCAAAATTCTTGTGCAATCATATGACTACAATTGTTGAGACAAAGTAAGGAAAACAGCAGCGAGCCTTGCAATGAAATCAGGAAACCTGGCAGACCTGATGCAGCCACTATTTCCTCTATATTTTCTACTCCAATGTCCACACAGCTGGCAGTGATACAGAATAAATCCACTGTTCATTGCCTGTCCTCCTGATAACCGAGATCCCTAACCTCACCACTGATTCCAGACAGAGGTTGCAGCAGCAAGTTACTTCCCAGCACTTTTGAAATTCAGTTCTATTGCCTCAAGTTTCCAGAATCTTGTCTCTAGGTTCACTGAATGACCAATGGTGCAGTCAGCCACACCCATTAAGTCTCTATTCAATACTTTTAATACTTTAAGAAATTATGGTACTTGTTAGCAGCCTTATCTATACAAGTGAACAGAAATGATGCAGAATCAATTCAAAACACACAGAAAACATGTCTCAAGATACATTTTTATGGGGTAGGATTCAGATGAAGGTGACATCTGATTCCTGCTTAGCCATCTATTGGTAAAGGGAAGTAAAAAAATCAAAACCCAAGTATACACACAAAAAATGCACACACACAAATGTTAACTCTGAGATGACTCATCCCTTGGTGAAAGTTCCACTCCCCTCTGCATTAATTCCTCTTTCATCCTTCACAAGGCCTTTCCAGAGTCATATATTTAACTGGAAAGGGGATGAAGTGTGACCCACTACTGTAAGAGGTGCTGCAGTGTCTCAACTCCAGTTTATAAATGTACTTGCACAGATGCTGATCTGTGCTAATGAACACTGCCACCGCAATCACACAGAAAAATTTGAAACACTAGCAGAAAAAAATGCAAAGATTAAAACTCAAAATGTAGGGTTATCACTTTTTCTAAAACCCTAAGGAACTGGAAGGTTATGATTCCTGTTTTTGTAACCATATGCTCTGAGGATATGGGGAATGTTTTGCACAGAGAAGGCCAAATATGACCACAGAAAAAGACATCCACTTTTTACAGCAGAATATCCCAAAACTTTACAGATAGGGAGACATTCTTATGGGCAATACCTGGCATGAAGGTGCACATCCAGAAGCTGAGTTCCTTCAACTAGTGGAGATGTGCAGCCAGTCATCTGCCCGCCTTCTCCACTCTCTTAACTGTGTGAAACAGAAATGCATATTCCCCTGCTATTGAAAGATACTGAAATTAAATGAGTTACCAAAGTTAAAGAAGTAATTCCCAAGTGAAATTAATAAATACTGCAAATCAAAGGGAGTCTCATTTTGTCGTTGTCTCCAGAAGAATAAGCCACAGAGGGACAGCATGACTCTTTTTCTTTTTTTTTTTTTTTTTGATAATTTCCTTTTAACTGAAGAGTCAATTTGAAAGAGAGAGCAGGAAAAAAAATCACATAACTACCAGAAGTCAGCAACTCACAGCCATATAAAGCAGTATACACCATCGGATAGGGCAGGTTTGAAATCATTAAGGAGACCAAATCTTGAGAAAGGAAATTTTAGCAAGATTGCATTATTTATAGAGTTAAACTATTCACTGGACTGAATCCAAAGTAGCAGTTATTAAGCAGTGAAACTTTGCCTGCTATGAACAAGCCATTCTGTTCTGTCTCGTATCAATATTACAACAGCTGGTTTTAGTAAAACTTCTGGTAATGAGTTTTGGACCCATGTAATTCTGCTTCTGATCAACTTTGTAATTTAATCATTACAACCCTTTTTGAAAGAAATTTGCAAATGCACACATAGAAACAATCCCCACAGCTATAATTACACCAATTTCAAAGGAAAGAAAGAATTTGAAGTTCAATCTGCAAACTATCTACTTTTTATTTCAGTGTTGCTCTTATAACTCTAAAATGCTTCTGAAAACCTCTCTAAAAGTTTCATTTCCTGATTTTTTGGCCAGTCCTCTAAAAATTATATAACATGTAAATGGACATCAAAATCTTGTAGGTTAACCTGTGAGGGCATGACCTTACCAATAATTTTCATAAAGATTTTTCTTTTCAATAACCATGAAGAAATCTGCAAGTGCATTCACTCTAGGCACTGAGAGATTTAAAGCATAGTGCTGTAGCATTTCATTTAATTTGGATAAAGTAGTTTGCTGGAGATGATGTCATTATGCACCTCAGCAGAGCCTTGAGAGTAAAACACACAAAAAAGAAGTAGTTGGGAAGCCATGGGAAGGGAGAAGGGATGGAGAATAACAGTACAATAAGTAGCCAAATACAGGGGGTTTTGCCTGAATTCTCATCAAATGGCTTTTTTCTGTATGAGAAAATGCAATATTCTTGTTCATGGTTTGGTTTTATTTTCTGTAAACACATTAGGACAAAAAATGAGGATTGAGATGGGTGACGGTGCAATATTTAGTTTCATCAATGATGAAAAATAGAATACTCCAATGCAGAAGTGGGATTCAGAAACTCATCTAAACAGGCTGGCAAAGCGAGAAAAAACAAGGCACATATTATTATATCTCATTAGTAAGCAGCATTCAGAAAAGGTTCAGACCCTGATGGACTTCTATTTGACTTTCCACAAAACCTGTGGAGGTCTCACACTATGTCTGCAAGGGAAGTGTTACAGCTCCCTGGCAGGATCCTTCAGAAATAAAATGGGAGATTTTCCACTAGGAATCATCAAGCTGTACCCACGCTACCATGCTAATAATGCTACAGCTGGCAACAGCACTCATTATTTCCTCTGAAGAAGCAGAATTCTAAGAAATCTTTATCCTAGGAAGCACTGTTTTCCCAGCTACACAATGAACAGTGGAAAGAAAATGGAAGAAATGTGCATAGTTAAAATGGCAGTAGGGGTATTGAATTTTATGAATGAAAGCACAGGGACCATTCTCATTCAGCACCAACACTCCAGTCCTCCTCATTATGAGGAGTTCTGAAAATAAGGCAACTCACTGCTTATAAATAGTTGTGAAAGATGACAAACTGCGCATGCATTGAGCTGCAGGTATCTTGAGATGAAGCCAGAGCACTCAAACTTGTCAACTTTTGATGTGTGTGTTTATCATTTTGAACATGATACATATGCTATAGATATAGGTCAACAAGGGAATAAAGTGACATTATCAAATTTCCAGTCCACTTCTTATTTTCCTTAAAAATAATCCAATTGATTGGATCAGCTATAAATTAAAATGGCAGATTTACAAGTGCACTGAACTTCTGCAGAATGCAGCAAAAATATTGTCCACAGGTGGCATACCAACAAGAACTTTGATTATAGAATGTCTCTGTGGAGAGGAAAGGAAACGCATTCTTCCAATTTGCCATGCTCTGTTCTTGATTTTTAAGGGCATGGTGAGTAGCAAAAGAATAATTCCATTTTTCTATAGAAATTCCTTTCTGAGCAATGCCTTTAAAACAATGCTTCCTAAGGACCAGTGATACACACAAAGGGAAATCCAGTGACCTGTATCTCAGGTGATTATTGCCCTTCACTGGATATAATTAATATAATTACTCAATAATGATCAAGGCAACACAAACAAAAGACAAGTGAGGAGCATAGCAAGTGAAGTTCTTCAGGTCTTGACACTAATCTTACAATGGCTGTAAGTTTAAGCACTCTTCTACATAGCACTGCAAAGGAGTCTTTTCTCAGAGAGATCCCAGAGGACTACTTTTCACAGGAAGGGAAGAAAAGGAAGAAAGTGATAGCCCTGAGCAAATTATTTGGATTTGAATCATTTGCCAATTCAGATTCGTCTACTAGAAATATTTTCTGAGTATTATTTATTTTTCAGGAGAAATGGGACACCATAGAATAACTTTACTTAATATTTGACATACAAAAGTGTAATGTTCAATCCATATCAGGAAAAGTCTTGTTCACATAACACATGTTTCCCAGAAGACATTGTAAAAAGTTTTTCTATCATAATTATCATAATTGAATAAAAATGAAAAATGAATAAAAATAATAAGGATCTGGTTTCACATATATAGTCTTCTGGTTTAAAGTGGAAGCTGGAATATGTTTTTCAGAAAGTATGGAACTACTTCCCAAGGAGGATACTCCACAGCACAAAGTGCCAGAAAAACCACATGAAAAAAAGCCACACTCAAGGGTTTTCAGATGAATGTATCTGAAATTCTTTCATTTACTTCTTGCTTAACCGGGAGGACTACTAAAATTCTTTGTAATCACCATTCAGATGAGATAATTATTGGAAAAGATCCTCAACATAAAGCAACCTAACTAATGCTACTGTGAAGAGACCAAAGTACAAGACAGAAAAATGGAACTTATCTGCCTCTGCTGAACTTCTATATTTTAATAATTTTTGGTTTATTTACTTGAAATTGAATTTGAATCACAACATGATTCTCTATGTAAAGAACTTCTTGCCTGTATTTCAGGGGCGGGCAGAGATGAATCAAAAGCTCAGCAGCATCTCTCAGCATGCTATGTGAAATTCCAGCTGAACCTTGAAATTAGCCAGTTGTCCTCATATTAGAGTTTAGGTACGGTCACAGGGCTGGGTCAAGAAAATTGGCTGTTAAGCATGTCAAAAGCAAGCAACTCACAACACCACAAGAAGAAAAAGGATATAAAATAAAAACACCCCATGTAAGCAAAACTCTTGAAGTTGATTCCTGGCATGAAAAACAGTATCCTCAGAAGGTATAATGCTTTGCACTCCTGCCAGACATCTGCAATGAGGTAACAAGCCAGCCAGAGCAGGGAGGTACATTTACCTTGATCTTCTCTCAGTGACTTTCCCAAATAAAAATAATAGACTTTTAAATGTAAAAAGCACTGAAAGAATGAGAAAGGCGAAGGCATGGATGAGACACCCCAGAACCCAAGAAATACTGAATCACAACTTTTCCCCTGTCATCATATCTTTTTATACCTGTCTTATCTCCAGGCTAAGAATCAGTGATTGTTCCAGCAACCCCCACTCAGTTTTCTTTTGTCACTAAGAAATTTTACCACCTCTGAGATGTGGCTGTCTACTACTCTCTGCTCTTCTCAAGAGCACTCTCTGGATTCTCATGCCTGACACTGCCACTGAGGAGTTTTGAGAATTTTCTCTTCCCTGAAAAAAACAATTCTTGCCATTCTACATCCAATCCATTTGGATTAAAAGAAAACTATAGGCTTGACAATAAGAATAAAAATGTCCATTACTGTCCATCCAACAGCTTCAGTGTTTCTTCCCCCAGCATATTAGCCAAGCTTTGCAATACTTCTTCCTGGGCCAAATCATCTGCCTCTGTGTTACAAAGGGTGGAAAAGAAGAATAGATCAAGGTTTACTGGGTTACAATTTTGCTGCTACATCTGCTCTGATTGCAGAGGCATGGTTTGCAAACAACTGCCTGGACCAAAAGCCAGAAGGACAAATATACCAAATCCTGTTTGCAGTTTACGTGGCTTAAGACGCAGACACCTTTTCAAGAGTTACAGCACTGGCTATATTTTGGCTCCATTGTGTTTTCCAGGAACTGCTACTATATATATGCAGGATTGCATTAAACTTCAAGCTTGAGGTATTTAGTTCTTCATGTTCTTTTTTTTTTCTTTTTGTTTTTACATAAATGTTTAGAAGTTAACGAATTGATTTGTAAATAACTTTGACCAAATTCCTCAGTTATTCAGGTGTTGAAATATCTCCTTAGTCAAAGTACAGCAAAATGTAACCTAGCAGCAAAAAGTAACCTAGCTCTACAAATATCTTACCTCTAAGACCATATTTCTCTACTACAGCTGTGTCTGACTGCATTTTGGCATAAGATAATCTCCACGTGTGAAGAACCTCCATGCTCCCACACAGCTCAGTACTCTTTTAGAACAGCTGCATGGCATTTGGGGGAGGTGAGAACTAGCATGACCCAAAGTATTCCAGTGAATGTTATGCACTCTGTCATTATTTTGCAGTCCACTGTAAAATGTCTAATTATATTCTAGTACTTAAAAAAGGGATAAAGAAAACAATTTTCTCACTCAAATATTCCAGTATCCCACAAACATCTGCTTCAAAAGTGCAGTCCAGGTTTTACATAGTAGTAAAGCAACATGTGGAAGATGCTGTTGGATGTTAAAGTTCATTATCATCATTAGTTTTATAGGTCTTAGGAGCCATGAGTCCAGCTTACTGCAGATGAGTTGAGGGACTTCAAAAGTGAGATAGCAGAAGAAGACAAAACCAAGCGAAACCCACATAACTGTGTACCAGAGCAGCATTACTCAGTGGAGCACTATGTCTGGTTTCAGCCTGGACACAATAGTAATGCAGACTAGGCATGACGTGTAGGGAATGGTGTGATGACAGAGTCATTTCTCTAGAAACCACTGCAGACTCACTCTGAGCAAGTTTCTTTAGCAGGGTAAAAAAAGTGGCCATTACAATTTGGAAGTTCACTGTCACAGCCACCGCTAATTGACAGCTAGCCAGTTCTGTGTGCTAGAACAATCTTCAAGCTGTTCTCCTGGAAGCAGGCAACACTTAGATAGTGAGCTGTATTAGAATGCTATTCAGACTCTGTGCTTCAAGTATAGAGTAGAGGCACTCAGAATTTCCTTCTTTTTCTTGATGCTTACCTCTCTCTGTGAACTGTACAGGTGAACATGATCTCTGAAATTTGAACTACATTTTAAAAAGATATCTGACAAATCTAGCCCCTAATCTTTCTCTTTCATCAAGTCACATATCCAACAGGACATTTCTGGTTTTTTCAAGGCCCACTTGACAGCTTTGGAAAGTTCTTGAATAGTAAGCATACTCAGTAGTTCCTGAATAGTAAGAGTAATGAATAAAGACAGGACTGCTTGATAGCAATGGAAGAGCATTTTGCTCCCAGATCCACAGTGTTCACTAAGGATGGTGAAGGCATTTTTGCCATTCCAAGAAGTTTAGCACAATCTGCATTTTTCTAGATGACAGATAAGATAGAGAAGTTTATCCAAAACCCAGTTAAACAAGCTGAAAATCACCCTGTGAATTGGAAAGGGAATGTGGGTGTCATATGAGTTAAAAAAAAAAAAGGACCTGCTTCTTGAAGCATAGCTTCCCCTTTGAACAAATTCTTTTTGAGGAAGTGAAAATTTTCTCCAACAAAGGAGTTGTTGAGAATTTTTTCTTCCCTGAAAAAAAAAAACAGTTCTTGCCATGGTACTTCCAATCCAATTGGTTGGATGTAGGAAAGAAGGAATCTTTATACACATACCAGTCACTTGAAAATGATGACTCTAAAATTCTCCAAAACCGATGAGAAGGTGTTCTCACACCTTAAATGCTGGCTATAAGAAGACAAAAAGCATTCTGTGAAGGAGTAAATTAACTGTATTTGTACAAACATTTATTAGTTATTGTTGGTTTGGGCTGAGATTCAACACAACAGGATGGATTTAAAACACAGAAAACCGAAGAGGTTCACCAAGGTGAGTACACATATGTACCCAGTACATGACACTGACATACACAAGTCACTGTATTCACAAGGGATGTATTGAGAAAACCTTAAGAGGCTCTGCTTTATCCAAAGGAGGCATTTTACAGCATCATCAGCTGACCATCCTGGAGAAGGGAAATAAAGGACAGCTGGCATTATATCTCATCTTATGCTGTGGAGAACACATAAATAGTGTCCCAAGGTTCACAAGTAGAAATACTGCCTGCCATGTCAGTTAAAATTACTACCTCTAAATGTGGATATTCTCCTAACAGCTTCCTGCTTTTTCCAGGAGCCCTTATTCTATCTCTTACTCTGCTTTCTGACAAAATGCTCTAATAAAAGTTTGTTCTTTTGATTGATTACAAAATTAAGTGGCCACTGAGAGCTGATAAATTAAAGGGAGAGCAAATTTAATCACACAAGACACTGTTATTTGACTTTCTTCTCTTTCCCCCCATTCCTTCCCCTCCCTGCCTTTATCAAGAGAAACAAAATGTTTCAAACAAAAATGTTGTGAAGCATCATGAAAAGCCAAAAACATTCCCCTCTTTGTAGAATAGTCCATTACTAAGGACATACTGGTGTAAGAGACCACTCAGGACCACTCTGCTCAGGGTACAGGGCAAGTCCTCTATTGGCTGTTTCAGAACCAGGGAAGATGTCTCAGGATTCTTTTAGTCTAAGAAACCACAATTCTTTCAATGGAACAAAATTTCCAAATATATAAAAATCAGCATTTTGCTGTTACACCAGCAAGCCCAAGGATCCTGATGCTTGCAGTACATGTGCAGTAAGAAATATCATGCAGCTGTTAATCAGAAAAAACAGCTATGCTTTACCCTCACTCTGAGCACAACCAGTAGGAAAGTGAGAATAGAAGACAAAAAAGGGAAGGACACAAGCAGTGGTGAACATCTTGCCTTACCTTTTTTTTTTTTCCCCTGTTTCCATAGGATTTTTCTTTAGCAAACAAAATTATTGCTTAATATTATCTTTTAATATGCAGAGAGTTTTATCCACCATCTCAAGGCAAACTGCCAAAATTAAGCACAGAGTATAACCAAGAGCTCAAAACACTGATCAAATCGTGCCAAAGTACTTTTCCTCCCTTGCTTTCTTCTCTGTTGTAAAAGCAGTTTTAAAAATCAAGCTATGATGCATCTAATACTGATGGTTTCCTCTGCCTTGGGGTAAGCAGCCAGCCAAACAGAAAGAAATAAGCCTTCCAACAAGAAGAGTAATGAGCTGCAAGCATACTTGGTACAGCTACACAGTTGATGTTCTAATTTTATTAAGCAAACATTAAGCATCTGGCATTGTTAAGAAACTATGCACATAAAGAGGCATATAGACCAACACAGCAGAAATGTTTGGCCATCATTTGGAACTAGATTGCTAGATGCACCCACTGGATTTTATTGCAGTTTCCCTTACATTTTCCAGCAGGACTGCTCCACAGAAATCTCTACCTGGATTTCTCCTTTGACATGTAATGTGGCATACAGGAGTGTGATGTCTGGTAGATCTGTGCCTTCTCAAAAGGCATACACTGGCAGAGAAAGACAAGCTAATTGGATTCAAGGTCCTGGTCCCATCAGTTCAAACATCTGTAGCAGATAATAACATCTTTTGCAGATTTACAGTCACTTTACCTACAGAAGGAGCAGGATTCCCTTCCTGTACCAGAGCATCTGGTTTAAAGAGAGATACAAAATGGTTGGTGAGTTGTTGAAAGCCTTTTAATAAGTATGTACAGAAGGTGATCCTAGGATATAGGTGCACAAGGAAGACTGGCAGCTTAATACAAAAGAGGAGATGTGCTGGGTGGAGTGGCAGGGAGCATGTCAAGAGCTCTCTAGTCCAGTGAGCTGCAGACTTTTGTGTATCTAGAAATATCACTATGACAGCTTGTTCTGGAATACTTGCAAGTAAAACAAGACCTAGGAATGGGATATCCTTTCAGTAGTAAGAAAGAGGGGCACCTTGAGTTAACATTGGGGAAAAAAAGTAAGACAAGAAGCTAAGATTGTTGTGACTAAGGAGAGCAAGTATGTAGGAAGTGTGTGTATGGTCTACCTAGAGTACGTGTAAAAGTATAGCACCTTAGTAAGGAATGAGCCTTGAAAATTAGGCTGTTAATCTAGCTCCTAAATAATCAGCATATTCAAAATCCTTCCCATGATTCATTCTTAAAGTGCATTCAAACTTTTTAGTCATTTTAGAAACCTCATAGGTAAGTTTAGACATTAAGTAGCAAAATGTGAAAGTTTCCAGAGCTCCAGAGTATAAAGTATCAGTTTTTTCCCTTAGAAATAAAAGTATCTTGCAGGAATGGCCTCCAAGGTAAGTAAAGTGATGATCCTTTGTCTTTCTACTTGAGTTTGGAGTTTCAAATCTAAATGATTTGAAGTTAAGGAGCTTATTCTTACTACTATTTTTATCATCATTGCCTATTAAAAAAAAATTAGCAGAGTGATAAAGATGTGGTCAACTTTAAAGGGACTTCCTCACAAATCAAGATAATCCTAACATTTTAGAGAGAAAGATCTGTGCAAAAGACACCAAAGACACTCAAAGGAGCAAGTCTGAATGTTCTCCAAGAAATCCTTTGGCTTTGATATGTGGAAACACCAGCACTAGGGTTTAGGTATAAAAGAATATCTCTCTCTACTAAAAAGATAATTCCTTTTCATTTCTAGAAAAAGAGTTTTACAGAATCAGTAAAAATAGTTTTCCTTTGAATCTTCCAACACGGAAACAGACAATCAAAGCAGATGAACTTCTATCATCAAACCCTTCTCAGAGAAAGCATTTGGACTACTATCAAGTTCTTACCTAGACCACAGAAGCAGGACAGAAAATGTATGCCTCTGTGTTTTATCCTCCTTTTCTTTGCTTAAAAGGGTTTTGATTAGTAGTCATAAGGAATAAGTGGTAGCTCTCATTTCCTGGGGAAAAGTATGCCCTTTGTCCCATGTGAGCAGTGACTAACAACTGCAATCTACCTATTCATTGCTGCAAGTGACATCATTCTAACAGGGCTGGTTCTCCCAATAGAGAAAACCACAAGTGACTGATCCTTTAGGGCAATGGTCTCCCTATCTCATACCCAGACACACTTCTAATCAAAGCTTTGTTTTGGATGAAAAATAAAATAAAGGATTCTGAAAATGAGTATGATTTCTGTCTGATTTTATTTTAAAATGCATTGGCATTTTTAAAGTGTCTTTGCTGTGGTTTCATGATTACTATTTGCCTGCATCATCATCTTGTATTTACTACCAAGTGAAAACAGTTTACTTCAGAAACCACAAAAACCCCTTGATATCCCTTTCAGTGTAGCATTAATAATGTAATATGATGCCCTAAACATTATCCTACATAGTTTATCAACAGTACATTAACCACTCAGTACTTTCTGCACAGTGTTGCTATCTTACATACCATCAGCTCCTGTCTAGAACATCTGTTTTGACTGAGAAAAAGCAGCAGTAGCCTCTTGCCACTAACTGGTGGTCATTAACTGTGGTCTCATCTTGGAGACTTGTGAATACAATTCTTGAGACATCATAAAGGGTTATTCCCACACAGCATCTGAAAATGAAATTTCAGATTTACAGGAGAGCCTGTGACTCTTCAGAAGACTCACATTCTTATTGCAACACTTTTTTTTCTGACCTTGCAAAATCCATTGTTCTCAGAATCACAGACTGGTTTAGGTTGGAAGGCACCTCTGGAGGTTGTCTTGTTCATCCCCCATGCTCAAGCAGGACCAATTGACTCACTTGTATTCATCAAGAAGTCTATGAATAACAAACAAGAAAACCCTGGCCATTGCTACAACTCACCATTTTTTAACCAGTGTGACAAAGAAGGGAGATATGCAGCTGACAACACACGTTCTGGCTTGCCCCACTGCATGCTGCCAGGGGCAGTTTGCTGTCTGCCTACTCATCATACTCCATCCTAAATCATCAAACCTTCAGCTGTCTAGACCATTACTGCAGCATCAGTCACATTCATTGTACTCAGGCAGGCCCGTAGGCTTTCTTCTATTGCTCCTCTTAATCTTCATCCCAGTAATGTAGCTACTTTACTGTTATCCACAAATTCATCCATACTATTTTTTGTTGCTGGAGCAAGCCCAGAAGATTTGGCAAAACCAGATCATCCAAGTTACAGCTTTGGCTTAAACTTCACATTTGTATAACCCACGCTTCATTACTTTGTTTCAGCAGTTCATGTCTTGAATATACATTACTTGCACATGAGATCTCAGCAGGAAGCTAAATTTATTTTGTGGATAAGTTGACCACTAGCAGAGCTTGACCAGCCCAATCACTATGCACTGAAATTGCATTTGACAGAAATGTTTGTGAATATTTGCTTATGTTCAAAGGTAATTCAAATACTTGAAATTACAGCTCCTTTAAAACAGATTTTAGAGCAGGTTCATGGCCTGACAACTAAAAGTCTGTGTGCAAGTGAAATCTCACCTACCATAATTCAGAGTTTTCACAGTGACAACCATTTTTAAGATTTTCATACCACTGCTTGGCCTCAGAAAATGAATTGGTGACTATTCTGAACAGCCTTAGGCTGGATGATACCAGAAGTTCTAATAAAACCTCCCTGTAGGGAAGTACAGCAGGTAGAAGGAGGCATTTTTAGGGTTGGGGTTTTTTTTGGTTTTTGGGGGTTTTTTTGTGGGAATCCAGATAAAATAAAAAAATTATCCAAAAGTTAACTCTAAGGGATATGAGACAAATTAAATCAAGCAAAGTTATACAAATATTGTGTATGTTAAGTCTAAGACACAGAAATACACCCTGTAGCTGTCCTTCATAAAAAATTATGAGTAAAAAACGTATTTTGGCCAAAGTAAGTGAAAACTGGGCAGTATGTTCAGATTTTAATGGTAGTCAAGAGAGTTCAAGAAGCACCTGAGCAACGTTCTCAGGCACATGTTGTGATTCTGGGGGTTGTCTTGTGCAGGATGGGGAGTTGGTCTTGATCTTTCTGGGTCTCTTCCAACTCAGGACATTCTATGGCTATGATTCTAGAGAAGTAATTTTGCAAAACACAGACATCTAAAGCATGGGGTCTGATTTTGGGACATTGTTGTCCAAATGCTTATTGAAGACCTCTGGCAGGCTTCATGCCATAACCACTTCCCTGGGGAGCCTGTTCCAACACCCAGCCACCCTCTGGATGAAGAAGGTTTTCCTAATGTCTCACCTAAATCTCCCCTGACACAGCCTCAGGCCTCATTCCCTCTGGTCCCATCACTGGTCACCACACAGAAGAGAGCCTGCTCCTCCTCTTCTCCTCATGAGGAAGCTGTAACTGCAATGAGGTTGCTCCTAATTCTCTCCAGGCAGAACAGACCAAGTGTCCTCAAACCTCCTCATACGGCTTCCCCTCAAGGCCCTTCACCATCTTTGTTCCCCTCCTCTGGACACTCTCTAAGAGCTTAATATCTTTCTTATATTGTGACATCCAAAACTGCACACAACATTCCAAGTGAGGCCACCCCAGTGCAGAGAAGAACAGGATAATCCCCCACCTCGACTGGCTGGCGATGCCTTGCCTGATGCCCCCCAGGACACGGATGGCCCTCCTGGCTGCCAGGGCACTGCTGACTCAGATTCAACTTGCCATACTGCCTAATGAATAAAACATTTGTAGGCTAAGTCCACAGCTTAGGAAATGAGACATAATAAAGTTTAAACACAAAGCTGCTGACATACCACTAATTTTAAATATTTCAGCTTTCTATCAAAGCAGAGATCTTCAGGCTTAGTTTAAAGGCATTTTAAACACAAACAGCATTATATGAACTTGTAGATGCTTAACACTCACAAAAGCAATTTATAAGTTTGTAATGAAGTAACATGGATTTCAAAGCTTATAAGAGAACTAAAAATAGAACCCTTGTGCACTCTTTTTTAATTATATAACTTCTCAGGCAGGGTAAGGAAGGGTTATTAAGGGGTAAAATCAGCCATTTAAAGTTATAAACATGATGTCTTGTTGACTGGCCAGCAAGTGTATTTCTTAAATATATTCCATTGACATAGTCTTGTTGAAAGAACTAGGTATCAAAAATATTAAATAAGACGGATGGGCACATGAATTTTTATTTATGCACTAAAAGATCACAGCTGTTCAGCATTAATACCACAGATGGGGATTTTCATTACATCACTCTTCTCACAAAGGATGAAGATGTTCCATGTTTATACAACTGCACAGAAAGAAATAGATTATTAGTTTTGCCTGTTGCAAGAGAATCAAACACTTGTACAGTGAATAGTTATAATCACATAAATAGCTGTCCCCTCTGACATGTTGTCTTTTGGGTAATGCCATTAAAGACAATACTGATCAACACCGGCAAGAATCCAGTTTTAGAGGCAGAATCAAACTCTACCACTTTAAGTTTTGACATGAGTGAACAACGTATCTTGGAAACTGCATATAAAAGTTGTGTCATTTTCAAATCCAAAAGATTATATTTGAAATGGTTGACTTAAGTTCAAGGAAAGCAGGCAGATAGGCAACTCATAACCAGAGCAGCTAGAGTCATGTTCATACTTCCCCCTGTTTATTAAGGACACTCTTGATTACCTTTGAAAGGTCATGGCAATGTGCGAAAAGTTGCTGAGCATTGGCAGAATGCAATCATCACTTTTATCTTCAAGAAAGGCAAGCAGCAGGTGGAAGGAACAATAGGCTGGCCAGCCTCACCTCATTGCCCAAAAAGGTGATGGAACAAGTAAACCTGGAAATAATTTTGAAATATGCTATGGATAAGAAGGCAATTGAGCCTAGCCAGCATGGATTTATGAAAGGTAAACCATGTTCGAGCAAACTAATAGTCTTCTATCAGATGTGATGAGTAGTTTTGTGGAGGAGGGGAGAGCAGTGGACATTTCTTACCCTGACTTCAAAAAGCTTTTCACACTTTCTCCTGTAACACCTTCATAGACAAATTGATTAAACACCAAGTAGGCAAGTGGACAGTGACATGGACTGAACACTGGCTGAACTACCTGAGTTACAAAGCTGCGATTGGCAACACAAAGCCCTGCAAGGAAGCCTGTCAGTCACAAGTGGTACTCCCAGGGATCAGTACTGGGGTCAGTACTGTTTAACTTCTTTGTTAATGTCTTAGACAAATGGGACAGAATGCATGATCAGCAAATTTGCAGATGATACAAAACTTTAAAGAATGGCTGATACACTAGAAGCTAGTGCTGCCATCCAAAGTGCCCTTGACAGTCTGAAAAAAAAGGCCAACAGGAATCTCATGAAGTTCAACAAAGTAGAAAGTCCTGTACCTTTGGAGATATAACCTCATACACAGTAAAAGCAGGAGGCTGACTGTTTCTAGACCAGTCTTGCAGAAAAGGGCATGTGAGTCCTTGTGGCTAACAAACGTGCAAAGTACCCTGTTGCAGCAAAGCAACCAATTGACATCCTAGACTGCAGTAGAACAAGATTGTCAGGAGGTTGAGAGAGGTGCTCCTACTCTACTCAGTCATGGAGTGCTGGGTCCAGTTCTGGGCTCCCCAGTGCGAGAGAGATGGTCATACAGAGTCAGTCCAGCAAAAAGTCATGAAGATGGTTAAAGGGTCTAGGTGTTTCCTTCATGAATTTCTCCATACTCCATCTGTTGTGAGGGACAGAAGGGGTACAACATCCTTCTTCCTCAGAAGTCATGGCATAATGTAAAGCAAATGGAATGGAAATAAAAAAACAGAACAACCTTCACCCTCATTATTATTTATTGTTGGGTTTGGTATCGTTCATTGACTGCAGCCAAATGAGTTCACCACCCATCATCTCATGCAGCCACTTGAATCCAAGGGAAATAATTTATTGCCAGGACAGTTTCTCTTAAAGTCCCTTACAGTTTTCTCAACTCCAGTCATCACATTCTGGATTTATTAACTGCAAGGGGTTCTTTAAAACTGAGCTCTTTTCCTGGTACTTAAGAATGGGGAGGCTCAGTAACGTAAGAACAATAGGACTCTTACTTATGTGATTTAATTAAACTCAGTGGAAGCTCCTGATTAGAATATGTGTGGGCAGTGGTTTCTTCCATTTTTAAAATGTTATTAGAGGGAATACAGAAAGTGTTTCATTATTGTTAAGTGCAATCAGAGCACTTGTTTTCTACCAATTAAATGCTGCTAAATACATAGTTAAAAGCAGTGGCAGTATAATGCTTTGCAGCTGGTGGATATCTTCTCAGAAACTTTACAGTAGACATGTTCCTCTCTGCAGACATGTAAATCAACAGAAATTTGAAGAAAATACCTTAAAAGCCAGAATGGTACAGCTATTCATTCTCAAGATAATACTAATGAGACAAGAATACTAGCTGTTTATGTCATGAAAAACAAGATAAATGTCCATTACCTTGCATCTTTCTCCTGTGTGCCCCCTTTCACACCTAGCCTGAATTGCTGCATGATAGCTTGCACACAGCCTGTGAGAGCCCCAGTGAAGGGGTCTTCTGTGCCCATATACAAATGCATGGGGACTCTGTAATGCAAGAACCTTTTAGTTCAAGATCCTTTTAAAATGGAAACCTGAAACATAGAACTATACAATAAACTATCACCATTTGTCTCATGGACAAAATCCAGAAGAGCTGGGGCCATGTAACCTTCTTCCATGCATCACTTCTCACCCTAAGCCTTGTGCAGCTCCACAGCTTTGGGGATAGCTGGTAAAAGACTCACTGAGAGCTATTCTACAGGCACTGTTTCCATGGCACGAGCTGCCTCTGGTTAGAAGGATCTTAGTTGCAGAGGTGAGTTCAGGATGACAAAACCTAACTTGTCACTATACTTGTTATAAAAAGTTACAGCTTTTAAGTACACAGTGGAGGAAAAAGATAAAAAGTGATCTTGAAGTCCTCGATAGCTAGGTAAGTACTTGTGACAGGTTTTACCTGCTGTAATGAAACGGACACATTTAGGACATTTCTATTCCCAATTAATTAACATTACGCTGATGGAAAAATTTTAGCAATAACTCAGCTTGGAGCTGAGTCTTGTTGTTGTCTGAAAGCCCACAGAAACCCTTTAAAACAAACAGGAGTCAGAGCATAAACAGGATGTGGACTTTGCTCTTGACATATGCCCATCCCAATCCACCAGTGGAACATCTGTGAAACATTTCATATGTAAATACTACATTGTTCTACACCTAAAATGAAAGGTGAGCAAAACAAGAGAATAGACTTCCAGTTGCAGCTCTGCCTTTTTTCCTTTTCCAAAATCCCTTTTGTTTTATTACCTCTGTATGCTTTGCCTGGCAACCCCAAAGAACATTTGTTTCCCACTAATACTTGTGATTTTTTTTTTTCTCCCTGTTTCCCTCACAGTTTGCTGTGGTTTCTTGCATAAGCATGGCATTCCAAGCATGGAGTTATATTTAACACTCCTCTCATTTCATTGTTTGTATGTCGAGTCTAACAATGCAAAACCACGTTAAACACAGACATATTTGCTATTTAAAGTAATTTTCAGTCAAGACTGACAAGAAGGAGTCACAACTGTCTCCTCAATAGTGTAAGAATGTGTAGTCTTTGCCAGGCACATAACACTTTAACAGTCCTCAACTTATCTGAGTTACTGAAAATAAGTGAGCTCACCTTATCTAAAATGGTCTTAGGTTCTCTTTTCTTCACTTACAAATAAAGTGGGGCCCTTTCTGCCACACTCTGCTCTTATGAACTAAGGAAATGAGCAATCTCAAAGGTTACTCTCAGAGAATATAACCATATGTTCTCCATTCATTTACAAGTAACATTACTACCTGGTTACTCTTCCAGGTACACAGTGAGAACTCCCAGTATGAGCTATGTTTCTCCCTGCTTGTTTTTAGCCAACAAGTTAAGTGGTAAACATCTGGCAGAAGTGCCTCCATCAGAACTGAGGCACAGGGCAGCAGGAGAGACAGACGCATCTTACATGTCTGTGCACTATCTCTCGACCCATTACATACTCTTGGCAAGTACAGGCATTATCAGATTCCCAGTGTGACAACCCTGTTGCCATGACATTCCAAGGAATATATCTGGTCATGATTTTCCTGGTCTATTGAGAAAAGTCTTGGTTCCTTGAGACATCAGGCAAGACATTGGAACAAAGAGTTTCCCTTGCCATAGTTTTCTGCAGAAATTTTAACACTGAGATAAAAGTAAGAATCTGCTCATTGTCCTGAAGCATCAGGAAATGAAAAAGTGGCAAAAACAAAAGCAGGGCAACAGACACAAATACTCCTGCACTGTTATCAGAAGACAGAAGTATGGGATACTCATCAATTTGGAGATGAAATTGCAGCCCAGAGATAGGAAAGTCCGTTGAGGTTCTAGGCCAGTGAAAGACTGGGCATCAGTACTCTCACCTGCCAGTTTCTGCTCACAAGCTGGCACTGATAGGTTACTGCTGTGGATGCTGTCACAGAGAAGTGGGATGCTTAGTACTGAGCATCTTAGAACTAAACAACATCTTAGAACTCAACAACATCTTAGAACCCACTTAGAACCAAACAACCAAAAAACCCAGAATTCATGATACAGTATCTCTTTCTTTGATTCTCACTCTAGATCTTTGTTTTGGTCCTGGCTGAGAACTGTTGCAATTTCAGGAGTCAGCAATCCAGGGAACAGTTAAACTGAGGGGGTGTGTGTCTGTGCAGTGCTGCACAAATTCCTTAACTGCAGGCTAAACCCTCTCAGCTGATAGTAACAGAGGAGCCCGCAGATAGCTCCCACTCAATACCAGCAATTATACTCCGTGGGCAGTCTCGCCTTATCTGAAAGTGGAGCAAGTTCTCTTCATAACATCCTTTAGCAATACAGATATTTTCTTGTAAGGAAATTACATATTACCATGAAGGACTAAAAGAGAGAAGTTGTCTCCTCAGGGCAGGTTGGATCTGCTCTGTGCAGCACACCAGAGGAAAATCCATCTGGACTCCAACCGATGCTGCGCAAATGCAGAATGCCCAGTGTCTAAAGGGATCTAAGATTAATTTCCTATCTATACTCATGTTCTTATTCTGTCTCTTTAAAGCAGCTATTAAGACAGTGTTTTTGTTCAGACTTTCTTATTGAGATCCAGAAAGAAACCTGCACTGTCTCTCACCTCAATGACGCTAAACTTTCCAAGTCCATGTGGAACAGACTTGGAGGCCTTTAGGTCCAACCAACAGGTGAATACATGAACTTACAGCTACAAAGAAGGATATTTGCTATTCTAAATACCTTTTCAGAAGTGAAATATGCTCCTTAATCCCCACTGTGCAATTCGCACAAGACCTCCATTAGAATTCCTGAGTTTTGATGTAACAGCCACGACTGAAAAAAATCCTGGAGGCAGAATAGAGGTTAGATGAGAACCAATGTGAAATCAGCATGAGGAACCACAGTCAAATGGGCCGTTAGTAGAAGAGAGATGGGTGCATAGGCATCAAGAAAAGGTTGCATCACTTGAAAAGAAAAATTTGCTTTGGGAAGTGAGGAAGATATTGCAGTTGAAACAATGTTGATTATGCTGCAGTATTGAAGAACTCCTATCAGTACACAGAACTTCCTTTCTGGAGAGAGTTAGTTTTCAGGAGTGCAGAGCATGAATACAATTCCATAAAGTGAATCAATACAGTTTAAGAATTTAAGAATCTGACTGAACTCCCTAATGTATAACAAGCTCTCTTCATAATGCTGTTGAGCCCCTGCGTATTTTTAGTTGAGCTTCATTTGAACAGCTGTACTAAAAAGATCAGTGTTTTAAGTACAACGGATACTGTTACAAAGTTAGGAATAATATGAAAACATTACAGTAAGTTGCTTATAGTGCATCAGCTTATTCTCAGTAGGACTATGGAATCACTACACTGGATCAGATCAATAGTCTGCTCCAGTACTGCCCTCCAGCTATGACCAGTACCAGACATTTGAGGGGAAGAATAATAAACTCCACAGGACACAATATTGTAAGACCATCGTCCAAAATAAGTTTCTTCCTAGCTCTATAGCATTACCTATTGCCTGACTTACACTCTTGACTTATCACTATTGTTAGATACACCATTTGTCTACAGTGGCTGGAGACACAACACAAAGCATGTCCATAACTGTTCCCAACGGAACAGTTCCCTGAGTTAAGAGCAGACCAGAGGGCTGACATGAACGAGTACTGCTGTCAACTTAGCCCAGTGCCCTGAGTACAACTCATTTAGCACTTCCCATTTAACAGCAAGAATTGCTCATCAGAGGCCAAACCACACAGTCTAAAACATTGCCATGCTAAGCATTGTCACAGTGTGACATCTGAACATCTCTTCCAAGGTATTTCTTCTCTCAGTGTCTCATGACCAAGGACTTCTCCACAGGAGCCTTCTCCATGGGGCCAGAAAAATATTCGACTTGAACTTTTTGTGGACATGACTTCCTCCTCCTTTCGTATTTTTAGGTATTTTAAAGAGAGTAAAAAGAACTCCTAGCTTTAATCCTATTGGACCTAGGTTGCTGATCTTCACATGCTTTTTCTAGTCACACTTCTAGCTCAGCTGAGCTCTTCCACCAGTTTGGTATGTTAAATTAGTTGCTTTCCCCCAAATTCAACTATATTGGCTGAGTTAATCAGCTTTCATTAATTCTTCATTTGCTGTGGTAGATTCACAGATTCCTCTCAAGTTGTCGCTCTCAAGGTTTTTTGTGTCATTAGCCCATGTGTAATAGCTACCAGTTTTCTTCTATATGCACAAAATATTTGCATATTGCAAATGTTAATAATTGAAAGAGGTTCAGTGGGTTAAAAAAAAGGAAAAGGAAACGGGATAGAAAATGACAGATATTTTTCTTTCATAATTTTAAACAGAGGCAAAGCCAAGCCAAAGTAATTGTTGCCTGCTTATCTCGCAATCTGTGCTAGAAAAATATACACTCTTATAAAATATAATTTATTCTAGTGCTATTCAAAATTACACCACAGTATGAACAATTATGATATTAATAAAATAGGACTCAAATTTCCTACATTAAAATACCAAATAGAACAGGAATAATTTTGCAAAAAAAACAAAATTAATCCATTGTATGAACACAGACATTTATATATTTCCAAGTGAAAGATTTACTGTGACTGGAGCAAGTAAGGGGAGTATTGAGACTGGGACACAATATAATCTCATTCTATTTCTAGATCTGCTGCTGATTTCTAGAATGTCTTTGGGTCAGTCAATTAAAGAGCAGAGCTTTTCAACTGAAATAGCAATGCCTCTCCTTCTTCTTCCTACCCTGACTCCCACTTGTCTGGAGCTATGCTCATTTTTGGAGCACTCAATTTTCCACTGACTGGCATCCCTAAAAGACAATGAAATCTGAAAAAAATTATAATCTGTTTTGATAAAAAAGTAAGAATCAGATTTACACCTCATTTCCTCAAATACAGATTTGAAACAATTCTAAAGATACTCATTTTCAAGAGGCCAAGACATGCCATTATGTGCCCCATAGAGCAGGATTAGGAGTGAGAATAACAGATTTTGTTAAGTTGTGTTGCAAGAAGAAATGTACACTAGTTAGCACTGCAAATGCAGTCTTAAGGAGTAATTTTTAGAAATGGTCTTTTACTATTAAAATGGTTTAAAGTTCTGGAGCTGTAAAGTTATATGAAGTTTTGCTGTATTGCACACTGTCCAGTTATTTTTTGTTTTGTTTTTATTCTATTTTGGTTTTGAATAAAACCACAGAAAATGCTCCTCTTTTTCTTCCACCAGTCAGGCCCTGTGAATGAATTTCACTCTCCATCTGTTAGAAAGAGGATGGGAAGGACACTCAAAAGTTGGAATAAATTTTATCAAAATTTTCTCCTAACTTTCTGTATCTACAGGCATTTCACTGCCATCAGCTTCCCTTCAGTTCTGTATGCTTGATTCCCATTGGCAATTCTTGCACCTTTAGCTCAGATACATGTTCACTGGTTTATGCCAGACTATCAAGTTCACAGTGAAGGTCCCCTCACTCATTTCACATACTCTGTAAACACATATGCCCAACATTAACTATACGGTAAAGTAGCTTTTCATGCCTGAGATACTCATGGTTGAGTCTGGCAGGTTATTCTGTTCACCTCTTCTCTTATTCTGCTCATTACTCAAGTCCATCAGAGTCTTACATTCACACCAAGTTCAGACAGTTAAAAGTCATGAATAAGACTGCAGTAAAAAGCTCATTTATTTTCTTCTGAGAACTCACTCAAGGCAGATATTGGTTTTGAGGTGAAGCAATAGCATGTTTTGGATAAAAGAGGCCAGAGTGTATATGTATATTTTATCTTTTTAATTATATGTATATATCATAATTTTAATACTATTTATTAGCAATAAAGTGCAAGCCATTTTTAGAAAATGCAGCCTGTTGATAGTCTTTTTTAACCACTGTGCTATAAATTCAAGATTGTACTTTGAGAGAATCAGGTTTATTTTTTTATTCAAGCAATGAAGTTTGAAGCATTTTTGTAATAGAACTTTTAGACAATTTTTGTGTATTCTAAATCATTCAACACAGATCAGAACACTTGTATTTCTAGTACATGCACAAATACAAAATGCATTTGCTTCTGTCACCTCAGATTGTTAAAATAGTTTGTATGAATGATGCAAAGCAAACTTTTTTTTAAAAAAACTTCTATTTCCTTGATGTATCTAAGAATTACACTTAAGGAATGTTGATTATTCTGCAATAAAAACTGTTTTTAGTATTAAAAAAAAAAAAAAAATTACCAAAGTTGCAATGCTTTGTATGACAGCTATACACTTATACCTGTGGCTTTTGGTGTTTAAAGCAACCAACACAAAAAAAAAGCATTTACTAAGTCAGTTCAGACATTAAAAAAAATCCATTCTAACAAATTATATTTTTCATGACAAGCAAAAAATCAAGGTATGTTGCAAATTATTCATACCAAAACACTGTAATTTTCACCTAATTCATCAGTCAAATTAAATCCTATTATTTGTTCTGTTTGTCGGTATAAGTTCAGTAAGAGAAGGTAAATTCAAAATTTTAAATTCCTATTTTTAAGACTTCTAGAGAACATGTTGTTATTAAATATTGTGGAGAACTAAAAAGGTACTCAGAGTGCATGAGAAACAGCGACTAAAAGTAACAGGCATTGTCTTGACATTCCTCTATAGCTTCTCACACACAAAAACAAAACCCTGTCTAAACAAATATAAAAATTCAACAGGTGATCTTTTTCAGTATGTTTTGTTACTAAATGTAAAGTGCCATCAAATGCCAGAGTTAGCTGTAAGACAGATGATAATCTTGTATTAAGCTACTCCTGGCATCTAGGAAATAACATATCAGAGATACATTGGTAGATGTTGCAACCTACAGACAAAGAAGTTGAAATTTATCAGGAAACCATTTAGTGTATTACAAAGAGAGGCCCCAGTTAAAATGCTTTGATGGCTTTCAGGTACTTGAAAATCTCTGGTGTTTATTTGCTATGTGGAGTTATACCATTGCAAAAAGAGCTTAGGGGGGTGTTGTACACATTTGTGTGAAGCTCTCTGATGGACTGGAATGTTTTCCACCATCCCCTGAGGAGCCGCTAAGTGCTTACTGCCGTACACAGGGCCAACCTATTCAGCCTTCATCCAGTGCCGATGCATTGTACACCCTGGGGACTCACAGTGTTGTACATTCCTTTGCTTTCTCAGATGAAAAGACTGCAAAAGCACTGGTGGTTTGACCTTTTAACCTTTTCCGCCTGCAAAAGAACCAAGTAAGCAAGACTTGCTCTTGCTCTTACTCTTACTGAGTATAGTAAAGGAGAACAGCATCCCAACAATTACACTACATTTGTCTGTCCATCATGAGGAAACTCATTTTCTCTACCACCCTTAGGATCGTGGAGTGACAAACATAGGTTTTGTGAGTCCTGTAAATTCAAACTAGAAAGGATACAAAATGTGTTCATTCAAAGCGGCTTTACAACTAGCATTGGATGCATTCAAAGAGTTGTAGTCAGTGGTTCCCTCTTACAGTGGAGACCTGTAACAATAGTGCCCTTCAAGAGTCTGTACTGGGACCTTATAGAAGCCTTCTAGCACCTAAAAGGGCCTGCAAGAGACCTGGAGAGGAACTTTTTACAAGGGTCTGCAGTGACAGGATAAGGGGAATGGCTTTAAACTGAAAAAGGGTAGACTTAGATTAGATACAAGGGAGAAATTCTTCACTAGGAGAGTGGTAAAGCACTGGAATAGACTGCCCAGAGAAGTTGTGGATGCCACATTCCTGAAAGTGTTAAAGTGAGCAACCTGGTCTAGTGTCCCAATCCATGGGAGAGAGGTTGGAACTAGGTGATCTTTAAGGTCCCTTTTGACACAAACCATTCTATAATAGCACATGAGCTAACAAAACTGATCTTTCTGCAACAGTTCCTGTATTTCCAGTTAAGGAGTCTGCCCTAAAACCTCCAGGAAGGTTTTTTTCCTGAGCATCACACAATGAGCCAGATATTCAGAAATGGAAATGTATTGATACGTTTTAAATCAGTCATAGATCTTACCCACTGTGCAGAAAAGAAGCTGTGGCTAAACTATATTTTTCCCAGACTATGGGCCACAGAAGAACACAACCAAGGAAGCAAAAAATATATTGGCCAATTGGCCAATTGCTAATGGAAAGGAGAGAGACTATTTTTGATACCTGGTGTATGTATAAAATAAAATGCTTCTCTAAATGCAAGTATTTTTGCTCAATTGACATAACTTATAACTGAAACATAAATATGACCAGTACAAAGATGGTTAATAGATTTCTTTTTTGTTGTTAAAACCACCAGACTATTTTGAGTACAGAGCTGAAATTAACAGAAACAGGGCAGAATAAAACAATCTGAGGTGGCAGCTTTCCAGACAACGACCTATTTGCCAGTACTTTCTGAAGTAGGAAGGCCAAGAGAAATGCAAGCACAAACAAAAAGGAAACTTTGTTTCTAAATCAACATATTCTGGACAATTTTTAATACTCTAGGTATCCCTGATGGAGAAAGAAGAACACAATTTTTTAAAAAAAATTATATTGTGCTCTAATAATTGATTCCAGATCTAGTCAACAACAGTTTCTAGAGATTCTAATATAAACATCTTTTCACTCAGTTTATACTAGGCATTCTGCTCAAAATCTATACTTAGACATGTTCAAATACCATGACAATATGTATCATAAGTACAGAAAAAATAGATTGGCAGATGTGATTTTAATTACTGAGTAGCTTCAGTACTCCACTAGCACAGACTATAGTTCACAGGCAGCAGAAAAGCACAGGGACTTCTCAAAAACGTCTCTTCCTCAGCACGACAGTAATGAGTAAATGAACATTACAAAAGTCTTCCACAATTTTACTACAGTAATCTGGTTTGTAAGAGCCTGGTCAGCGTGAAAAGCTAGGGATCATCATCTCAACAGCTTGTAACCTATTTCTCTAAAGAGAGGTTTGAAAAGATAAAGTGCTTTGCTTTGGCAAGTCCAGCAAGGAAGGGTTCATATTCCAGTGACATAAAGAAGTTTGGACTAAAAGAAAATGAGGCCAGTAAGTTAGAGACACTCCCAATGGATGGAGGAATTTCCTTCTCTATGGGCTGTGGAATATCAGTTTTATTATCCAGTAATTGCAACAAATATGATTTGGAACATCTGATTTTTTTTTTTTTCAATTAGTCATGATCCACTAAACACAACCTTCACTGGTTCTGTATGCTCAGCTGCAGAATCTTCTCTCTGTTAACTCAGACCTAATGGCACATACGGCACCTGAGTGCTGCCAATGCGTCCCAGACAGCTAATACTGGCTTTATAGGAGGACAGTTTGTCCAAGAGAAAACATTATGTTCTTTGTAGCAAAAAAATCCACCTTACTTCTTTCTGTGAATGGTCTCTCTCCTTACTTCAGAAGTACCAGCTGTTTGGAGTATTTTGTCTCTCCTCCTTTTTATGTCATCCAGATATACACATTTCTTTTAATGTGGGAAAGGAACAGCACCTGAGCTAAAGAGTCAAGCTACTAAGCTCATATACATAATTTTTAATAAAGTGCAAATCTGATAGCAAAGTATTTTTTTTCCCAGTTCTTTCCCTTCCCTCAGATTGAACAGGCTACCTTTAGAAAAGCATTTATGTCACTACCTAAAAACATGATTTCTGGGCTGGAGTTTTTCAGCTCCTTGCAGTTCCGTTACTAACAAATTCTGATTCCTTATAGTAAAGTATGTGTTTAGCTGTTCACTGTGAACTGCAGTTGCTGTAACTGTATTACCTGGGCCTTTCATCTGCTAGGTCTGAGCAGAGTACCTCTGCTAGTGTTGAGCACCATCCTGCATTTCCATTTTCCTATAACATTTTCTCCAGAGAAGCCTTAAGATGGATTCCTTCTGCTAACATCACGCCTACATCAGCGATGTTCTGGTAAGGCTGAAATCAAGAATGTGTGCAAGAATCAGGTGCTTTTGGGGTTATTCTCTGACTTCAATATCTGACTGACCAACCTCAGAGAGAGAAGTCAGCCTAGGTATGGCTGGGGTTCACCACTGCATAACTACAATGAACGTGTGGCATCAGTAGTAGCTGTATCCTCCAATTACCTGAGCATGTGAGAGCTGAATGCCTGCAGGCTAGCATAAAGTGAGAGTGCTAACCAGTCTCCTGGGTGTGCACCAAAGGTGTTTGATGCTGTTTTAGACAGACAATACTAAAGGCGACTGGCATTCCTGTTGGGGAGCCTTTTGGACAGAGTAACCTAAAAATTATGTGTGGAATAGCAGCGTCGCTGAGAAAGGAAGCCTTCCTCTCCTTCAGGAGAAAGTTTTGCTCCAGTGTAGCATAGGCTGTGGAACATTATCGTAGTGGCTGCCCATGAGTAAGTGAAACAAAGTAGGGCTGGCACATACAATGTGCTTTCCCAGTGCTATGAGGAAGCAGCATCAGTGGAGCGGAAAGTCACCTTCTGGCATGTGGGCTGTTACATTGTAGATTAATTGTCCAAGAAAGGAAAGGAAGAGGTCTTGAGGAAAAAAGTGTGCTTCCATTATATCCACCACACAGGACGTTAGCCTTGTAACACGTGTGTCTCTTTTCAGGCAGGACACAGCACTGGGGTTTGCATAGGAAGTTTTAATCTATTTGAAGGACGATGTTGATTTATTTGTCTTTCATTGTTGCTCCACAGCCACGTTTAAGAAATGTGATTGAGGTTGCATGTCTCCAAGAAAATAAATGTCTAAGTTGGGTTCTCTGGTGTCTTTTCTTCGCATTGCCTCTTCACGTACCTTGTTAAATGAAATGTTGAAGAGTTTTAACAAGAACTATTTCTTCTTGTTAAGTAGTTCTTGACAGAACTACTGGTCACCAGCTGCTTCCTCTGCAATGACAGCAAACCCATATCTGTACTCTGTCCCTGTAGGGGATACTCATCCTGTCTCCATGTTTCTGTCTGGGAGGAAGGAGGGGCATTCATCCTTTCCCTTCCTGGCTGACCTCAGAACAAAGAGCTCTGAGAGGAAGGAAGTGCAGACAAAACTCATCTACATCATCTAATACTCAATTCTAATGCAGGTCTAATTCCACCACTACACTGTTCTTTCAAAGTAACAGTAAACAGATAAATGCTTATACTTGGAAATATAGTTGCAAGAAGAGTAAGGGGGAACAGAGGCAGCCGTAACATCTGCAACTCAATTCTAATTGCAACAGATTAGAATTGATTAAAATTGTCAACATTTTGTTTATTTAAATTTAGATCTCAATCTGATCTTTACCATTGCAGTATTTTCCCTCACATGCACAGCAGTGGCTGACCCTATGAACAAGTGCCATTAATCTCTGGGATTATATAAAGACAGTGCTACTCACTGTGGCCTAGGAAAACTGTTTCAAAAGGTATATAGCTAAATTATACAGATTTTGATTTATTAAATTCTGAATTTGAAATCAGAGGACAGATTTTGAAGCAATTCTTATGTAATTAAAAATATTTTTTTTAAAAAAGAAGAAAGTTCACAACAGTGATACACAGGCAACTCAAATTTTGTAGTGTAGTGTATTTGAATGTGCAATACATGATTTATTCTCCTGTGTATATAAATCTGCTTCACACATTCAAATAAATGCAGCTGTGTTTATTCCAGAGAGCAGAGTTCCAGATGTATACATGCAGAAGTCCAGATGAGCACCTTATTACATTACGATTTTCCATTACATTTTTCTCACACTTAGGATTTTATGCCACAGAGTCCTCTGGAATATACCCCAGTACTTTCAGCACTTGCCCAAACAATACAATCTGAAATCCTAAGGGCCACCCAAGTTTGAACGGATGTGATACCACATCCATGTTTTGCCTGGAATGAGAGGAGGCTTTCAGACTGTAAGAATATAAGCTACAGGTTCAGCACTTGAATAATACCATTCTTTCAGCAGTATGATATAACTGTGAAGTCTTAGACCTTACAATAACTTCAGACTCTACTAAAAAAAGAGCAAGTCCAGAAGAAATTCATATTTTCGCAAACAGACAATGTCTGCTTGCAGCCACAATAATGAAGGTATGCCAAAAAACCCGACAGTGATGCATACAGGAAGGCACTGGACAGAAAATGTCTGCTGATTTTCAAACAAAAAAAAATAAAATATATATATATATAATTTCTGCTGTAAGTCAAAGTACATTAGGATAGATTTCAGAGCCCCACTGCATTAAGTAGCAGCTTTTGTTAATAAAAATGCAAAAGATATTAAAAGCATAAAGCAATAAACTTGAAAACATAAATCACACCATTCACTTCATAGCTTGTTTTAGATGCAGGCTATAGAATTAATAACTCCAATGCAAAACTGCTTAATACACTTGTAAAAAGAAAAAAAAAGGGCATGCTGTTTTCTATCAAGTGCAAACAAGAATCCTATACAATTTAGATTGAAGTTTCAGGGATTATTTCAGATAATTATTTGCTTAGCAGATTTTTTTCCCAATATGAAACATGCAAAGGCAATATACTTAGTAAACAGTGGGATGGAGCACACCCTGAAAATCAAAGCCAAAAAGGAGTGTAAAATTAACAGAAATACAGGGAATATTTCTGACTATTTTGCAAAATAGGCTCTTTATATTAGAAAAATATTTTCTGCCAAATTTTACAGGACTGCAGCAGGAAAAACCAGTGAAAATAATGTTACCAAAGGTAAATATTTAAGATTGATTTAGACATTTTGGGTTTTTAGTCCATCACCTTATTGTGAAGATTTCAAGCAACCAGAGAATAAAGATATTTACTTTTCCAAAACCTGTGGTGAAAACTTTGTGCAAATCCCTGTAAATAAGTCTTTTTCCAAGAATAAGAATAGAAGTGCTTTTCACAGTTCTCTTCTGATGCAGTTCATAATAGAGAAAGACTGTTCTCTGTAAATGATCACATGATGTATTGCAATTCATTTTTAAAATATACCAATTTGTCCAGTAAAAGACCACCTATCTTTATTGACAAATAAGACAGAGACAAGTTGGAAATACTTAAAACACCATTGTTAAGGGATCTGATCAAAAAAATAAGGATTTTGCTTTCTATGAAATGACTCCATAATATTTTAACACTTTCATGGTGCAGCCAATCTAGAAGAACAGTATCAAGAACCTTCAACGCCTTTCCACTTCTGGCCTGAGAACTTCAATATAAGGAATGTATACAAAGGGTACCTTTTAGGAGGTTACTGGCACCTGAAAGTGGCCCCTGAGGTACAGATGTGGCGTTGCTACCATGAGAGCTTATAGTTAACAGTTTAAAAATGAGGTGTGGAGGGAGAGAGTCCAGCATTGAACCTTTTCCGGTGCATACACTAAGGCACTGTACTGCATATGTATTCAGCAGAACCCTCATTCAGCTTGTAAAGTCTGATCCCATACCAGGAATACTTCATGGAAACAGTTTAAAAATAAGTTTTCCCAGTGAATAGCAGGTGGGACTACCCTACAAAATCTTTTTTGGCTTGGGGCACAAACCTGCTGAAATACTTTACCCTAAAGAACGATAAAAGAAGTATTGGTTGCAACTTTGGTCTAGTCTGGCTGGTGTCTGGGCAGAGCCTGATAACTCTTACATTTTATGAAGGAATCTGCCTCACTGTGTGTGTTTACATGGTATATGTGACGACCAGCTGAAACAGCCATTTTCTGTTCTAGGTGGTCTCACAAGTTCAAGCATTTTTTCATTCAGAGACAGACTGAAGGGAATCCACTGTATGCATCGAGTTATAAAGGGATTTGCAAGCACCTAGAAAAGGTATTTACCTTACATTTGTTGCAACTGAAACTCTAGATCCTTTATTAGCAGATGGCTGGATTGCTGACAAGAGTTCAAAGAGTCAGTGATAATGAAGTCTGGATTAAGCAACCTGCACCAGGGTGGAGTCAGTAATGGAAAGTGAGAGGGAATTTGGCAATTAGATTGTGTTAGAAAGCACTATAGCACAATACAAATTAACAAAAATATTATGGACAGGTGTGATGACCCATCCTCTAACCCATTTAAGCCCGTTTCTCCTGTACATAGACCTAAAACACCTTGTCAGGACTATTAGGTGTCCAAGTGAGGTAGATTCAAACCCTGATTTAACATTGCTACAAAATCAGTGAAAAGTAGATAAATGCTCAAAATAGGAATTCTATTAGTTTAACATCCTCTATACTAGCACACAGAATAAGACAAAAGACTTGGGAAATATAATAAATACTAAAATACTTTTCCTAATGCCCATATGGGACATGATGCAGTATTAGATTTTGATCCAAAATTGAGGGTCTTTGTTGCCTGATGAAAATGTCAACATTATTACCCACATTTAAATCAATCTTTCAGGGAAAAATAAATTAAATAATGACAGGTCCTACAGGAAATACAAACACTAAATATAAAGGATATTGGTGTCAGGTGCTACACTAAAACTTACAGTGCAATGGCACAGGGTGCTGTCTTCCAAAAGCTGAATTAAAGCATCCAAATTGGGCTCCTTCCAGCCTCTGGAGCAACTCTAGCGTGCGCTCACTTTTGTGAGAATACGAAGTTTGTGTAAACGGTCTCTGCTACCTACTTATGAACTGCATTTCCTAATTGTCCTTGAATCTAGTTTTTCATCTGATCACCATTCACTGGCTGCTTTACAAACTATCTCATCCGTGCCCTAAGATCCATTCTGAGAACACTTTAATGTCCTGACAGAACTGAAACTGATCATTTTCATGAATACAACAAGGAATGCTGATACTCCAATAAAGAAAGTCTGCTCCTTGCCATCCATGTTGTCCCCTTCCATGAAAGATAACTGATCCTTTGTACTCAGCCATCTGTACGCAAAACAATTAGTGGAAGCACAGAAACCAGACAACATCAATGCTTTTATAAGGGTGTGTTTACTCTTTCAATATTTCTCCAAGGTTTCCTGCCCCATGCCTGCAACATCTGTTTAAGCGCAGACAAAACTACACCAGCAAAAAATACAAATTCATACACAAAATATCCATGTCACCTGCCTCAGCAGGTCTTGTACTTTCCATTTCATGGGAGAAGACAAACACTCCTTGACCTGTGACACTCTGAAAGGTTGTAATAATCCACAACAAACACAGGACAAGCAGGGGGTCCTGTGTTGTAAGGTATTACCATGTTAGATGTAAACGTAAGGGTATGTTACCATGACAAAGCTAATAAAAGAGGGATCCAAATTCCAGTGTAACACCTAATTTACAAAATAGTAAACTGAATATCTCAGTGCTCTTCTCTGTTAAATTTTAGTCTCTCAAGCATTTTTTCTCTTGAACCATCACATAGTTACTCTCTGAGATATAGGAAAAGCTGAAAAGGCTTCCAAACAAGAAAATGTTTTCAGAAATAGATACATGAAACCAATGTGGGTACCATCTTTTTAGAGAATTAAATTATCATTTGCTCTATTAATTAATTGATTAAATAACTCTTTATTGATCAGAAAATATTATGCTTTGCAAAAATAATGAATGCATCAGTATGCCTCACCAGGACTATATGAACCATATACATGCAGTAGTCTGTGCTGCTGCTATAAGCTATTTATTCCTTAACACAGGACCACAGAATGGCTGAGGTTGGAGGTGACCTTTAGAGGTTAATCTTCTCCAGCCCTCCTGCTCCAAGCAGGACCACTCACAGGTGGCGGCCCAGGGCCATATCCAGGTGGCTTTTGAATATCTTCAAGGATGAAGTCACAAAGACTCCACAACCTCCCTGAGCAACCTGTGCCAGTGCTCGGTCACCCTCACAGTAAAAAGACTGCTTCCTGATGTTCAGAGGGAACCTCTTCTGTTTCAACATGTGCCCCCTGTGTCAGGTTCTGTCAGATAAAGGTTTTGCTCTGCTACAAATGTTTTGTTTCTACTGCCAAGGTTTATCACCCATTTTATCTCCTATTTAATTTGTATGACAAAAATAGATATCCTAATACACTTGTATGTACCATTAATCTTGGCAGCAACATCAGACTGTTATCAACACACAGAGCAAACTATCACTTCACCATATGACATTAAAAATTTCCTTCTGTTGGTCGTCTAGGTTTTGTTTGATCTACAAGCCTGTACAAGCCTGCAACACAATGGCATGTAACTGTTATTAAATAATAAAATGTACTTTTAAAGGAAGTATCTTTAATCAAGCAGTAAGATCATGCCTCTTTCTTCTCTAATTTTAAGGCAAAATGCTTTATAAGCTCATAGTGTAAGTTATGACTTCTTTCATATGAAACTATATACAAATAGGTATGTGCTGTATTTTAGATAATGTGGTCGGCCCTTGTATTTATTTTAATTTGTTGTTTCCAGAAAACCTCTAGACCACTTATGGCAGGCAGCACTTTCAAGTCAATGTTTTATTTGAAGTACGAGTTTGGCTGGAATCCAGTCTACAGACTACCATGAAAAAGGCAAAGAAAAAAAAATTACAATCAACAAATGGCAAAGTCAGAGGGTTCTAGTCTCTTGTAGCCGAACAAATCCACATCCACTAATCCCTGTGGGCACTTGGTGCCAACAGGACCACAGTGAAGGGAGACAAGGTTCCTGAGACTGGATAGGAGGTTCCATGGTATCTGATAGAGGAGAGGCCCCGGGTGTGCAAGCGCCCTGGCACTGGAGCACTGAGACAAACACTGCTGGTTTGCCAACTGCTAAGCTTTTCCAGTTGCTAAACTGATTTAAACAAGTTTGTTTTGTGTTAGTGCTCATTCACAATGCTACATTAAGGGGAACTTGAATGTTTATAATGTCGTGCTTGGCTAGAGGCATCTTCTCATTGCCTGATTGCTATTAATCTCAGCATTTCTACAGCACTTCGAGTCATGCAACCCCCATTGCAATTAACAGCAGATGGACTAAGTCCCATACAAATGTGAAGCATAAGAGAGGAAGACATATCCCAGTTTGAATGTTCAAGAAGATGTACCTCAAGGAAGGGTGGTAGTAGAAGGAAACACAGCTTAGTACTACAAAAGCATAAAAAATTGAGACCTGGTGGTGAAGAGCAAAGACAATTACATCATGAATTCTGCGCTGTGACTTTGATGGGAAACAGGTGAGGGGAGAAAAAGAAAGAAGAAAATACTGAAAATATCATCCTTTTGATGACTTGCTTAAGAAAAGAAGCAACATAATACCAAGAAAACAGAGTAGTAAAATTATTAAGCAGACTCAAAGGAACAATGAGAAGTTATGATTAAAAAGAAAAGTGTGGTTGAATGGGGACAAATTAAGTGGAGAGTCAGTCTCTTCCCTTTGGATGAGAAAACTAAGTTATATAAAACTTCAGAAAATTTGCAGTAGGAGGTTTATGAGCTGCAAGAAGGATTGAATTAGCTTAATGATTAGTTGAAATTTGCATTCTTGAAAGTCTTACTTAAAAGGACTTGAAATTAAACAAACTTTAAGGTCTCAGGACTGAGTTTCTTTATACTGTGAGTACAATTGTATAGGAAGATGGGTGCTCACATCCTACACACAATCATCAAAACAATTAATTCCTATCTATTTATCTAATTAAACAGAACAGTTAAGGCAAGTTAGAATGGTGGTGAAAGTACTCACAAAAATGAAAGGAAGGATAGACACACATAAGTCAAAATGCGTAGTACTGCAAAATAAATGTTAAAGACAACAGCATCAAAATTAAGCAATCTTTTTTTTTTCAGGTTTTTTTGTTTCTTTGTTTTTTGGTTTTGTTTGATTTTTCATGGAGTAAATTCTACTGCCAGTATTTAAGAAAGAAATAACAGATATAAATGAATACTTGAATATAAAGAACAGGAACCCACCATTCCAAAGCAGTCTTAGGATATATTTCAATATTGCATTTTGGGATATCCCTTACAGTTTTTGTTACAGAAAAGGTTGAATATTGAACTGACTTTTTTAAAAAGAAGTCAGAGGGTGGGCCACTTTTGAAATGAAGAATTACAGTTTCCAGTATAACATGTTTTTCAGAATTCTCTTATATTGACTATAAAGAATTAATTAATTGATTTTTGTCAAAATTAATAGAAAATATGGGGAACCGTTAATTTCATTTTTTTTTAATCTATCATCTACCTTCCTTGTGACACATAAACCACAAGTATATAGACAACCTGCCTTGACAAATTATATATTCACTATGGGAACCCATTATTAAGCCTTGGTTGTACACCGCTGCCTGAGAGACATCTCTGTACCCTCACTAACAATGCAATGTATGTTAGACAGTATAATATGTTGAATCTCTTTATTTCAGTAGCAGTAGACTACTTTTTTGAGAAAAAAAAAATGCCAGGAAATCATTAAAAAAATTATAATCCTCATAGAATTTTACCCATGGGTAGAAAATTGAAAATAGCAGTCTTCAGGACCAGTATAGGTTAGAAATAATATTAAAAGAGCAGTGGCCTGAAATGGTCCAATATGCCACGTTTCTCAAGCAAGTAGCAAAGGAAACATTTGTAGGTTGTAGAGATGTACAAAACAACAGTCCTGGGTCTTGCTGGGATGGCGCTAATTTTCTTCATAGTTGCTAATATGGTGCTGTGTTTTGAACTTGTGATCAAAACCAGTGTTTTCATTGTTTCTGAACAGTGTCTACTCCTCCTCTGTTTCTCACACTGCCCCACCTACAAGTAGGTTGGGGATGCCCAAGGGGGCTGGGACAGGACATGGCCAGGACAACTGACCCCAACTGATGACATCGTGCTCAGCAATGAAATGGAGAGGACTGGGATTTTGGTAGGTTAGCCATGCTTTGTTCAGGAACTGGCTGGGGAACAGTCTAAACAAGAGAGTTGATGTGTGATTACTGCTGTATAATTGTTTTCTTTTTTTTCTCTCTTCTTCAACTTCTCCTTTACTTATTTAACAATTTTTTTCTTGACCCATGGGTTTTCTTGCTTTTACTCTTCCTTTTCTCTTCCCTTGCCCCACTGTGGGGGTGTGGGGAGCAAGCGTCTGTGTGGTGCTTAGTTGCCTATTGGGGTTAACCCACAACAACGGCATAGTTCTGTAATGGAGGAGAGTCTTTTAAAAAAGTAATTTTGTAGCATGAGGCAACCTGGTTTGCTGCCAGAATGATTTGACATTTAAAAGAGTTTATACCCAAAAGTGCCCATGTGCCATGTCTCAGATGACAAGACCTGGCTGACTGCCCATTCACATCTGTTCCCTATATGCACCCCCAGAAAGTAATGAAAATCCTATAACCAGAGCCTCAGTATTTATTTATTTTTCACAGCAAACAACAAGCTTTTTCATTAACTGAGCGGTGACTTTAGACCAAATGTGAGGCCTGTAGAACACAAACAAGGATAACACTTGACAGATGAACTCATACAGGGATTTGTAAACTTCAGTGCAGTAGATGGAAACAGAAAGAAGAGATAAAAGGAAAAGAAAACATACATAAACAAGTATTGGGACAGTTTGCATTTTCGCTTTCACCTGCAGCTGGATATTTAGTTTCAGAGAGACTAGAAAGCATAAACAGAAGTGTCCAGACATAATGAGATTTTAGTCATGAAAGAAGAATCAGGAAAAAAAAAGAGTAGAAAGTAATCATAACCATCTCCACATCTAGGACAGGAGATTCATGAAGACAGGATTAAAAAAAAAAAAAAAATATGAAATTTGGACCCAAGATAGACCTGTTCAGTATTACTTTTTTTCTACACACTGAGTATCAACATCTTTTATTTATATTCTTTTCAAAAGGACAGACTCTTGCAACTGATGAGTACTTCCCACTTCAGTTTCAATCTGTTATTTATTCATGCATTTAGATGCCTAACTTTAGACATGTGCGGTTAGAAAATATCAGCATCGAACTGTATGAAAAATAGCATCAGGATTTTTCAGTTCTACTTTGACTATTCAATGGAAACAACAGAATGTTTTTCATTTTTTAAACCTCTGACTTTTAAAAATACTGTTTTCTGCCCTGAGGTATAGTGAAGACAAGCGTGCTGGTCTGCAGTGCATTCCTCATCTTCTACATTTTTTCTCTCCCATTCATCAGATCATTTAAAGACACTCTGGTTTCAGTTTCCATCTTGTTCTCTGGAAAACCAGGTTGTGATCATTCATAATCCTGCATTGCTATAGAGTAGTTATAGCTACAAGTATTTTAATTATAGAACTGTACTCTCGCTAGCAAAGCAAGACACACACTTTAGAACAACTAAGAGAGAAATTCTAAGTAAATAAACAAGCCTTTAGACAAGGACAAGAGAAATAACCATGACAAGTGAGAATCACCTCTTTTAAATGTGGTGGGAATGTGTCCTGCTCTTAGTTAATGAGAGTCGTGTAAGATCCTACAGTTTCTCACCTTCATCTTTCTGTTAGGAAATTCAGCTGTTTCTCTGAGATGTGGATGCTACAAGAGTTACCCAGATCTTTTGTTATACCCAACCTAGTCGATTAACTGCAAGATCACATACAAAAATCAAGCATGCCAAGATGGTAACTTTATCAGGAGATACAGAGACTTTCTGCTGAGCAAAACCCCAAAAACTTTTGAGGTCCTGAAGACAGCAACAAGGAGTTCATTGACTTTAAGATTAGATCTGTCTTTAAGGAAAAGTTCATTGGTTCAGCCTTTTACTAGCACAGTGGAAAACTACTTCTACCAAAAAAAAAAAAAAAAAGAAGCATCAACAAACCCCTACCTGGTGTCCCAAGAGCAGCAAAACTGTGATAAGTTCACTTGCTCTTTAAAATTATATAAAATTTTATTGAGTAGTTGATGTTCTTCATATTTTCATGTAATATTTATACACAGATAGAGAAACAAATATACAGATGACTCATGATAAAGTACTCAATTATGAATAGTGTTTATTCTAACATACTTATTCTAAATCCAAGATTAAGCAAGGTACTTCGGGGGTGTTCTTTTTAACCTATAAAATAAATAATTTGGCTGAGAATTACTTTTGTTCCAACTTTAACTTACGATTTTTTTAAAACAGGAATTATTGGAAAACAGTCTAAGTCATCTTAGTTTGTTCCGTCAGTGTTCCAACTTCCCTAAACAGCTAAGAAAATACTTCAATTTTCCATCACGTGTCTTTAATAAAAAGTGTTTGGTTTTGAAGAATGAGGTATACTTGTCTTGGTGTATCAAGTGTTTGTCTCTGACATAGATATACTTGCATTCTGAATGACAATTTTCATTCTCTCTAGTTTTCAACTTTGGATTTTTCTATAATAATCAATATCACACCTACTGTAAAGTACACATTTTGCTATTTGCCATTTCAGGAATATTTTCCAAGTAAAGCCCCATCTCTATGTTCCAATGTTTGCACACTGTAGAAAAACCAGGCAGAGCCATAAAACAAGGTGTGCATTGTGGATTGTACTGATGCATCACCTTATGACCATGGCTCATCTGGCTGCTAGGTTAACAGGTCACTGGCATGGAGCCACCAAATTTCAGAAAACAGCCTCTCTCATGGTATTTTGATATTTCCCCTTCTGGATTTGTCCCAACAGGGAAGTGCTGGAGCATATGAAAACTGGGAGTGAAGCTGGGAAGCTAACTAAACTATTTCAAACCTCAGATGTTTAGGTTAGTTGTTTATGTGGTCTTAACCAGCTAACCCATTCCCAAATATTACAGCTTCAGGAAGGATGATTTAAAAATACAGGAATGATACAACAGTGCCAGCCACTGTTGAGTGCATTTCATATTTCTTGCAATCAGTTGTGCACCAATGAGCACACTGTGAATGTTTTTGGTATAGTTATAGGAATAAGATTTTTATTTTTTTTTAAGCTTAGCATTGTAGATTGCCTGGACGTGCTATCCATTTGCTGTCCTTCTTAGCTTCTGGAGGAAGAAGCTAAATAGGATCTGCTAAATAGTCAGATACCAGTATTGGCAAAAAAAACAGCCCTATATTCCAGCAGAGAACAGGGGATAATGCCATGTGTGATTGTGTGATTCAGGTCTCACTCTGGACAAAAGTACAGTAATAGTTCTGTGCAAGATCCTGGGTTTGAGTGTGCAAAATCCCAGGTTTGGATGTACAAGATCCATCAGTACAAAAAGACAGCAATCATTCCTCTACAGAAAGGGGAAATCTTGCAATGTTTGAAAGGGCTGTTATCATTGTAAAGCACATTTACTGTAGAGCTTTTAGTGCCATAACTACATCCTTTAGTTTCAGGAGGGGTTAATCACAATGCTGAACAAAATGATAGTAGCAAAAAAACTCCATGGCTCTGGTAGCTGAAATGGAGCAAACTAATTTTTTTCTTTCATTTCACTTACAGTTCACAGTAATGGCATCTTCATTCACCAGTTTATTTGCCTTTTTTGTGCCTAGCACAGGTGCTCAGCTGCTGGCAGCCGGGGCTGCAAGGGCGGCCTCTGTGTGGAGAGGGCTGGGCTGCCCCTTGGTGTTTACAGCCCATTCCAGCTGGTTTCAGTGCAGCCACTGCAGGACACAGCTGAGGTGCATAGCCAAGATGGAGACCCCTGGGAAACATAGCTAAAGAAAGGGTAAAACACTGCCTGGGAGAGATGAATAGGGGGGAAAAAGGTATTACAAACAGCCCTGCAAACGCCAAAGACCGAGGAGAAGGAGAAGGGAGAGGAGGTGTTCCTGTGCTAAAGGAGAGACTGTCCTGCAGCGCAGAGGGACAGTCAGAGCTCACCCCTTCGTTTAGCTCACCCCCTTCATTTAGTGCTCTCTCCCTACAGTTCTTTGAAAAGGCTAGTGGGTATTTTACACACCACACCTTGCATATGCACATCTAATGGTGCAATTACAAAATGAGAAAGTGGGAGGGGAGCTGAAAAACATCAAGAGTTAGCTGTGGATGAAAGCTTTGGGCTAGGGAGAGTGACCTCATGGAAGGACACCAGCTACAGAGCACATCTACCATGGCTGCCAGAGCCAGCGTGCCTGCACAGCCCAGCCCTACACCCATAAAGGGCCCAAAACTAAAATTCCTTTCACTATATTTTACTGTGAATATTTTAAACTACATTAAGAGGCATATACTGATGTTTTGAATCATTACATTACCAGACTTTCAGTTTGACAGGGCACTGAGGAGAAGCCTGGAAGCATTCAAGAATGTCTCCATACTTAAGTGCCTGATGGCAATACAGAACAAACATTTGTTTTATCAATACAGTATGAAGTGTGACCATGAACTGTGCAAATGAAATCATAAATCACAAAGCTCAGACTAGTCTCATCAACCCAGCAGCATGCTATGTAAGATTTCTTAATGTCTTTGGTCTAATTTCTGACACACTGCAAAAGTAACATAAAATCCTTCACTGTTCAATATTGAAAAATCTGAAATGAAGAGTGTTAATGTGTGCAGGCTGTTTGGAGGGTTGTAACTCAGCATGCAGTTTGGAGAGCCAGTTTAAGTTGGTTTTACCTTCTTTGGTCTCCGCAGCTTGAACATTTACTGCTCATATCAGTTGTTTTACAGTTAGGCCTATAGGGTAAGTTTGGAAGACAGTGATTTTAGAAAGGATAGCTCTGAAGAAACATTTGAACAAAGAAGAAAATGACGCACCTAAGAATAATGAACACACACTACAAGTTTTCAGCCTAGAAGCTTGTATCATTTCATTTTTTAGCCAACCTTCTTGAGCCCTCTCCACAAAAATTAATGATACTAGAAATGCGTATGTTAGTAGGAGTTCAAGTATCTTGAAAAAGAAACATACAGACAGGATAATTACCTATAAAAATATACTTTAAATATCTCTCCACAGTAAACCTTATGACTAGAAATAATCCAATAATCTCTTGTTTACATGGAATTTGTTGCACCTTACACAATCAGGAATGATTAAACATTTCTGGCTTAACACAAATTTTCTGCCTAAACTATGTACAGGTGAAACTGAGTGACTGGTGAGTAAAAAGAAGGCAATTCTTCTCAACTTTGATTCTAATAAAAGATTTTGCTTACAGCAAATATCTATACTGAAATCATCGACTTTTATGTGTGCCATTTGATCCAACAGGAAATAATGTGTGAGTATACAAAACAGAGTTGTATATCAGCAATAGCAGATAGATTTTAGATGGCAATCAAGAATAATATCTACACACACTGTGCAGGGAATAATGCGGGAGCTCAGTTAATCACATGAAGTTGTGGCAGAAGCAACCATTATCATTGTTGTCCAAAAACATTAGCAGGTTTTAGGAAAATATTTTAATGAATGAGGTTTGGTCTTATCCCAAAAAGAAAAGGGCTTGAAAACAAAAGGCTTTAACCTAAGAACTTTAACAAAGATTGCATAAAACTATTTGCATGTGTACATCACCAAATTTTCCCAACACAGGAATAAGCAGTCTCTTTAGTCCTGCTGAAATACTGGTCCATTATTGGAGAAACTAGAAAGGCAAAGAGCTGAGAAGAAATAGAAGATTCATTGAAAAATTTTCCAATGGATTAAAAGAAAAATGACTCAATATTTTATTAAAAATCAAAACCCTTTAAACTGTCCTAACCTTTGTATGTGAATGTTGATCTTTGCTACAGGGATTATACTTATTTTACTATTTGGTGTAAAATAGTGTTTTAGTACAAAATCTTTGTGGACTTGAAGTATCCTTTGCTAAGGCTAAAATTTATTCATGACAGAAGTCATTTTTCTCTGAGGAAACAAAGGAACAAAGGAGACAACAGTAGACATTTCAGAGGGACGATTCCTCCAGAAAGCAAAAGTGTGAACAGTGGAATAGAGTTAATTCTCTATGTCTTTAAAAGCTTGGCTAAGAAAAACCAAAAAGCTTCACAGATGCTTGACTATGCCTCTGCTAAACCACAGGAACTTGCCAGTAGAAAGTATACGCCTGAGAAAAAACCATTTAAAGCTTTATGAAAGGTAAGCTACCGTGAGAGTTTCACAATTCTTTTGGGACTCAGCTTTGAAAACAAAACTCATAATGTCAATACAGAAAAGGCCTATTGCTTCTAAAATTTATTTGAAAACACTGTAAGTGAAAGAGCTCTTTGTTTTGTTTTCATGTGTAACAGTGGGATTTTTCAAGTATTTATTTATGACTTTTACAGTCTGACCATGGTTGAAAACAGAAGTAAGCACAAATTAATCAATGCACAATATTATTTGCTTTATTCCCTTTTTTTTATTTCTACCTTTATATCTCTTTAGGAAAACTGGTCACATTTCACGCTCTGGAGGATAAATTATATAAAAATTTGTGCTATATAGAAAGCTAAGCATCCTCTAAGAATATAATTTCTTCCTGGCTAGCCTAGCAAATTTTTATGCTTTCATATTGTTAAAAAATCTATTGGAAATTTCTGACTTAGTACTATGAAAGCACGATGCACTTTAGAATATACAAAATTAATTATTACACATGAGCTCTCTTACCATGACCATATTCTTAGTCACCAGTGTTACATGACAGTTGTAACAAACTTCAGTTTTACTAGACATAGGACATTCTATTTCAGAGCTCCTGTCTACTACAGTATTCTAGAAGTAAAGCTTACTCTTGTTACAGCACAATTAACTGAAGTAAAAAACCCACTACAAACAACAAAACAAAAACAGAAAATAGAATTAAGTTTTCGAATAGTGCTTTGCAATTAGCATTTTGTGATGTTTGCATGTCAGGCTACAGAACTCAAATATATTTTTAACCTAATACTGTTTAGTATGATGCCATTGCTGTTCCTTCTAAACTAATTTATACAAGCAAAATTCCATACTCTGTCTAGTTGGACATCACAAATTGAGAATTATCTCATGGTTTCATTCCATCCCACTTAGAGATTTTTACTTCAGGCTGTCATTTTTTCACAGTCCCAGTAGCCATTTGAGTATTTTCTGAACCTGTTAAAACATGGAAGAGGGAGGTGCACAACTGCAAGAGGTGTCTGTATGCCACAAATGAAAATGATAACTGTAGTGAGAAGATTTCAATAAAGTAATGACTTTTTTTTTCCACAAGTCTTTGTTTCCCTTTAGAAGATGAAGGATAACACACACACCCTGCCCTATTTACAGATGATCATCTTTTGTGACATTTATCAGAATATACAGTTTGGCTTCCCAGCAGCAGGAGAGGCAATCCCTTTTCTGAAAACTTCTGCAAAAGGCTTAAAATATGTGGAGTTTTCCACTCTGAAGATTTTTCTGGAATGTGACCCAAGTTTGGTTAAATCCGGAGGCAGCTTTGCAACAGCCTATTTCAAAATCTACCCCTTTCTTCCCCTGCCAACAGCCTGTCATGCTCACTCACGTATGAGATAGATAGACCAAAAAGCCAGGGCCACTGGAAGAAATCATCAGAGCTCCCCCACCTTCACATCTGAGCATTCCACGCTTCCTCAGTAAATAAGGCACACAGGTAGTTACGGGCAGCTTCTCTCCCTCCTTTGACACTCCTTTTCTTTTAGGAATTAGGTAGGTCTTGAGTTCTTCCTTTAATACCCAGCTTGCCTCCAGACAAGGAGTTTTTGGAAAGGTTTATCCCAGCCCAAAACAAGAGGTAAGATCACACAGGGCTCCTTTGTTTCTCTAAAGCCTTGTAGAGCATATATAAGAAAGTGAACTAAGGTGTGGTCAGAGCTCACATAATAGGTCTGGGCTGGCTAACCAGAAGGTTGACAGGGAAAATACAAATTTAGGAAAATTATATTTATTAAGACAACTAGGAGATGTACATAACACACACAAAGAAGGCACATTTTACCAGAGATATATAAAAAAGACAGAAGCAATGAGGAGTGGAACATTCACTGCAAGACTCCTTCTTGTTATCTTCTGATGTATGTTCTCGACTTTATCAGCCCAGCATGTGGATCCCTCCTTGGAGAACTGAGTCCCTTCCAGCAATTACCAATGCCCTGCAAGATGTCACAGACTGACAGAAAGTATATCTGGAAAATTAGGCTTCTAATTTTCAGGATGTTGGAACAAATATGGCAACCCCAGTAGGCAACAGGGCAATCCAAGGAGTAATATACAGCACTGTTCTCAGACACATCATATTTGAGACATAGAAGTCCCTATAAAAACAAGTACAATACAATCTCTCTGTTAAAAAATATGGATCAGCATTAGAGCTTCTAGTATCTGATATATGTGTTTGAGCCTTCAGATTGCTGAAGCATACACTGTTCAGTGATTCATTGTTGTACTATGCACTGCACATCAAGGGAAGCTGTTGCATGAATGCTTGAGTAACTCAGTCTAGAGGACAAGTGAAGTCACAAAACATGTATTACGGAAGACAGATACACAACCACAGAATGTTCCAAAAAGCTATGAAAAAGTGTAGATTTAGAACTCTGTAAATGTATATGCCTCTAGAGATATGAAATATTTTCAACTAAGTAGGTATCTTTTACTTTTTCATTTAAGAGTTTTTTTCTTTAAAAAATTTCTTAGTTCTAGAGACTAAAAAATATTTTTCTCACTGGGAGTATTGAACTTTATATGCAAATGTGAGACTTAACAAATATAATCATTAATGCAGGATCCTATTAGTAAATATCTTGCTTATTTGCAACATACCTTGTTAATTCCCAGGGGCTAAGTGGGACTTAATAGGTGTTTAAAATAGGTGTGAAAAGCAAAATTAAGCCACCAAATAAACATTGAGAGAGTTCTTAAATAGGGAAAGTATTGTTTCTATTTCTGCACCTCATATGAGAGGGAAGGAGTTGTTTTTATTCTATCCTCAGCCTCCACAGACTTCTCTTTTGACACAGTGTCGTGGTACACAAGATTAGGTACCCCAATGAGTGTGCTACGTTATTCATTCGAAATTGCTTTACTCTCCACTTTGCCCTTTTCCTGCCAGTTTTGTGTTGCTTACACAGAATCTTCCTACAGAAACAGCTGATGGTGTTTTCTTGCTTTTATCTTTCCCGAAGGCAAACTGAGGTTTCTTGTGTACTGTTGAAGGGAAACAAGCTAACATATAAACCAATGTCAGCCCTAAAATAGTCTGAATGCAGATTTAAAGCTGCCAATCTGACAAAATAGCACTTTGTGATTTCTCTGGTGGCAAACCTAGTTCCAGACATATGCACTTTGCTGCACTTCCAGTTTTGCTGATTCAGCTGTCTGCAAAGTAGACTCTAAACAGATCAGTGAGCCCAGTTAGAGGTATGACTAGAACAAGTTTGTACCTGTGTATTTTAAAGTACATGAAGCATTCAGAAGAAGAACTTGGATGGAAAGATGACCTAAGCTTGAAATAATACATTATAAAACGATCTCTAGTCCTCAAATTCATTGATCAGTCAAGGACAATGTGTCAAATGTGTCAGATATGCCATTTCACAAAATAAATTTAGGCAGCCAGTAGAAACAACAAAAACTTATTAGAACGACATTCACATTGAAGGAAATAGTACAAGATAGAAAAGGCCATCTGCCAAATGAATAAACAAGACATACAAATAAACAATATTTTACATTATTTGAATTAGAGTAAGCTGCACTATTAGAAACAGAAAAGGTAGCTGCTTAATAGTCACAGAGGCAAATCAATAGTAAAAGCAAATCTAGAGAGGTAGAAGATGAGTGGAACAATCTAGCCATGGGCTCTAAATCTGAGGGCTTCACATGAAATTAACTAAATTTATCTTTATCACATCTTTATAAAGTAACATTCTTATTTCACAGATGAAAGACCAAATCACAGAGGAAACAAATGGTTGAGTCTACTACCAAACTCATATCTCACAGTCCTTCCAAGCTAAACTGGAAAATGCATTTTGAATGTGTTTCAGAAAGTAAATAATAAGAAAGGGGATGAAAAGGGAGAAAAGAGATATATTACAGAGTGTTACTGAACAGAGATTTTTGATTTTCACTGACCTTCCATTATATCTCAAACTTAACCCATTGACATTTTGAATAATAGCTAGAGAATGCTTATCTAGTCTAAAAGGGGGTTTAGTGCACATCTATAGTAATCTAGAAGTAGTCCCTTTTGTTGAGAAAGCAGATGGATTCATTTGTGTTAAAGTCAGACCTAACTTCTCTCTCTTCTCTTCACAACTACTCCAAAACACAGAAAGGGACTTGTACAATAGACCAGTTTCATAACAGCTCCTTTAAACTTTTGAACAGTAAGAGTATGTCTATAAAAGCAAGTAGTGCAGCATAACAGAAACAGAATTGTAAGGTGAAATAGCTGGTGCTGAATACCCAATACTTACTCCATACATATTTAAGGCATTTTATGTCAAACTAGCTCTAAACAACTAAAAAAAATATTAATTGCTGAAACACGTTATACCTTCTAGTTTAGCTTCATTCAAGAGCAATCCAGCTGGTTGCTCTGGGATCACTCCACAGGGAAAATATTAACACAGTAAAGGGGTAGTCTGCTGCTTGCCTCAGCACACAAATCCTGCAAAAGCACTAATTTAGACATCCTTTCTGTCTCACAAATTCAACATTGTGTCATGCACAAAACCTTGAGTTCCTGGTCTTCTTGTACAATTTGATGACTGGGTGAACAACACCAGCATACAGCTGAGAGCTGGGAACTCGGGAGCTCTGATCTTTGAGGCATCATTGATCCTCACTGTCTCTGGGACAGATTCAGAGCAGGAGGACATTTTACCTATAGCATAGATTATTATGTTGATTGGCTTGAATGCACAATCAGAGTCAGCTTTGCTTGGTGTGCAAATTATCCCTTAGTGATAGAAGAGACTTGCCTACCAGAGAATAAAACCCCACACTTGCCTGGAATATGGATGTTACAGGAAGGAATAAATCACAGTCTCAGAGCAGACACCTCTGTGGCCTTCCTCAGATATGAAACATATTCAGTCTATTCCAGCCACAGCCACCTATTATTATGATCTGGTTGAGGGGCTGCTTCAAAGATTGCTTTTGTCCACAGTTTGAAGACCAAATTGGCTAAGTATTCATTAATACTTCCAGGAATGCAGTGAGTTAGTTACCCCAGCAATTTCCTTCTCACTGTGATGCAGACAGTATTGCATGCAATGCCGCTAAGGGGAAATCACAGCTGTCATTTCAAAGTTAACATCTTAGACTATTAAATCTCTAATTTGGTTTATTATTTTAAAGACTTACCTTCTAGTCATTTAGGCAGGCCTTGGAGAGTACTGGGAGCCATTCCAAATTAGAAATGAAATTAGAACCTAACTCTGTAAGAGAAATCTCAGTGCATTTCCCGATCAGCAGACATACTCTGTTCCAGTTCTTCTCCCATAATCCAAAAGACTCAGGAAGGGAAAGGATCTGAGTATACTCTGTGATCTTACTGTATCTCTGTATTCCAAAAGTGGCTGACTTCCAATAAGTTGTAGATTCAACAATAAATGCTCTTGACCAAAAATAGTTCAGTGTACATTAAGAAATGCATTTTCCTATATTGAGGGTTCAGTTTTGCTGAATGCCCTAAACAAGAAGATGAATAGAAAAGTGACAGTTTCCTGTTGATTGATACAAAGTTATTCAGAATAGTCAAAAACTGACTGCAAGGAGTTGGAGAGGCTCTCACTGTAATGAGTGGCTGGGAGATAAAAAGGCAGGTGCAATTCATTGTTGATAAGTGCAAAGTATTGCATACGAGACAAGTGTTTCTAAATAAAGATGATGAGTTTTAAATTAGTATTATGAGTCAGGAATAAAAATTTTGGAGTAAACTTAAAACTGCACCTCCCTTCCCAGCAGTGGTCAAGAGCATTCAAGAAGGTATTAGAAAAGGAAACAGAAAACCTCTTTATGCCGCTAAGAAAACAAGTGTACCCACTTCCTGAATACCACTCACAGTTGCTCTAAGGAAGCACATAGTGAATAGTAGAAGTAGAAAATTTGGTGGAAAATGCTGTGAATTGACAACTTTTAAACAAAATGAGATGAGGACTCTTCAGCCTTGAAAAAAATAACTAAGATTATATGAAATACTTCTGTAAAATTTCTGCTGTCCCAGAAAATACAGCCAGGCCCTGATAGGTGAACAATGCTGAATCCTTCAAATTCTTCAAAGCATGATATGGATAGCATGATCGTGAGGCACAATTATTATAGGGAAACTATTTCATTAAACTGAGACTAAGAGAGGTTCTAACATAGTATTAGCTGGTATAAATACAACAGGGCGAACAGGTTTCTAAGTTCTTCTCACTGGTACATATTTACATGAGCATATAAATTGTCTCAGTCAGATAAAGAGGTCCTTCCAAACTCTGTGTCCCACAACTCAGTCATCTTCACTGGCATGTGTTGTTATACCACTGGTGTCATGGAGAGGTAATCTTTTCATTCTATCTCCCACCACTGCCCTTATCATCGCCAAGTTCTTGAATTTCCACCTGTTAGAATTCCATATTTTAGCAAAGTAACAAGCACATTCACAGAAGTTAGTTTGGATTCAAATGTTAAAAAACGAGTAGTTTTAAAGGATGTTAATGGAAGTTCTTTCAAAGGACAAAGAAACTTTAATTTTGCTAAAAAGGAGAGGACTCAAATGCTAATAAAAGTAACACATTTTTTTAATGAATTCAGGAGATATTTACATTATTGGCATATATTTCATACACGCAGACATTCCCTATAATTATCTTCATATATCACTTGAGCTATTTTGACTATCATGATCTTTATTTCTTCCTAGAAAAAAAGTATTTATATTGAAGTATTCAAACTATTCAGAATATAGAAACAGGTCTTTGCCACAAGGTACGGAGTGACAGGCACAAGAAGAAACTGAATGTTACTGAATGTTACCAGAATAACACATCTTGTTTCTGGGGCTCTGCATGAGTAGAAAAATCAATTTCAGTCATGTTGCTGGAAAAACTGGGGCAACATGTTGAGCAACTCAGCTTTTCCCACAGAAAGCAGCCATTTCAGAGGCAGACCTCAAAAATACTACTTTTTAATACAATACTACTTTTATTTTGTGTTAAATAGGAGGAACATTAAATCTGAGGAGAAAAAGCTTCAGAATTTTTGTTGGAACATGAGCTAGTTGAAATAGTTCTTGGCCAAGCAGTGACTGACCATGCCTAGATATAACACAGAAGAAGGCAAAGCATTTCATTGTCTGGTAACTGATGCCTTAGGGTTTTCATGAATTTGAAGATTTTTATACTTCTAGGTAGTTTCTCATATATAGAGTAGCTAGCAACCTCTAACCCTGTGCTAGCTGTCTTAAGATAATAGCTGGAACACCATGCCTGGGAAACATGTACCAGAGCTAAGACAACTAGATACCATGTTAGTCAAAACAA
>JAWWTY010000077.1:98408615-98423422 GCA_035222235.1 Margarornis squamiger | reverse complement strand
AGGTGATCTGACTTGGGCCCAGATGTTGCAAGAGTCAGTTTCCCAGCCTGTGGGTGAAAGGGTCTTTCACCTGGGAAAGGCAGCTTGTTGTCCCTTGTTTGCTTCGGTAAGACATGGCAGAGTGGCTCAGGGGTTAGCTGGGTATGTGTCCAGCTGGGAATGAAATAAATGAAAGGGACGCCTTTCGGATTAATTTACTCTGCATGTTTGAAGCAGTGGGGCTTGGAAAGAGCTCACATGGCATCCTGAGGCCATGACTTCAGCCTAGCACCGGTCTTTTCTATCTGTTACCTGTCAACACGTGTTGTGGTCTTTTATACTTTTGTACTCTTTTATACTCCTTTATATTCTGTACCCCAAAATTCTATGAGTAAAAGAACTCTTCCTTACTTTACCCACATAAAGTTGTCTTGGAAGTTTTTTTTCCCCTTTCTTACGGCAACATAACCTTCTCACGTAAAACGAAAAGAAAATCTCACTGGAGTACATTCAAAAGAGAAGATTTGTTTCAGGACAGGACTGCTAATTTGACGTGGAAAGTGTGCAAAGAAAAAGTACTACAGATGCATTGAACAGGGCTAGTCATGACTGGGAGCAGCAGGGTGTGATAGCAGGAGGATTCTCTGTGTTTCTCAGAGACAATGAGGTTCTGTCTGTCAGCATGTATCTTTCGATCTAAAATCACACTGAAGACTGGAAAATTAGAATTTGAAGCTCAAACCCAAGTTCACTTCTGGTTTTGAGGTTGTGATTGTCTTACTGTTACATACTCTGAACGAAGAATGCAGGCATCCTGGACACTCTGCTGGCAAGCTGAATTATATTTGCACTTTTCAAACACAAGATAGTATTTATGTTTCCAAAATGCCTCAAACATTGCACAAAAAAAAATATTACTTTTTATTTATTATTATGATATTTTTTCTTCCTTCCATACAAAACCCATTCATCCAGTTTCATACCCAAGCAATTCCTTTCAAGGATTATATTCTTAATGCCAGAGACAAGCCTGTTACAGAATATCTGGAATATCTTGTATTGGTAAAATATTTTACAAAAAGTCTATGACTAATAGACAAAGGGTAAGTTGTCTGATGAGAAGCATGGAGCAGAATGTAAGCTAACGTGCTTTCCAAAATCAGGATCTGGTGACAAAATGCAATTTAAATAAGGCTTTTTGGTCTGATTTTCTGATTTTAAGATGTAATGAAAGTACCAAAGTTTACCATGGTTGGGTCAAAATGTGATAGTGAAAAGGTTACTAGAAAACTTATTATTTCTAGTATTCACAAGACATAATAATTTGAACATAAAAAAATTTGGTGCCTGTGTGTTTTCTTTTGAAGAGATAGATTATTACATATGGAACATGCAGGCACCATGCAATATTTCTGTTTCTTTACAACATATAAACTGCTTGGTGGCTTTTTCCGTAAAAAAAAAAGTAATTCACTTTTTTAATTACTCTGTTAGAAAAAGTCAAAAAAAAAAAAAAAAAGTGGTGAAATAAGGATTGTCTGTATAGTTTGCAATAGAGCAGAATCAGAAGCCACAGGTTCAGTGGTCAAAAAAAGTGTGATTCAATGTGATGTTAGTCATAAAGAAAACAAATCCGAGAAATTAACCATAAAATATTTACAAATCCAGGGTTTAAGTTGCCATGACAGGTCTAGTAAATCAGAACTTAAAAAAAAAATAAAAAAAACATTGGATTTAATTGGCTTTGGTTTGAAAGTAATCCAGAATCTTAAAAGGTTGCATATGATTTTTATAATAATTCATACAACATTGCTTTCCCTGGCTGATTAGAGATAGGCTTTTCATACAGTTAATTGTCTTAGGCAAACAGATAAGCTGAATAATATTCTGTGTATTTGAAACAAGTACAGAGCTGGGCATTGCCTGACATACGCTGACATTTGACATGAGCCAAAACAAAGCACTGTGCTGCACCCACTTCTGGTCTATGGGAAAGTGAGACCACTAAAAGCACATGACGGGCATGAAGTAATCCACCCTGAGAATCTGTGCTGGTATTTCAGTTGCAGAGGTGGCTCCAGAGCCTGTGCAAATGGAATGTGTCTCCAATACAGTTGTACTAGTTTAAATTTGCTAGTGAGATCTAGCAAGGCAGTAGGGAAACTATATATAAAAATTCCTTTCTGAAAGGAGGATATTCAGTCTACCCATACCTGGAAGACTTTATTCAATTCAGTAACCAACAGTTCAGGACATATGATGTTCCTGACAAATTTCATCCTATGCATAAAGACAAAAATGCTATGAGGGCTAGTGTTTTCTGCTGGAAGGCTCCTCCTCGCGTTGAGAACATTTAAGATTGTAGAGGAAGCACAGTAATTCAGTCACTCAGCAGGCCAGAGAAGAAAATAGCAGTAGCAAATGAAAGAAAACTCATGGGACAAGATAAAGATAGTCCAATAAATAAAGATGAAAGGAAACAGAAAAGATACAAAGGCACTCACCACCTCCCACAACCAGACCAGTGCTCAGCCATTCTCAGAGCAATGGCTACTTCCCTCAGAGCCTTTTCCCCTGAGTTTCCATTGCTGATCATGGTGTTACATGACCTGAAATAGCCTTTCAGCCTGTTCGGGTCAGCATCTCAGCTGTATTCCCTCTTAACTTCTCTCCCATCCCCAAACTATTCTCTTGAGGAAAAGAATGGGGAAAAGAGAAAGGCTTGGTGCTGTGTAACTCAGCAATAGCCAAAATGCTGGTGTGTCATCAAAATTGGTATGGCCACAAACCCAAAACACACCAGCATACATGCTGCTATGAACAAATTTGACTCCATCCCAGTCAGACACAGCCCAGGCACCTTTCTAGCTGTTAACCTCACCCATTTCAGGAAATTCCTTACCTTCTACCTGAGAAACTTAGCTATTGCATTTATAGGTCTGTGCTCTTGTGCCACATTTCGTGCCACGAGCACTGAGATATATCACAAATACGAACACTTCAGGTTTTGACACTTGCTGTCCACATTTTTTCTGGTTTTTATTTCTATTGTAAGAAAATGATGAAAGTTTTGAAGTGCTTTGTTTCAAAGTATGCTTACAGGTATAATGGAAAATCACTAATATCTCATTTTTCACTTGTCCTGACTCTCTCTTTCAGTGGACGTAATGGGTTTTCAAAATGAAGATAAAATGTATTGTGCATATCATTACAAGATCAGAATACATTAAAGCTGTGCCAGCAACATGCAATTTGAAGTTACTGATGCTCCTTCACAGCAGTGATATATAAGCCAGCATTTCTGGGAAAAGTTCTCTGTGAATATCACTGAAATGCTTTTTGGAAAACTCCTGAGTTGTTTCTGTTTTCCTAATTTGGATTGACTGGCTCGCTTTTGGTTTCACACACAACTTGTAGAGTCCCACATTTGTATAGTGCAAAAGCAATTATGCCACAGCTCAGCTGTTCCAATAAAGTTAGCACACTTTTTTTGCAACACAAATAGTGTAATATTTTATAGGGTTCCTCTAAAAAGGGTGTTGCTCAGAAATACCTATTACTTTTGAAGTTCATGGTCTATCTGTCTTCAGAGACATGTCTGTCTTACTTTGCAATGATAGGATGAGCCTTTGGTTTTGATGCAGCGTGGTATGCTCAATAGTAACACTGATGTCCTCCTGGAAGCAATTTTAAGCAGATCATACTTTGGTAGCCACTTAGAGGTAAACTGTCAGTGTTAAAGTCTTACAGAGAGTTTTGTCTGTAAATGTCATAATCAATACAATTTTCTTTTACTAAATCCCTAGAAGGTAGTTGAATCTATGCTGCAGGTAAAGGTCACTGCTCTAGGCTAATTTTCTTCCCTGCTCTCAAAGCAGCAAAATCAGTTTAGATTTAGTCCACTGAGCCACTGAGAGATGATAATGGTGAAGGAGAAGATAGGTTTCCCCTGCAGTTAATTCTGTGGTCTCAAAATGTCCTTCATTTTATGACTGGCTTTTCTTCACTCCTGTCTGTATTTTTTTTTGTTCTATTCTTTATATGATTCTGCATATCACTTATCAGCATGCCTGATGTCTAATTGTAGGATAATTACCTCATCTTCAAATATATGAGATGCAGTGCTAACCAGGTTAGAAAACATGAGGAAATTATAATAATATGGAGATAATGTTTTCATGTAAGGTGTGAACTCAGAATTGTGCTGTCAACACTGTAAAAGTTAATGTTTCCACGTAATTAACTATGCTTGATTATAAAGACAAGCATGAACCAAAACACTCAAAACCAGATAACTTTTATACCATGAAAATCGACTGAATAAGGCTATTTAGTAAACCTTAATAATAACCCATCCACCCCTGAAAAAAGCTGGAGTTGATCTTTCTGCTTCCCAATAGCACAACTTTTTGGATCAATATGAATTGTTGCTAGAATATAACTTCAGAAACATCAAGGTTTGAATAAAAATTGTTGCTAGAATATAGCTTTGGAAATATCAAGGCTTGGATAAAAAAACACATATACATATATATCTGTATGCAAGACTAACAACATAAGTCAAATGGAACAATTTAAATTTTCTACTGGAACCTCAATGATCAGATGTGTAATACAAGCAAAGTTAACAATCTGTTTAATATAGAAACCATTAAGGCCCTGATGGTAAATATATAAATAATTACACCCACAAATTCAAGTGGAGATTTAACTGTACTTGACTCCTAGACCCCTTCTTCAGCTGTTTAATATAGAAACCATTAAGGTCCTGATCTTGCAAATATTTACACCCATAAATTCAAGTAGAGATTTGACTGTGCTTGCCTGCTAGACCCTTTCTTCAGCTGTCTTTCCTGACCCAACAAAAACCCCATGTAATTGTTATTCAGACAACAGCTAGAATGATCACTTAGCTTTAACTATTTTATCTCTCCCTTTGTTTCTCTGTACTGACACACATTTTTTCTGCTGCACCAAAACCTGTGATTTCACCCTACTTGTATTTACAGCCTTCTTCCTCTCTCATTCAGCACTGAAATCAGATACCTGTCCATTGAGCTCATTTTCAGAGCTTTCACATGCATATTAGGGGAACACCCTATAAATATTCACTAATTGCCTTTCAGGTTTCTCTCTAAAGATGCTCCTCCCAAAACTGTCTCTCTCCACAATGCTGTCATAACTTTGTAAAGGGGCAGACAAAATGCACATTGCTGCTACCACTGGTAGCAGTGATTTGTGGGATCCCATGGGTGCACTCCTTCTTTCCACCTCTCCACTGCTCTAAACATCAGATGACTCTTATTTCAAGAAATCAAGAACCATTTGCACAACGCTCTCAGGCCCATGGTGTGATTCTTGGGGTGGTCCTGTGCAGGGCCAGGAGTTGGACTTCAATGATCCTTGTGGGTCCCTTCCGATTCACGATATTCTATGATTCTATAATTGTTTTAGTCTAAACTCATAAATGTTTCAGGCCAGGCTTTTATTTTCATTCTTTATTGCACAATACAGTATTGTTTTATTACACAGTGTGAAGAATTTCCAGCAGTGTTTGTGCCATTCAGAAATGAAGAGCATGGTCTGCCTGAGAGAGCATTGGTTAAGTTATTACCTGAGGAGAAACTGAGTCTGAATATCTGTAGGACAACAAGTAATAGCCCAATTTCTCTCTTGTCATGGGCCTTTGAGCCTGATATTCCATATGGTCAAACAGTTCATGCTTGTCCTAGTTTAAGGAAACATATTAATTTCCCTTGCTCAGGAGTACACTACACTACCATCCAGGTTCACGGGATGATTACACCAACTAGCTAGATACAGTGACTACAAGTCTCTTACTATTAACTCCCTACTAAACTGCAGCCAACTCAGCACAGAAATTTCTTCTGTGGTAATTTTGAAAAAGTTAACTCAGAAATGCAAAGGAAGTGAATTATATGCTTTAGTACTTGTCTGTCCTTGCAAGTCATTGGCATTTAATGAAAGGCTTGAGACTCAAGTACGTTTATTCCAGTCAATGTTTGCAACCCCTAAAAAGCTACAGGCTCAAAAATTTAGTCTACAGCATACAGAAGAGAAGGAACAGAAAATAAGAGAGAACACCTAAGCTGGCCTTGCGTGTAAAATTGTCTCATTTTTTTGTATATGTTATCATAACAATCGCTGTTCAAGTCACAGCATTTTAACAAGGTACGATATATGTATGCAGTGGACAAAAAAACCCCCATATCTAAAATGGTTTTTATTTCAGAGCAAACAAATTATGCTCATGTATTTTTTTTTTCCGTGTTACTGCAAATGTGAGAGAAAATTATTTTATGTAAGTTCAAGAAAACTGCTTGAGTAAGGGCCATTCCTTTTGTAATGTGAATTACATGTAGGATAACCAGCTATTCATATAGTGCCTAAAGCAGAAACCACTTTCTGGAGAAAATTCTGCCCTTTAAAAGAGTGTCATTAGAAGGTTTGCTCTGTGTGTTGCATTGGTTTTTTTTCTCTTGATTTTGTTTTTTTAAAAGTTTCTGGTAATTGCTTTAAAAGAACAAAGCTCTTTGTTTAAGGGTAGCTCAGGGACATCATAATTGCTATAAGGTACAAGACTGTTTCCAAGTATTTCTGAATTGCTTCTCTTCTGTGTTAAATATTTAATGTTTAGCCAAACTGTAGAAATTCCCTCTGGAACATGGGTGATGACTTCAGGAAGAGAATCAAGACCTGTCAATTCAATTTTCAATATGACTTTCTTTAGAAAACCACAGCTAGTAAAGAGTGGGTTTTTTTAAAGAAAAATAATAATTCCAGAGGCATATGAAAATGTCCTCAGTGAAAAATATCAAGCAATTAATTCCATGGCTTTGAATGTTACAGATTCACAGACCGTGAATTTAATAAAGTGATAATCGTGCTTTTCTTGATGAAGGTTTTTGTTTTGGGTTGGGTTTTTTAAGGACTCTTGTTAATGTAACCTGGTTGTTCATGTCTTTCCCCCCCGCCCCTCATGAATGCAGTTCCTCATGGATTTTGTCAGACAGATTTCTTACCCTTATCTCCAGTTAAAACCAAGAGTGAAGGGTTCCGATGGCATCCGGCAGCAGGGCCACTACCCAACAGCCCAGGAGGGAAGTATGTCAAGGCCTCTATTGACTAGTAAAATCCTGCTGCATCAGCTAAATAACACCTGCCCCTTGGATGCTCTCCTTCCAGATGTCTGCTTTTCACCTAAGAGATCAGTGTGTCCCAGGAGAGCTGACTACTACTTTTTCATTGTATTAAAGCCCAACAGCACACTGGGAATAAACCATTTCAAAGCCTAATGAAAACAAGCATGTGCTTCCTTCCTAGCCAATGATACACTCTGATGTGAATGTGGACAATCACAGAACATATGCTAAACATTACAAAAGCATTGTGCAAAGATGTACATTGTACAAAATACAAAAAACATGACATCATTTTGAAACTCTGAAAATTGCTACTATTTCCTGGGCTATTTTGGCTTCTGTTGTGACTTATGGACACCATTGTGCTACCCGCCCATGACCGCTACCTTATCTTCACTATGCAGCTAAATACAGTCAGAACTGATGACAGCATTCTGAGAGCTACAACACCACCTTATTGCAACTGCTCAGGAAAGCCTGAGGTCAGGCATATAAACCTAGTGTATTGAACTGACTTCTAAAAGGTTAGGAGAGAAAAAGATTAAAAGGAAAGTCAGAAGAAGAAGAACAGAACTTATCACAATGAGGATTACGTTACAATTTCCCTACTTAGTAGCAATGTTAATTCAGATACATTACACATTGCACATCAAAGTTAAATATATTTATATTGTCATATTACTATTTATAGCATTAAGCATAGATAAAGAAATAGGAGGTTTAGTACAGCTGTTCTAGTGTTATACAAAAACAGCTATTAAATATCTTGCCTTTTTGTGATCATTGTAGTGAGTCCTCTAACACCTTATTAAAATAGTCTTTGCATTTAGTCTTCCAGTCTCCCTTTTACACATCACTGTTCCTAAGACAGCAGCTGCTCACAATAAAGAAGGTTGATTGCTTGGTTGATTAATGTATGAAGGTTCAGCTGTTTCTGAACTAACTGGTATTCCACCTTTCTCCTCTCTCCCTTCTTTTCCTATTCAATACAAGTTACTCAGGAGCAAGCTACACATTCAATGTGCTGTCAAGAAGACTGACCACAGGTAAGGATTAACACACTCTAGAAATGCACTGCTCACTTCAGGGGAAAAAGGTTCCCCACAGAGAAGCCATTCTCCCAGGCTGTCCCCAGACTCCAGGTTTGCATGAACTCTCTGCAATCCAAAAAAAGAGCAAGCTGGGGATCCTAAATTAGAACCCACATTCAGTTCTTAAACTGAATTCTGAGGATCCAGTAAAATTTAGGCTTTCTGAAATCTGATTTCCTCACACTGAAGCATGCCACATACAATGGCCAAGCCACAGGCTAGACCCAAAACAAATATTTTAAAAATGGTGAATGAAATAAGTAGCTTCTAAATTTAGATTTAAAGGTCCCTCATGTTGGCACATTCCTTACTTCTGCTGGCAATGAATTTTAAAAGTGAGTGTCTGTTCCATAATCTAAGTAACAGTTGATAGTTCAGTGTCTACTGATCTCTAATAGATATGCATACAAGTGGGAGTATGTGCACACGTGAAAGAAAAAATAAAAGGATGAGGAGCAAACCAACAAGTCTTCTGTATTTTTGAGACCATCTCTTTATGTATGATTGAACCCTTGGGAGCTTCATACTTAGTCAAGTATTACCAGGATTTTGGAATCAATGTCACACAATCAGGAACAGAATTTGGAGTAGGTTAGTGGTTAGTAACATATTAAAGGAACCCCTCTGACATCCAGAGTGAGCTGACATGCTTGGGTCTAACACACTTCCTTAATATTTGGTTTCAAGAGCAACTAAGGGTCCTAAATGTTTCTGAGAACAAAGTATCTCAGATAGGTCACCCAAAAATTGTGTCACATGAAACTATTGAACACTTTTGGAAACTTGGCCTGGCTGTTGGAAACCAGCATTCTTAATAATATGCAAGCTAAAATAAATACTGAGAAACTGAAATGTCAAATTATTATAAAACAAGCCCACCTAAAAGTTCAAGCACAAAGTAAAAACATCTTTAAACAACCTAATTAAAATATAGTAAAAACTATTTTTAAATACAATCCTAAAATCTGAAGGCTGAGCCAGCAATAGGAGAAAGTAGAAGCCAAACCACAATCTTGCTAGAAGACACCCGAGTATATAATGCCACACACTTTTTCCATACTTGAACATAAGAAATTTGGACTGCACTTCTCCAGTTTTGGTGCCTAGGTATTGAACATGATTGTTTTACCACATTGCTTAAGCTCTTTGCCAACAAGCCACATAGCATGAGAATGGTTGAATGAAATTCAAAACAATTAGGTAGAAAGTATATTATATATGACACAAATGCCATGTCAGTTCCTTAAAGCAAAAAATAATCTTCATTATTTGCATATGCTTTTCATTAGCAGCCAAGAGACTAACTCTGTAAGTTAAACTCGATTTCTCTATGTAGTATTATCACCTGCATAAAGGTTTTCCAACCGGAATGGAACAATGGAATCCCCTTTGAACTGAAACATAGAACTAAAAGATCTACATAAATTTTTTTCTTTTTTTTTTTTTCTCTAATCTTGAATGGTGGAGCACTTAGATGTGCTTTTATAATCACAACACCAAGAGTGCTACAAATGAGGATTACTCATCTGTCTGATCCAAATTTTATCTGGACAGGAGCCCTAGGGGAAGTAAAGTCTTTGTTTCTAATAAAATAATAGAATCTGACAAAAAGATGTGCAATAACTTTGCAGTTTCTCTTGGCATTTTTTTAAAAATATGAACAGAGATGATCACTGTTAGTACATAGGACATTATTGAAAAGCAAATCCTTTGTCCAATTTACAGTTTTTTAACTGTGAACCAAAACTATTAATAAACTTATCCTTCCTGCTCTTTAGACTTCTACCACAACTGCTATTCAGATTTATTCATGACTTCCTTTTATTAGAGACACGCCAAATCTGCTATATTGTCCACCTGGAAAAATGCCCACTGTTCACAGCTACTGAAGAAGTAGTCAGATATTAATCTTAATAATTTGCATTGTAGCCATCCTAACAGTTTCCAGTCTTATGGAAGTTTTGGAACAATGTATTATTTTTAAAAAATCTGGTTTAAAACACTTTCTTGTGAAGTTAATTTCTCAAATTGGAAGGTTTTTTCTCATTTATACAAATATTGCATAAAAACTCATGGTTCCAAAACCATCTGGTGACTCAGAACACAGAATTCCTTTTACGGAAATCAGAGACATTTTTCCTATGTAAGCACTAGATTTTAATTAGATACTGCTGGCTGGTGGCATAAGTAAAACAAAACAGAAACACACACACAAATAATCAAGTAAATATGAGCAATGATACTTCACAGCCTTAAAAATTTATTAAAAACTTAAGTAGTATGACCAGAAAGATAGATCAAATTATTTTCAATTTGGATTTCAAATGTTCATATGCAGACATGTAAAGTTATCTAACATAATGTATAACTAGGTTCTTCATTTATGTACACAAAGGATCAAAAGGGAGTGAAGATAAAAGAAGAAAGCTCTAGCATCCCTACTGAAAATTACATAAATATGCATAAATATGTTCAGCCATACTGTCTTTCTTGTCAATGCCAATCTTTTTCAGACTTCTAACCAAATCAACATTCAGGATAAAGCTTGCAGGGCAGATGACATAGACAATTATAACCAAACTCTTATAAGTCCAGCTTTCATAGTGGCAAAGACACACTCTTGGAGTTTATTAAAACAAAAGGAGAAAACACACAGCACATATCGTGCAATTGCACTGTTTCAATTTCTCTTGTATGGACTCAATCCCAAATCAATAGTAACTAGCAAAATGAAGTTTATATGCAGTAATGCTCTATTGAGGGGTTAGAGCACTACAGAGCACAATATGTGGGAAAAAACCACATGTGCAGATGTACCATAAAGCTGTTGTAAGCAGCCCTAAATGATTAGCTAGCAGGTCAAAATGGTCCTTGAAAAGTCAGGGTTCCTGAGGTGGGAAGGCAGACAGAAGAAGCCCTGGGATCCTAGAAGCAGTCAGACAGGGTAAGCAGCCTCCCCACCTCCAGGCAGAATCGTTTCCCTCACCTTCCATCCATATTTGATGTCTTGTCCCTTCATAAAGCCGATCAGCTTCTGGACACTTCCATTCACTTGTCTATATGCTGCCTGATGCTTGAGGGTGTTGCTTTCCCAGGCTGCATCAGGTGCCTTGCCCTGTTGGTCAGTTATGTTTTCTTGCTTCACTGCTGCTTCTTTCCTTTGTTACCTCCTAGGTCTTGAGGATATTCTCTAGTGTGCAATGCTGGACTACCAGGGAGCTACTTACACTCTTGAGACCTGTTTCCAACCTTGCCTCATATTTTCAAGACCTTTACTATTATCCCACATTTCAACACCACATCACAACAGGAGACGCTTTTTATCAAGCTCTTGACTCGCAGAGCAAGTCCATGTCAGAAGTAGATAAAAGAACGCGATAGGCCCTGTAGTTGGACCCTGTGATCCTTGTGGGACCCTTCCAGCTCAGGACATTCTGTGATTTTATGATTCTAGGCAAGGACAGTGTCTTTGACTTTTTTTATTTCAAAGCAGCAAAGAAGAATCTTATCATTCATTATAATTCACAAGCTTTAAGCAAACATTAATTCTGAAAGTTTTTATTTCAGGATGCAGAAGGATTTGTCCTAGAAAAGTGTGATTACTTCTACTTCAGCAAGAGAGATGGGAAAGTTCAGAAAAGATCCATCTATGACAGCAATAGCTGTAGCATGAGCTTTTCTAACTAAGTCACAATACAGTAACTCCAATACATAAACATTTAATAGGAATTTCTAAAATGAATATAAATGTTCATTTTGAAATCCATTTGCACTGGAGATTTCTCCCACCCAAGATCTCATTCATGCATTATAGACCATTACACAAAAGGCTATGTAGTGGGAAATGCTCTACTGTCATAGAAAGCAAATAGTTTGCTTCCAGTTCCATGGTGGACGTGTGTGGTGGGGGAGGAGGTATTAAATTATTGCTGGAATCATTTCTAGGTCATAGTGAAATAAAATGAGCTTCAGTAGCAGCCAGCAGCAGTAACTAGGAATCTACAGTATGTTGTATGGCGAATTGCTTCTACTTTGACTTTTATCCAGAATACAGAAATTCTCCCTGCCAGGTTCTCAAGCCTGGGCCAATAATCCCTTATAAACTCACAAGAAAAATATAAAATCATCCCCCTATGTGTAGCCAAAAGACTTTGGCATTTTGCTGTATTAGATGAATTTTATTTGATAGCAGCACCAAGATACTTTAGTCTGACAAGGTCATCTGTATGTCCTTTCACCTGTAGAAATGAATCAAGGGAGACTTTCAATAATTGTTTTGGAAATTATTAAATATTTTTCCAGATGGAAAGCTAGACAGAGACAGGAAAGCAATAAGAAATCAAGCCACTTTTATGTCTATGTTGCATTATTATAAAAGGTCTGAACTAAGGAGTAGAGATTGATTTCTGCTTCTGGGAGGATAAGATACAGAAGAATATGGATATTGTTGTTTTACATTTATATCCATTACTTTTAAACAGGCCCCAGGAAACTAAAGCTAATTCAAAAAGGGACTGTGAATTAGAAGCTATTCATCAAACTGCCATTAAAAACACCACAGTATACTCCCATTACCTCCATTACCCCACAAAATAGCATCAAAGAGCAAGAAATAATCATTGTTCTTAGAATAAATGGATCATGAATGAAAAAATTTAGTTTGTGTCCTACTCCAGGTAAAAATGTCATCCATATAGTCTGACCAAAAGTAGTTCATAGTAGGCAAAATGTGAGGCAGCGCTTAACGTATTGCTGATACTAGGGTGTTGCAGAGGACAGCATATTGACAGAAGCATCTGAAGAAAACAGCATTAAAAACAGCATTAAAGCCGGTTTGATTTCACCCTCCTTCCACCAGCATATTTGCACAAGTCAAATATATTGGTGGGACCAGAACTTACCCCTGCATCATCCTGTCACCATTTGGCTACCCATTCATTCCTGAATTATTTTACAATTTGCAAAGCCTCTCAGTTCAGACAACACAGGAAAAGTAAAACCAACCAAACAAAAACAAAACAAAAAGCCAACCAAACAAAAACAAAACAAAAAAAAAAAAACACATCCGACCACTGGTGGACTTTGCATGAGAGCTGAGGAAAAAGAAGTTCTGATACATCATGCATGGTCCTGAGTCCTCTGCTCACACCTAGGGAGAGATTTTAAAGCTTTTATTTGGACTGTCCTAATTATAGCTAGTGAAAATGAAGCAAGTGGTGGAGCAGTTTAGGATACCTTTCCTTGTATGAGTACATTGTATAGTATTTTCTTTTTTCTTCCCTAATATCACTTTGACTTCTTTCAATCTCTGCATTTCACAAACATAGCCCCTAGTGGCCCATGAAAAAGTTCAAAGTGGGTCACAGACTGCTGTGGGGTGAGAACAGACTCTATTAATTGTCTGCAATGGGGAAACTCAGTTGCTACTAGCAATTAAAGGAGCCTAATAGTTCTTTGGCTGATGTAAACACTTGTAGCCAGTAATTACAGCTATTGCATATTCCCCAGACCTGAAGAAATTGAACTGATGCCATTTAGTCTGAGAAGTGGTAACTGACAGCTTAATTGACTTTTTTAGATGGAGAATGGGAATTCAAGCTACATGCAAACAGTAAAGCTACTAATTGTAAATCAACATAATTTTAAAATGTAGAGAAGTTTTTAAAAAGAAACATGTGAAATGTGGATTTAAGTTCAGGAGTCTCCTACTCAAGAACCCAGCAGCAAGACTCAAGGAAATGAACTTCATCTCAATAACTTTAGAGGCACTGTTCTGTCATACAACCAACCAGACATAAAAAGGAGCATGCACAGGGGAGGGAAGAAGCAAGGGAAGGATAAAAATTTTGGAAAATATCAAGCAGATTTTGGTGAGATACATTAAAGAAATGAAGGAAGAAGGAAAAAAAAATACCACTTTACATTTCTATTTCCTCCCCCTGAATAACCTTTGCTAGGTATGCCTATGTATTTGTGAATGCATCTAAAAATCCAACAAAGAAATATCAAATAATTATTCTGCCTCTCCCCATTACCTAGGCAATTCAGTAATACTTCTCTGCCCAAAACCCTCGTCAGTGCAGTTTCACAAGCAGCTTTCTTCTGTGTGGCACTGGTTCCTGTTCTTGTGTGATTCGCTTTCTCTGCTCCTTATTTCTCTGCTATTATTGGCTCAGCTGATGGGATGAGAGCAGAAATTAGAAGAGAAGCATGAAAAAGCTGGGGACAGACAGATCTGGGTGTTTCTTGAATCCGCAAGAAGATAAAGTAAGCTGAAAAATCTGGTGAAAAAGGTTGAGTTGTTCAAACCTTTTAATAGCTCTGCTCTGTTCTTGGGCAGAAGGAACAACAGGTCAACACTCCAAAAAGGACAAACAGAAAGGAAACAATTAAAGAGAACTTGACTGTGGGTGCAAGAAAGGTGGGACGCATTCATTGTTCCTAGTTTCTATTCTCCAAACATGCCCATCTACCTGTTTCCCCTCTTTAAAAAAAGTCCAAAAGCTTTTCTTCAGAGACCCAGCCTCACTCCCATGGCCAGGAACACTGAGCAGTACTGAGAAGGTGAAGGAAA
>JAWWTY010000077.1:98356725-98408515 GCA_035222235.1 Margarornis squamiger | reverse complement strand
GGGACAGACAGATCTGGGTGTTTCTTGAATCCGCAAGAAGATAAAGTAAGCTGAAAAATCTGGTGAAAAAGGTTGAGCTGTTCAAACCTTTTAATAGCTCTGCTCTGTTCTTGGGCAGAAGGAACAACAGGTCAACACTCCACAAAGGACAAACAGAAAGGAAACAATTAAAGAGAACTTGACTGTGGGTGCAAGAAAGGTGGGACTGCATTCATTGTTCCTAGTTTCTATTCTCCAAACATGCCCATCTACGTGTTTCCCCTCTTTAAAAAAAGCCCAAAAGCTTTTCTTCAGAGACCCAGCCTCACTCCCATGGCCAGGAACACTGAGCAGTACTGAGAAGGTGAAGGAAACAAGTATAAGAACAAACAGGATTTTGCATAGCTGTTCACAGGAAAGGACATTCCTACTGCCTCTCACCTGTTCTTTTGCTCATGCAGGATTTGTCCTTAGACTTCCTATTCATTCTAACCATACAGAAAATCAGAGTGGGTCTCCTGCCTTATCATAGAATCATGTAATGGTTTGAATTGGAAGGACCTAAAAGATCATTTAATTCCAAGTCCCCTGCCGTGGGGATACCTTGATACCTTTCACCAGACCCATGCAACCTGACCTTGAACATTTTTAGGGATGGGGCACTCACAACATCTCCTGGGAAACCTGTTCACAAACCTCATTGTAAAAATTTCATCCTTATGTCAGTCTAAATCCACCCTCTTGCAGATTCAAACCCTTGCTCCTTTTCCTGTTGTTACAAGCTCTGGTAAAGAGACTTTCTCTGTGCATGGAGCCTTCTCTTCCTCAGGCTGAACAACCCCATCTTCTCCAGTCTTTCTTCACAGGAGAGTTACTGCAGCCCTCCAACCATTTCTGTGGCCTGTCTTTAGAAGCCCTCTAACAGTTCCATATCTTTCTTATGCTGGGGACCCCAGAGCTGGAAGCAGCACTCCAGGTGGATTCTCACCAGAGAAGGTAGAGGGTGAGAATCCCCTCCCTTGACCTGCTACCCATGCTGCTTTTGATGTAGCCCAGAAAACAGTTGGCCTTCTGGGCTGCAAGCACACACTGATGGGTCATATTGGTTTTTCATTCACTGATACCCCCAAATCCTTCTCAGCAGGGCTGTTCACAATCCCTTCATTTGCCAGTCTGTACTGAAATTGGAGATTGCCCTGGCACAGGTGCAGGACCTTGCACTTGGCCTTCATGAGGTTCCTGGGGCCCCACCCTTCAAGCCGGTCAAGGTCCCTCTGGATGGCATCCTTTCCCTCAAGTGAATCAACTGCATCGCTCACTTGGTGTCATCTGCAAACTTGCGGAGGGTGCCCTCGATGTCAGTGTCATTACTGAAGATGTTAAACAGTACTGGTCCCTTTAACAAGGAAGGGATGAAGTGATCTTGCTTAAAAGGAAAAGTCTTCAGCTCCTTCAGGACAATAAAGTATGAAATTTTAATGAACATGTCCCTTCTGTGACAAGCCTTTTCCTGCTAGAGCCCAGGGACTGTGCAGCAGGATATTAAACAGAATATTCCACTTCAGGTGACCCCTACAGTTTTTTCAATAATACATATAACATCTAATAAAACTAACAAGAAAAGATACCCTATATTAAGTCCCACTTCAGTGAATATATTTCTTTCTTTCTTATTCCTGCCTTAAAAACCCCATGTAATAGGGAATTTCTGGAAATAGTAGACCAGGTTTGGTCAGACAGCACTAATACAGCTGCAATATTAGCCACGGAGCTACTTTTAGTACACAATTTCCTTTGCCTTACCTTTGAATATCATGCATGTGAAATCTAAAAATCATGTTTTCCCAACTGTGCCTTTGGAAGATCTAAGCTCATTTTAAGAGTCTTATTTCTTGCCCAAAGACCCCTGGTTTCATAAGAGGTATACTAAAAAATGTTGTTAATCACTATGAAGCCCACTGTTCCAGTACTATTAGGCATCTGATAAAACCAGAAGTTAAGAACTACATATGCAAATATAAACTCCATGAGTTAAGTTACGCAGCAGGAACATAAAAGATAGATAAAAATGTGTTTAAGATATGTAGCTGGGTATTTCCCCATTCTTTAATATACAATATACTGTCAAGGTAGAAGTAGTGGGTCTGACATCCTCAAAGGTTACTAAATTGCATGCTATCTGCTCTGCTCTAGGAAGAAACTCAAATTCAGTCACGATCTAACCTGATATCTTTGACTACCATGATGTTTTCTCAATCTAAGACAGGTTAGGAAGATACAACATAGCCAGAGACTCACAGCTACCTTCCTTATATCATGTAGAAATCAGCTACCATCCTGAGAATGGAGGAAACCCCACAAGTTAAAAGCATAATCAGAAAAGTACTCTGATAGTAAATTATTAGTGGATATGTAGGATTGGTAACCATTCTTAGGTTTTAGGCTTTCCTTCTTCTGCTAGACTTGAAATTCACTATATAAACTGTTTCCTGATTTGTTTTGATAGCAGTAAAGTGCCTTCTGAAATGCAAGATCATCAATCCGTACCACTATTTCCATACCTTTAACAATAATACTCTGGAACCTAAAAATGCCAACATGATCTAATCAAGATATGCAATATAATGGATCAGAAAAGGTGATAACAGTAACAAAATATGGAACATATTTACCATCTTATTGAACACTGCAGTGGTCACTCCATCTTGCTCAGCATTATTAAAGATAAAGTGCTCTCCTCTACTCCATTTTGTTGTATCAAGAAGGTAATATGGCCGGTGAACAGAGTGACTTAAAAGAGAAGCTTTTTTATTATCGCTACCATTTATGTTCGTTTAAACAAATTTTGGCATAATGAATCTTTGTTCCTTAATGGCAGCTGTGCTTAATGGAATCACTGAGACAGTAAATTTTATGTTTTCAAAATTAGACCATGTAATTCTGCAACCAGTATTAGGATGTGCATTATTTCTTAGGTAATCTGATAATATACATAAAAATAATGGAAGAAAATTTTAAAGTTAAAAATATAGGATGACAGTACAAGAAACTGCAGTACACAATGTTTTTAGCAATGCAATACTTGGAACAACTGCTGCAAAATTAGTTTCACAGAGTACCTGGAACTTAGGAGTCCAAAAATTGGTTAAATATCAGTTGAAATTTTCTTGTCACTAGCAAAGAATAGCCTCCCACAATGACATTTAAATTTTCCCTTAAATATTTATGAAGTTTCACTGTGACAAAAGAACATTATCTACAGCACTTTTTATAAACGATGGTTGAAAAGAGATTTGATGCAAGAAACATAGTGGAAGCCCCTACCCAGGCAATTGTCAGTGTTTACCTGTAGCCCCCTCAGCCCTGACAGGCCCCTCATGATTCTGTATCACCCAAGCACTCAGTGCTTCATGAAGTTCTGTACTCTGTATATGCAAACAATATACTTATTCCTGACATACTGTACTACTGGTTTTGAGTAATCAGTGTGACTTTCATGGCATGAAAGACAATGACAGTCACTAGAAAATGGTGGTGTTCCTTGCAAAGCTATGTGAGGTTGCTAAAGTATCTACACTAAAACCGTTTTGCTAACCATTTCCTTTGAACATACAGAAGAATGAATTGACCACAACGCCCATTCCCTGCTCCTCTGTGCCACTTGTGGGGAGGAGGTAGTGAAAATTGGGAATGAAGGTAAGCTCAGGAGAAAGTAACAAGGAAAAGTAAGGCAAAGGGGTTTGTAACGTATAGTTTTATTTCTTATTACCTTTCTGTGATTTGATTGCTAATACATTAAATTCATTAATTGTCCCAAGTCAGATGTGTTTTGCTAGGGATACTAGTTGATGAGTGATCTCTCCCTGTCCTTATCTCAACCCACGAGCCTTTCATTATATTTACTATCTCCTGTCCAGCTGAGAAGAGTGATAAAGCAGCTTTGGTGACATTGAGCAACATCCACCCATAGTCAACCCACCACAACACATAGCAAAGAAATTGTTCCTCCTCACAAGATGAATGCAATGAAAAAATATCCCCCAAAAGGTAAGTTACATAGCTATATCACAAAGTATCTTTTCCCCAGATGCCTTTTGGTAAGAAGTAAATGAACAGAACACATATTGTAAGGAAAATAAAAATCACTTTAGCTAAGGTTTTTCATGTAAGCTACACCTATCATTGCAGAATGGCACCAAAAAAATTTGATCATTTCTTATGAAGTTTCTCCTTGCTCCTCAGATCAAAGAAAAGCAGTCTAGTATGGAGCATGAGGCACAAAAAGCTATCCCCCAAAAGAATAAAAAAGACATCTGTCTTTTTTGTTTGCCAAAAATATCAGAAAAATAGCAGGCCACAGATGAGCCAGTGGATTACACAGCAGGAGAGAAAAGACCAAGGAGAACAGAGTACAGAGTAAACCCTGAAAGCATTTTGAGATCCAAGTAATAACAGAAACTGACAGAAAAATATTCAATATTGCATTTTTCCAAAATAAAACAAAGCAATAGCAACTGAACTTTTGAAAGTGGAAATCTTATATTCACTGAACACAAGCTCAGACTAGCTCATGCACTTAAATACAGAGGCCTCTTCCCTCTTGTAGAAGGCTCTTTTCTCTGATGTTTGCTCAGTACATTAATAAAATAAAGGTCTAATAAGCTCAGATCTAGATTTTTCAGTCCCTGCTACCTGAAAACACTCTACTTATCTTTTGAACCCTCTTTACAGCAGTTCAATCAATGATTTTTTAACCTGCAAGACCTTTCAAAACTCTTCAAAAATTACATATATTTTTATAAAAAGCAAATTGGACAGGCTTGCAGCAGATTCTGTTTTATGCTCTCAGGGAAGAGAGTAGCTAAGTACAAAGGGTAGTGACAAGCTAAAATGTTCCCCTTACTAAGGTCCCTAAGTTAAAAGAGCCCCCTGCATCTTCTTATAAACTATAAGTTGGCCCAGACTGATAGCATGCCCAAGTTAATGTAAAGCTTAAGAACTGCCTAGGGCTGCAACACCACAAATGAGTAAGAGTGCTGCACAGTTCTGCAGCAAAAACCTGAGAAGATGAAACTGTAACCATAACTGAAATTACAAGGGCCCTAGCAGTGTATTAGGTATGTCTAAGCAATGATGAAGAGCCCAATTTAGTCATGCTGATCTCAGGCTGACAACCAAACCAGCAATGGAAATGATGGAGAAATACATTCATTGACAATGGCAAGGCTGCAGCACAAACATGTACCCAAGAGTTTTCCACAAAGAGGTGGTAACTGAATCTGTGGTAGCAGATGGGACTAGATTTTGTGTCAGGGAGAGAACCAGTGACAGAACTTTGCATCATCCCCTGTAAAGCAGATGACAGGGATCCACGAGAAAAACATGGTACTCATTTTGTTCACACATATGTTAGTACAATGTGGGAAATTACTTCTCCTCTCAGTGTTTTCATTTATCTTTGATTCCTATCTCGCAATAGCAGTTTTCTGTTCAGCAAGCGGACACTTTTCTGACACATGCTGCTTCCTGACCTCACGCTCTGTGTACTCTGTTTCATCTGCCTAAATTTACTCACTGAGAACAAAGACACCATTGTACACCAGTGGTCCATCTGTTCTGGAGAGCTACTTCAAGTTGTAGTTAGCGCCAGATGTTTCCTAAGGAAGCATTCTTATGGTAAAAATATTGAATATCCTCAGTGAATGTTCAAATGTACTAGCTGTAAGAAATACCACCAAGTATTTATAAGTTCTTTTCTGCATACTTTGTTACTATCCTTCCTTAAAGGTAGGGTAATAGTATTTTGCAGTGAATTGTAAAACATTTTCTCATACCACACTTGTCTGTTACAATTTTGAAACATTTGAGATGTTGTTTTATTTCACTACTCAAAAAAAAAAACAAAAACCAAAAAACAAACAAACAAACCAAACCTTAATATTTCTTCCTGTGTAAAGCACTGCAGTGTAAAGCCTAACGCTCAGAACTTACAACAAAATGGTGAAGTTCTTACATGCTTTGATGAAGGTTTTTGAAACAATTCCTAAATTCATAGTCCTGAAACTCGTCAGAAGCCATATAATTTGTCTTGTTCCTGTGATACAGCCACTGCTTTCATCAAGAGTTTTGTTACAACTTAGTGGATCTTGCCATTTAATTGTGCAAAATTAGTAAAATGTGGGCTGCCATCTATAGCCATTTAAATACTGAGTGAAGTCATGCTCATACAGCTTAGAGTGCAGGGTAAAGTTTTTTTGTTTGGTTTGGTTTTGTTTTTTTTTTGTTTTGGGGTTTTTTTTATATAGGAAATCAGAAAGCAAAACTTTTTCATTTTTCCTTTCTTCAATTTCTATTTGCTTGTTTCTGAATTCTATTTCAACTTGTTTAATCAGGCTGTCTCTGCCTTTTGATACTCCTAAAAGCTTATTCCCTCAATTGTAACAAATATGTGAACTGTCTCCTGAGCCACATCTCTGTGCCAAATAACTGTTGAGGAGCTAGTAGAAAGTCCTTGTTTCATTCAAAGCAGGTTTTAAATTTTAGCAAATGTTCTGAATTACATGGAAAATGTCTCTGAGTTTACTTCCTTTTCCAAATTAACTTTTTTTTTGGGGGGGAGAGAGGGCAAATTATTTTTACTTTTCAGAAATCCTGAGAAATTACACAGCTAGTAAATTAAATCCAAATAAGCAGAGATGGAGCACATGTCAATTTTAAAACAAGAGGCAGGTCTTTCTTAATAATTTTATCAAGCTGTCATCTCAGAGTGGCCACCTCAGAGAAGCTGTCAGCTTCCCTGATATAAATGAAGTCGGAGTAAGGGAAGATTGCCAAGCACCAACTACTCCAAAGGACCATAAGCAACTGCAGCCACCAAGGGGCAGTGGAGTGAGCTTCAAAGAGTATTTTGGGCATATCCCAGCACTCCTCAAAACTCTGGGGCCCTATAGAAAATAGTTGTACTGTTGAATATGTTGGTGGTATACTGACTATAAAATTTTGTCTTGTGCAAGCAATCGAAGTGTGAGCTGCTTCAAGTGGTTTTAACTCTTCCATAGGTATAATGTTTATTTCTACTTTGAATTAGACTGCTTCCATCTTCCTGCTGCTGGATTGTGTTGCAGTTTCGTCTGCTAGCCCAAAGAGACCATTGTTAAATTTCTGTGCCTCATATACATTCCGGAATCTTCCCTGTGTATCTGTCTTTTTAAATATTCTTTTCTTTCCATAAGGAAGAACAACTTGATAGGCAGACTCATCTTAAACTTGCTATTATAAAGCATGTTTTCCAATTCTTTAATAATTCTTCTGGTTTTCCTTAGTTGATAATGGCATTCCTTGAAAGTGGATATTAAAACCAGAGATAGAATGCCAATTATGCTATGCTAAAAGCCAAATGCAAGTCAAAAAGCTTTGCAAATGCTACATTATTCACCTGTCTGTGCATCTAAAGACTACATCAATCCTTTCTACAGTACAATGCTCCAGGAGCTTCCTATTCACCACAAGCTCAATTTTTTGGTCCTGTTCTTACCACCACTTACATATTCCTTCTACTTCTGTCTGTACCTAAGCCAGAGTTCCATTTTTCTAGATGTTTGACTTCTTCAAATTCAGCGAACCAAATCACTTGGATCACTCTTCCACTCTCGGCCTTTCTGTTATTCTTTTCAAGTTTATCAGTAAGAAATCATATGCCAGAATATTTTCTCACTGATTACAAATCCCCTTCAGAATTGAAAATACAATCCACCAGGATTCCTGGTATGCAATAAAGGAATATGTCAATTCATGTGCATTTTGAAGCATTAACAGAAAAATAACTGATTTATAGACATATTTATAATATATCTTTATTTTCACAAAGTGATAGCTGGTTTTAGGTTTTCACTGCTTCAATGGCTTTTAGAAAAGCACTATTGGAAACTGAGGCTATAAATGATAGGGGTGGAGAGTGGTAGAGCACTAATAAAAATAAGACAAAAGCATTGAGTCACCTGAAGGAAGGAAGCAAAAAAGCCGGAAAATGTTAAAAAGAAGAACAGAAGCATATGTTAAAACAATTGGAGAAATTACCCTGAAGTAACAGACAAGTTGATTATGAGGAGGAAGAACATGTGCTAGGAAGTTACATCCTCAGATAAATGTAAATGGAGGATAATACACAGCTGCATGAACTTAGCACATTTCTACAGATGTTAAAAAACCTACATACAGCTGAGTGGTTTAATGTTAGTGCATACATTTAGCCAGGATACAAAAGCATTGAATATTCATCCAACTAGACATTGCAAGTCTGCTTACAGATCTGCTATGTGTCTGCATTGGTACTTAACTTTTCCAAATGCAACTTCTGTCAATAGTGTATTGACAAGAAGAAGCAGTAAAATTCATGCATGCTCAATACTTTTGTGTGCATATGCACAGCCACAGTCATTCAAGACTGGACTGTATGAGAGGTCTAACTGACTTCAAGTAAAATCTCTGTGGGGAATCTAGTTATTTACAGAATTCTGAAAAAGCAGCCATTATGTGATATCATTTTTTGTTGTTTTTTTTTTTTTAATGTGTAGTAAAATTATGCCATATACTTAAAACATGTTTGAAAAAGGAATTGTATCATCATTGTCTTTATTTGCATATGCAAGATGGTGCACTCTTTGTGGTTATGCATGTAGTCCTACCCCACACTTCTTCAACCAGTAAATATTTTCCAGAATACTAAGATTCTGAGTAATAAAACCATATAATGAGGTCTTCATTTGTCAGTATGGAGAATCTCATCACTTTGCAAGCCCTGAGGGCATTCTGGAGTATCACAAAGAGTCTATTAATAAAATAAAGTCTCAATCAAAGTAATGCAAGCAAACTATCATAACAAAAATCAACAGCTAGTACTGGTAGAAATGCACTAAGAGTGATGCAAATGCAATGTTAGGGACAAAAGGTGCCTGTAATAGTTAAAACTATATTTGCAGCGATTTATGAGACCTCCAAATTCTGGAAAACTCATTACTCATCCATTTACACACAGTCCTTGGCTTTAGATCACATTTTGTTTTGTGGGATCTTAGTCCCAAAAAAAGAAAATTTACAATATTCACGCGACAATGCCCATAGAATGTACATAACAGCATTTTGATGATCAGGATGGAATTTTGACACAGTATAGTTGTAATATTTCTATTTTTGTAGCCAAGCAAGTGACCATGATCAAGCCTATGATGGATTCCATATTTATTTAATATAGAAACTTCAACAATGAAATGAACTGCTCAGTTTGTTCAAAAGGAAATACTCAGCATTTCTGGATCTGCATTATACAGTTCCTTCATTTTTCTGACCTTTCCTTGTAGCTATAAGAAAAACCCCTTCCTTCCATGTATTTACTGAGCAAATTAAGCAGCAGGATTTCTCATCAGATAAAATGTCAGCTGCAACCATCTTCAAACACTTCCCAAGACTCTCTTATTGTTTTCTTAATAAGCATTTTAATCACTCCAGTAAAATCAGAGTTCTTAAATAGTTGATTTTCTGCCTGGATTAAACTTTATACTTTCCACGCATGCCACATTAAGCACTTGTACAGGGTTTAGATTCAGAGACTAATATTTCATTAGAGCCACATTTCTTATTTACTGATTCATCAGTATTTCAGAGAACTCCTGTATCTGTGTTGGTTTTAACCTTCACTTGCCATCATATTTTATGAAATACACTTCAAATCAAATCCTTATAGAAAATCATTTATATAAATAGATTCCAATATTGGATTATTAAATTTCAGAAGCTAACACCACAAAAATTGTCCTGGGATGTCTAAGAGTGGATAGAGAAAAATGCTTTCTACAGACCAGATATGAGGCAACTTCTCTGTGAAATCTGCAAAAATGCATGAAATAAATACAGTGTATTAAAAACTGGGGAGGAATATTGGCTCTACTTTCAGTGAGAAGAGGGTTTGAGAATGTGGCACACAAAAGGTATTGCCTAGCTTAGAGTTTGTTCCCTAGCTCACAGTTTATCCCTGCCTATCCCTCAGTCTTCCAGCTTGATTGGAAGCTTCCTGGCTTTGTCAACTCCAAACTCAGCAGGAGCAAACTTTGACATTTACCTCATAAAAAATATTTGAACTGGTGGCCTGAAAAAAAAAAAATAAAATAAAGAGAGGGAAAAGGCATCCCAAACACTTTAAGACGGGGAAATGGGGAGCTGGTTCGCTGCAGGAGCAGGGCAGCAGGTGCGGCAGTAGCCCCTGCCGGCGGCTGTCCCGCAGAGCCAGCAGCTGAGGCCGAGCACACGGGCTGTTTCGATGGGCCCCTCAGCTTGGTTCTCGCTCCGAACTACTGACACGAAACAATCGAGAAACTGGGAAATAACCGAGAAACTGCTGAGGTCTTGAGTAGGAAACGTTTTTCCCGACAGGGGTACCTTTGGCTGTCCGGCCCTAGGATAACTCTCCTTTACCAAAATGTACTTCCTAGGCACGTTTACACACCCGCTAGGTGTGTAAACCCCCCGGTATGAGAAAGTCCTAGAAAGGGACTCAGTTCAAGCCTTTTATTCCTATTCCCAGCCACCCGCAAAGCTTCAGGGGGTTTCCCACTGCCTCCCTACGATGGGTTTCTGGGATACAAACACGGCGGCTCCTGACCGCTCTGGCATCACCAAAAACGGGGAACGAGCTGATCTCCGACCCCGGCAATTGATTCATTTCCTCGGCCCTCAGTCAATCCGCTCTTCTCGAGCTTAGAGAAGATCCTTCCCCCGGCCGCGCAGGGCACTCGCACCCTCTTGTGGCGCTCCGCTACCAAGCGCCTTTATCTGAGCCTCATCTTTCGCCGTCAGACACTGCATGCCTGGACGCACAAACAACAGATTTTAAGGAAATGGATCAATAAATGAAATGTTATGCATGCCTTTCTAAGGCATCTCCCATTTTTGTTTAAAGTGTGTTTTTATCTTAAAGTCAAAAGGAAGAAAGCTATTGAATGTGAAAATAATATCTGATTTCAAAGATAGGGAAAAAGACTGTTTCAATAATAGTTTCTAACATGCTTGGTTTTGTTTTAATTAATTTTTTTTAATATTCCATGAGCATATTTTACCTTGAGGATTTTATGTTAATTTTATTCCAATTAATTTATTATACTCTCAGCCATTTCAATTCATAGATAAAATGCATGAAAAGCAAAGTGTTGCAATTACATTGTATCGGTTAGGATTTATATTTTCTCAGAGTAGTTTTAGTCATTCAGTCGACACAACTGAATTCAAGCTCAGTTCAAGCCTAAAAAATTGCCACAGACAAAGTAGGACAAAACTACAGGAGCAGTGTCCCAGAAAATTCTCCCTACTACAAGCGAAACATTCTGTTATGGATCATAATCTATAGGAATAAGGCCTACAGAAAGAGATGCCCTCAGGAAATTCCTGCACAATTTCTGGGACAAGTCTTAGAACAGGTGGAAAAAAACCTAATTAAATCAGCAGGGTCAAAATTCCCCATCTCATCTTTTTGTTTGACAAAAACATCCGAGTCCTTTTTGGGGTATTATTGCATTGCTGTAACCCAGAGACAAATTCAGTAGAAGCAGTCTTTCTGCAAATGGCAGCTCATATAGACTGACAATCACTTTTAACTGGATTCATGAGTAGACATTTTACATCCAAGTACAAGCAAAGTACAGCACCATAAAGATCCCTGTGTATGATTCAGAAGTAGCTTTCTTTTAAAAGAAGAGATTTAGAAGTAAAGCTCAAATACTTTTAAATATATTCACTGATATATATACATATATAGACACATCCTTATAAATACAGTGCATCTATATGTAGGTAAAATGCAGTTTTGGAATTTTGAAGTAAGAGAACAGAAAATAGGAAAAAAGAGCAAAGATATTCTAGGCCCACAAATTTAATCTATTAATAAAAGTTGCACATATCACTAATTTATTCGGTTGGATGGGGAAACTGAAAGGTCACTTCAGATTAACCTCAAAGTTTAGTGAAATGCTTGTCCCCCAAGAGTTGTTCCCATTTGGAAGGAAGAAATTATTACTTTTTTTCTTCTCTTTACCTGCATTTGGGGTTAGAAAAAAACTTGTTTCAATTTAATTTCAAAGTTCATCCTCCAAAAGAGAAGGCAAAACCTGAAAAGTTAGGCAGGGCACAATGCCAGCTCATAGTTTTGGTATGTTGTCTCCTGCAGCCCATTCTTCTTGCTTAACATAAAGCAGCCCTTGAGCTGCACTAAATTCATGGGCAGGAGGCAATTCACCTGCCATCTATTCCCCTGATGTGATGATGGGTTGGTTGTGAAACATCAGTTTAGTCTCTTCTCCATCGGCTTGTGTGATCACTTCAGACAGAGAATCACAAAGGTCCCCCAACACATAAATAAGACTTTCAGTGTAGGGAAGTCTTTGGTCAAGAAATGCAAGAATAAGAAGATATTTTGGTTCACATTTCCAGTTCAGAATGTACATTGATAACACACTCAGTAGGATTTCTTGCTACAATAACTGAATGCAAGAAAGAATTTAATATTTCTATAAGCTGAAAATTATTTATACTTATTTTGACTGGTTATATTACTAGTTAAACATTTCACGTGTAAGTCCCTAAAGAGCCACATTTCACATGTGACTATCATACGCCAAACTGGTTTTTACATTCCCTGAAAATTAACAAGATCTAGAAGTATTTAATGTAAACCGTCAGAACTGACTGAATTTTGTGCTAGGATTGTGAAAGGCACTGCACCAACATGAAGCTATTTTCCTTTAATGGTCACAGATTAGACAGAGCTAAGAGGGTGACAGTGTAATGGTTTCAACTGTCCCCTTAATTCACCTCTAGCTGGACTTAGGGAAAAAGATGTTGCTATTAAGATAGACAGTCACACTGATAGGTAAATGTCACCGTGAAATTTCTGTAGGGTCACAGAGCCAGTTTTAAGCCCAGAATTTCTAGGCAACCTACATGAAGTGGCTGGTTCCAGCAGAAGGTTAGAAAAAAAGATGTCAAGGTCATGATATGTCCTTACATTTCCTTTCCTCTGAACAGGTGCCTCTTTCAGCTTGTCTTTGATGCAGAAGAGTCAGAAAGAGGTTTGTTTTTTTGCAAACTATTGCATTAGCATCAGTCTTGCCAAGAAGATGTCAATAGTTCAGAGACTGCTACTGAACCAATAGAGTTATAAAGAGGTATTACTAATGCACCTCTCTGTGGCATCAAAGCATTTGTCTTTATGATCTAAATGACTTAAATTGTTACAGTGCAATCAGTGTATCTACTATACTGTAAAACAAACAAGTATTAATCTTTTGCGAAATTCCATTTTTCACTACTCCAAATCTCAGAACCTGCTGTATTTTTAAAAAAAAATTGAGACTCCATATTTTTACTTTCTATTCTACTTAGCAGCATTCCCAAGCTCAATGGAAAAAAAACACAGGATGTTTATACAATATTTGAATATTTTAATAAATAATAACCATCTCTACTGCTGCTTGAAAAAAATATTTCTCAGCCCCAGTTTTAAAAAGAAAAATGAATCAAACACAGATACCTGATTAAAATTTTTTGTATGTAAATCTGTAATACTTTAAAAATAGAAGTAGCCACTATATTTAAAAAGTAGTAAAACAGATAACCATTAAATTGCATTATGTCAGTGAGCAACTCTGCCAACATCCAAACTTGAATTTTTTTTCCAGATAAGAATATTAATATTTTTGAGTCTCCATTCATAGTCACCTGTGTTTTCTGGTGGTGTGGTTTTATGATCTTTGCTCACTACCATTAATAAATGAAAAACAAGCAATAGATGTGGAAAGCAGATAATAACGATTGCTTCATTTTACATTTTAGCCATTTGAGAAGTACTTGACCTCAGCTGATATCAAACCACACCACGCATTAAAGAATAGTTATGGAACACATCTCTGTAATGCTGAAAATTACTCTTTTGTCACAATTATGGAGGTCAGCAATTTTCAAATCATGGAGGCAAGTGAACTATGCTAATGCCCGTCATTTCTAGCACACCTTTGTTATAGCCACACTTAATTGACCATTTTGTTACCTTTACTTCTCAGTGTGATTCTCTGGGTCATAAAACTGTCCAAATGCACTATCAAGCAAATGAAGCATCCTCATGTGTGCTTTAGTTCCAGTAGATGCCTGTTTCCTCTGTGACCTCCCAACTCAGTTTGAGAACTTCCCAACACCTGCAACACAGGCCACTGTACACAGCTGCACTGCCTGTGAGTGTTCATATGGATAATGGGCATAGACTACAGCTGAGACTATTGAAGCCAATGTTTTCTCATTCTCCTGAAGCACTACAGAAATACAAGCACAAGACTCAAAACATTTGCAGTAAAAAGAAAGGAGTCTTGTTAATGCCTTTTGCTGCAGCTGCTGCAAGAGGGAGTTGTTCTAAATAGGTTGGCCTCAGCTTGGTCTTGAACACAGAGAAACTGAATCCATCACAAGGACAGAAGCAACAAGTGAACAAGATCATGAGCAATGGGGTTCCTAGTGGCTGCTAGAATGATGTTAAGAAAATTTAAGTGATAGTATGGCATCTCAAAGGTAGTAGAAGACAGAAGGAAAGTTTTCAGATATCTATGCTACTTAATATGCAATAGAGGAAATTACAGGTCTTTTAATTATCTTTTTTTTTAATGGAGATGGATCATTTCTGCAGCTCTCATTTTGTTTCTTTTTTTCTGAATAAGACCATTTATCTGTAGTATTGAGTAAATAGGAGACCTATTGCAAAACATGCTGTATCAGCACTTCGTGGCTGTATCAAATAAAACATCACTGACAACACAGGATGATAGGAAAAGTTTTTGAAAGAAGAGAAACCTTTGGATCATGTTACAAAGCCATCCTGAAGTACACAAAATGGTTTTTTTTCAGGTTAAAACTAATCAGGAAGATGCATTCAAAGTACAGAAAATGCACTCCTGCTGCTAAGTAATTGCGCAGACCACAGGCCAAGGTCTTTAGTTAAGCTCTATCTTTTCCATGCTTAGTTTGCTGTCACAGACCCAGTGATCAGCTCTGAGCCAGAGGGACACCTGCATCAGCAGAGACTTTTTCTAACCCTCAGCATTATGTCTCTTAAGCAGGGCACATCTCTGAACTCAGAGACTTTCTTTCAAAGCCCTCTGAATCTGAGTATCTGTACACATTCCTAAACAATTTTGGTTGGCTTTGGTTTTTGGTTATTGACAGGTGAGCAACAACCACTAAGAACAAATACTTAGGGACATGCAATGTTTACTGAAGTAAGTCAGGCATCTTCTACATGCATTCAGACTTCAAAGAGGAGTGGAAGTGAGAGGGTGACCCTGAGAAAGGCACAGTTTGAATGTACTTTCTCAGAAAGAAGCCACGTATTGACTGTATTTAGACATTTGCTGCTAAAGTGGGTTGCCATGTTCTTACCCCATTCAAATACAATCATTATAGTGGATTTTACATAACATAATGGCTCATTTGGACATAGAAGCATATGAAGTACAAAATTGCTATTCTTGAAATTGCCCTTCACCCTCCCATCTCAGTCCTGTATACGAAACAGTAGTGCTCTGTTTCTAAGTTGGCTTCAAATCACTAGTGTGTTTCTCATTTATAAAATAAGTTTTACAGCCTAATTGGGAGCAGTTTAATTCTCAGATTCTCAACTACACCAGTTAAGAGTCCAATTGACTGTAACGATTCAGAAAGAGGCACTTTGGGAGCCTTTACAATATGTCATGTAAATTGGTATTCAGGGATTTTAAAAAAATTATTTATATTATTTTTAACTAGAATACTATTCACATGATAAGAGTCCCATGACATAATGGACTGTAGGAGCTCAGAAAATTGGTCACAGTTTACGACCTCAAGGCTAGTGAACCTTTTACCCTGGAAAATGGTCTCAAATGTAGTGCATAAGCCCTACATCATATGACCAGAAGAACTTAGAGATCTCAGATGCTCATTATTTGTCCAGTCATCAAATTCAGTTCCCTACACTTTTATCAGTGTTCAAGAGGGCCCCATCTAATCTGGTTATAATTACAAAATCATACTTATTCATCATTTCCCTTTGATGACTGGACAAACTAACTGACTTCCTACTTTCAGGGGTCCATTCTAAAAGCTCCATTAAAGTGATTTAGTTCTAAACAAAAATACTTAGAGTTGTGAAGCTTTTCCTATTAATATACTTACTACACATTTTTCAGCTGTGGGTCTCCAGTAAAATAGCATGAGTTATAACTGAAAAGAATATATAAACAGGTTTGATTTTTTAAAACTATTTCTAGAATAATTTTTCCATTATCCCCCACACTTTGGTACTTGAATGATTCTTAGGAGATGTGTTACAGATAGCAGAACTTTTGCTGCATGGGTGAACTCCCCAGTAGTCAGAGGCAGAACTCATTCTGCAGAAATAATCGATACAGATAGCCTTTCTCTTGCAGGGCTTTTAGTACAGAAAGAAAAATGGTGCCTGTAGGGTTCAGGCATTTGAACTGAATGAATCAAGATACCAAGAGGGACCAGAGGCAGGATTTGGTGGGGTCCTGTTACTTTGATTGGCAAGACTGGACTTTTTAGTTCCATTCTCATCATCATTAATCAACTAGAAGGTCACAGTGGAAAAACACCTTCATCTCTCACTCTTCCAATTCTCCACATCCACCATCTGTGTTGTTCTGTTAGATTTTTAATTCCATGGAGCAGGGACGGTTAATACGCATTTGTCGCTTCCAGCAGAACTCAAAATAAAAGTCATAAATAATAAAATCAGAGCATTTTACTGGGAAAATGTCTTAGCATTGTTATTCCTATAAACAAAATCATTCTTTACCTAACACAGAAAAAAAGGAATGTTTTTGGTATCTGTCAAAAATACAAAGGAGACCTTGTATATTTTCTGTTGTGAGAATTTCAACCCAATCCTCCTTCCCCTCACATTGACAGCAAGTCGGTCACCTACTAACTTCTCTTAGAGCAGATTTCTCTTGTAAAAAGTGCTAACATTGCAGCATTCTGTGTGTGATCATTACAGTCATAGAAGGCATCCCTAGTTCCAACCAGGGAGAAATTGCCTAGCAAAATTTTCCAGTAATTATGGTGGCAATATTTTTTTTGGTATCAGATTAAAAAAAAAAAAAAGTAGATAATTTTTAAAACATATCTGAAAAGCAAGGAAACATAACTTTGTAGTCCCTAATCATAGTTCAAACATGCAAGCATGCAAATAAGCTTAGATTTTCTTTTTGTTTCAGCTGCAGGTAAAGTATGTTCGTGTGCTGTGAGATACTCAGTGTGCCACCATTTTCTAACAGACGTGAATACATTGTAGTATATAGAAGCCAAAGAACTTTATGAACCATTCCACGCCAGAGTTCCCAGCCTGGCAGGTTCCCTTTACGGCAAGTCAATGACACAGAAAAACCTAAAACACCTGACGCATTTTTGTTAAAATTTGTTCACATAGTACTGTCTGATTCTGCTGTCCTACACCCCAACATAAGAAAGGCATCAAGCTGTGATGTGATACCCACTTTGCATTTAGCTCTAGGGCTCTAGGAGGCACAGCATCAGTGCAGCAAGAAGAGTCATAGAAGGCACCATACTAAATATAGTGCTAAATGTTACATTAAAGACTAGAATCAGAAAGTTAGTGCAAAGCACACCCTGGTCTCCCTCTGCTGCAGCCCATGCCATTGGTGGAATATGCAACAGATATGCAGATTTATGCAGTAATAAACCGATGAGTTGTATCAGATAAGCAAAGTCTGATTTCAGAAAGCCCAAAGGGGCTACCATGTACAACAAAGGAAACAACTGAGAAGAAAAATTTTTTAATTCATTCTTTCAAAATAGACAGCTTTGAAAAGAGGGTAACCTATTTTACCACAGAAAGGGCAGAACTCAAAGTACACATGTATGTCAAGTGCTAAAACTAACTTCTTCATGAAAGGTAGCTTTTTTTCACAAGTTTGTAACTACTTTCTGTATGGACAATTACCTTAAAATGTATCATATTGATCTGCAATATACTTTGCAACTGTCAATATATACCTAGTCTTGCTGCCTACAGCACATGAGGAAGTGAAATGAAAATGAGTCTGGGCTTAATGACATGTAACCATCTTGGATGAATAATGCATATATGGTCAATCCCCAGTTCTCAGGAGACCATCAGCCTGACTTTAATGTTTGAGATAAGCAACTGTATGTTTTAGATTTATCACATGAGTCCTAATGCACTTGCCAAAGGACATTAATATTTAAATATTGAAAAATACACTATTGCCAGAAAAATACGCAGATTTACAGTTAAGAAGGTTTTCTTTGATTATCCTTTAACACATACCTCTTATATTTGAGAGTTTAGGAAACTACAAGTCTTTTTATCTGATTCCATTATATGGAAGATATTAAACTTCCTATTTTCAGCCAAGCAATATATGAAAAAGCCAGTTGTTAAGTAGCTTTGATGCAATTGAGGGTCCTCTATAATGTCCCCACTAAAGGCTGGTATATGTACCTAAGAGTTGTTTTAGAAACACATTAACATGCAAAACTTCTTTGGAAATTGTGAAATCTCAAAACACAAAAAAAAGGAGTAATCCAAATCAAGCAATAATTAAATGAGAAATTGTCATAATGCATTTGTTGACAGATAAGCAATGATCTTTATTATTATTTCTGAATGATCCTGGAACCAGTTAAAAACATAATATAGTTCTTACAGACTAGATTTGGCTCAGTCTTTGTCTTTATTTCCTGACTAGTTAATGCGGTACTAGCTGACATATTTGAGAAGTGAATTCCCATGTTATTGCTAGAACAGGTACAGAGGGAGAAACACAGTATTTGTCTCCAGGCTGCCTGGCAGGCATTGGTTCAGCTTGGTTTAGGAGACACTGTCACCGTTGGTGAAAATATTCAAATTGGGAACCTATTTTACATTTGATCATGCATTAGGATTTGTGGCAGAGGCATGCTTTTCTTCTGCTCTGTTGCTCTCAAAGACAGTAGAGAGATTGATTTCACATTTATGATATGAGTGTAAATAGTTATGAGGTATTTCATCATATTTGAATGGTATATTAGAAAAATGTGCTCCACTATGCCATGAAGTGCAAAGTAATTTGTTTGTTTGTTTCCCAATGTGATGAATATAGTTAATAAATAACATACTTTCTGATAGTTGACTGTTCTGTTCATTAGAACCTTAATGTAAAGAAATACTGAGAAATAACAAAAGATTTAGATCATCTTTGGTGCTGGGTCTAATAAATCTAAGTCTCAGAAAGTTTATAGATGGATTCTATTCTCCTGAGCTCAATAAGAAAATAAGTTTAACAGATGGCAAACTCACTTGCCCCACTGTTTTCCCAAAGGTGCTTCTAGAGGACTCAGGAGCAACAAACCTCACAGCAGATGTTGTTGTTGTTAAATAGCAGTAGGCAGAGCATGACTCCAGGCAACTGGGTAATCCCTCTTGAAATGACATAGATGAAGGGATCAAGTGCACTCTCAGCAAGTTTGCAGATGACACCAAGCTGAGTTGTGCAATTGACACACCTGCCATCCAGAGGGACCTGGACAAGCTCAAGAAGTGGGCTCAAGGGAATATCATGAAGTTCAACAAGACCAAGTGTAAGGCGCTACACCTGGGTCAGGGCAGCTCCTGGTATCAACACAGTCTGAGGGATGAACAGATTGAGAGCAGCCTTGCCAAGAAGGACTTGTACCCACAAGTTTCCGTGTATGCTGGTGGAAACTCCACCTGGAGTGCTGCATACATCTCTAGGGTCCTCAGCACAGGAAGGACATTCACCTGTTGAAGCAAGTCCAGAGGAGGGCCACCAAGTTGATTACAAGGCTGGAGCACCATTCCTATGAAGAAAGGCTGAGATAAAGAGAAGGTTCTCCGGGACCCTCCAACCTGAGTGGGACTGCTCCCGTGACTTAATTGCAGCCTTCCAGTACCTGAGGGGAGCCTACTAGAAAGACAGAAAAAGAGCATGTACTGACAGGGCAAGGGGGAAGGGCTTCAAACTGAAAGGGAGTAGGTTTAGATTAGATGATAGGAAGAAATTTTTCACTGTGAAAGTGGTGAGGCACTGGAACAAGTTGTCCAGAAAAGTTGTGGATGCTGTGTCCTTGAAAGTGTTCAAGCCCAGGCTGGATGGTTCTTTGAGCAACCTGGTCTAGTGGGAAGTGTCCCTGTGGGAGGTGTCCCTGCCCATGGCAGTGAAGTTGCAAGTAGATGATCTTTAGGGTCCCTTCCAACTCAAACCACTCTATCATTCTATGAAAATTCTCAGATATCATTACGGTACATATTTATCTAAATAATGTCTGTGACACAGTAAAACACCACACCAATAATTGATATTAAAAATACTTCTCATATATATACAGCTTTTTGGTTCCCAGCATAGCTTTTACAGTCTCCTTTGTCCAGGAGAGACTGAACCCACCTTTCAGAGTTGTCCCCTAAACAGTGAACCAGGCCTGTATATTACTGCACAGAACCTGGTCCATTATGGCATTTACATCCAGGTAGGAATAATTTGTGAATCACAGTTTACATGAGAAAATTAAACTTCCTGTTTGAAGAAGCCCCATCAGTTATTGCTGTTGCCTGAGATGCAGACTCTGAGGAAGAGTAAGCATGGACCCAGGAAGCTGATCAGATTTCATACATAAAATTGCCATCCCATTTACATTTAAAATACTTGAATATGTGTTCATAATTTGGAGGTTTAAAAAAATTATGGTACATGTATTTATGTATTTTATATCAAATTACAGGAAAAATTAATCCCAACTGAAAAAACTACCATGGTATCTCTAATTTGGTTAGCCCATTAGAGATCTTTATGGAAGAGCAGGTCATCTACTTAAAAATAAAAACTTTTTTTAAAAATTTCATTTTATCATTCTACTCTGTTTTGCTTTGTACTGTGTCTTTGAACAAGGTATACAGATATACGTAAAACATCAGTAACATCTGACAAAAAATACTTCAAATACACAATATATGTGATCAAGCCACTCAGCCAAAAGAGGAAAAAAGAACAAATTGTGATGTCAGTGGGATGATAGTTGGGTTTGCAAGAGACAAACATTTTTTTCACAAGGAAATGTAAGCTATTTAGTTTACATTTTAGAAAGAGATCAATCTATGCAAAATAATGTAAAGATATTGCCTATTATTTAGACTAGATATTACAGTATAGTGATGCTAACAATCTAGCATTCACTAAGATTTTAGGACATTCACCCAGTCATAACTCATCTCTCTGACCTACATTTTCAAGGGAAATTCTTTCATTTTATACCACGTATTTTATTCTTAAGCCATCCTTTTAAAAACTGCCTACTTCATAAAGACTCTAGATCATTTCCCTAAGATTTAACAAGAATATCTTCACTACTGAGCATGTCCTAATAACTTTTATGCTCAAAATTACTAAAATGGCAGAAGCCTTCTTTCAAATGTTGAAATACTGAAAGGCAAGGCTATATAAATTTATTCCATAATAATTTTGCACTGTAAAAGTATTTAAATCAATCTAAAATTTTATGGGGGGAACTTTTATCCGTGAGTGTTTAACTTACACCACATCTTTTGGGAAGAGATTAAAATCCACAGCAAGAAAGATGAGCCAATTATTTATTTTATAGCCATTCAAGTTTAAAGACTTTTAAAGATTCATTCTGCAACCCAGATTTTGTTACAAGAAAAAGAAATGTCTGGATTCATCTGTAAGTAAATTTTTTATGGAACTACAGAGGTATTTTATAAAATGAGCTGAATAAAGGACAACTGAAAATATTTATAAAATATTGTTCTAGCTAAAAGATCCAGTTAACAATAAAACTCAAGAATCATAGAAAGCTGACTTTCAAAGGGAACATGAAGGTTATCCAGTGAGTTCATAGAATCACAGAATCATAGAACCATAGAATGGTTTGGGTTGGAAGGCACTTTAAAGACTATCTCGTTCCAATATCCCTGCCATGGGCAGGCACACCTTCCACTAGACCAGGTTGCTCAGAGTCCCATCCAACCTGATCTTGAACACTTTCAGGGATGAAGTACCCAGAGCTTCTCTGGGCAACCTGCTCCAGTGTCTCACCACTCTCACAGTAAAGAATTTCTTCCTAATAGCTAATCAAAACCCATCCACTTTCAGTTTAAAACTCCTACCCCTCAACACACTTACACTGCCCGATAAAGAGTCCCTCCTCTTTTGGAGGGCCTCTAGATCAGCACCTTTTCTAGATAAAATAATAGGAGTTATGCCCCTAAATAGGCTTTAAGCCAAGCACTTCAAACATGTAGACATTTTGCAGGTGAAATTGATCTCACCACTATAAAACACACCCTTTACTCCACGTAAATCTTGGTAGCCCAAGAGTTAATAACTTTCTGCATTGCTCAAAGCTTGGAAGAAGGAGAGAAGTGAATTAGGCAGGTTTATTGATGACTAAAGAAGAAGTTTTAAAGAAAACTAACTTTCCCCTCATACATAATGTTATTTTTAGAACTTAAAAGGATAAAAATCTCTCTTCGTACAGTCCAGATCTCAAGACTGTAGTAAAACAAGTATGGTTATATAGACACAGATTTTTTAAATAAGTTAGCTGTGTTCTTAACTTGTGAAGTCTCCTGAGAGTTCTTTTTGAATTCTCAGGAACATAATGGATGTGTTAATGATCCTCTCATGTAGCTTGGCTATTTCCCTTTATTAAAGTTATATCACCCAATTTAGGCATAGTTCACTCTAAGTCCCAAACTTAAAGCTCTACAATCAGTTTAAAAATATATTTAGAATGAGTGAAATCCAAATTACATAGTTTCTTAAAGCCAATGTGCTTGCAAAATGAACCCTCTAATTGCAGCAGGGTTAAGTGAAGCTTAAAATGACATTATAAAGAAAATGCATTTTTGCCCTGTAGGGATCAACTATTTTGTGAAATATTCCCTCTCTTCTGAAGAGAGAACAAAAACTGCTGTTTCTGTGAAAAACATGAGTGATTTCACTAGGACAGTACGAGATGGGGCCAGTGAGGGAAAGAGTATATGAACTTTCAAGCCCAGTATGGCACCATCTGAGTAGTTCCCAATTCACTAAAGAGCAGACTCAAAGGGAAGGATATGAAATGAGACGCAATAATTAGAGGGCTTAATCCTGTTCAAATTAAAATGGGAAAATGCCTCAAATTTCCTTATTTCCTACTAGTAATTGTGCTACTTTTGTCTTGTGAAACCTTCCTTTGTGTTTAAGTTGGTCCATGACCAGGCTTTCATTTTGGTGACCCTCCAATTGGAGACTCTGTTCCTGTCTGAGACCCAGATCACATCTGCCACATTTTTAACAGAATCAGAGGTCTTTCTGCCTTCTTTTGTGTGTTTTAAGCAGTTACTATTGACTAATAGTTAGAACTTTCTGGTCTGTGTCCTTAGAGTGCATGAGAGAGGTAGTGTCTATATAAATTTCACAGGGCGTGGAACAAGTATAGAAAAATTATTACTCAGCTAAACAAACCCACTACACTTGGAAAAAAGCATATATATGTTTATAACATTATCAGGGGAAAATATCCTTACCTGAAACAAAGATAACACATTTTTTAAAAAAAAAAAAAATAAAAAATCTACAAACCAGTTTTAGAGGAATAAAGAAATCAGTAAATTAGACATGAATTTATAATGAAATAAGGTAACAGAAAATCAGCTTAGTTTGCTCTGTATGGAGGATTCTCGTGATCCACATATTTAATCTTTGTATGTCTCTCTCTGCCTCTGGTAGATTTCAGAATTAAATTACTCTTAGCTAGAAAAACATCAGAAATTTGTCCAGAGTTACAGAAATTACAAAAAGATGATAGAAGGATAGATTTTTTTTTTTAACTTTTGAAAACAAAATCAAATAGAAAGATTCATGTAATATGACTAAAAAAGAACACGGCAAAGACAACAAGATGCAATTCAGTTTTCTAAATGTCAATCACTAAGATGTAAAAGGAATAATGACTGCCTTTGAGGAGAATAATTTATTCAGTGAGGTATAAGTAATTAGAAATCGGGATGGAGAAAATCTGGGGGCAATGCTTTTGACAAGAAGCTGTCCAAAGGTGTGAAACAGCCTCCCAAAGGCAACACTGGCATTCCCTTAACTTTTACATTTGCCGTGGGCAAAACAATTGAAACGAAAAAATAACCTTGCTGTTTCAGGAGAAAAGTAACTATTGAGGAAAAGGTTGAGACATCAACTTCTTATCCTGTCTCAGTAGTCTCAGCATAGGAAGACTGTCTGCAGGCTAGGAAAGCCATATCTAGGGCAGCTGAAAGTGGTGCACAAGGAAAAGAAGAGCTTCATGAGGCAGATCTAACAACTTCCATGTCTTATATTCTAGGACTGCAAGACTGAAGCAGCTGCTATTAGACCAAGAACAGTGGATTGACTGTCCCTTCTGTTTTAGGCCATGCACGCTGTTAGCATTGGCCTAGACAGGAACTAAAATTTGTATGAAACATCTTTTTCAGGAAGATTTTAAAAACACTGTGCTAAGGAGTGTATCAATAGTTAAGCCGTACCCTGCAGCTAACACTTTCAACATCATAACATCATTTGTCTAACCTATTGTTTAACTAGATTGGGGGTGGTGGGTGGGAGAAGGGTTCCGTATCTGTATTTTTATCAGGTACCTACTTACTGGAAGTTTTAAAGCAAGTCCTCATGGCTATGGCTTATGGGGTTTTAAATAACTTCCAATCCTAGCTTGAAGCCAAGTACCCTTCTGGAAATACACATATATTGTTTTTTAAACCACTGACTGTGACTTGACTATTCAAATAACAATCTAATACTCACTTGAAATAATAGTAGTGAAACCAATGTTACACAAAATTCATGCCAGCAGCTCAGCAAGATGCCTGTGCTAACTACGAAACAAGTTAGTATACAATCATTTGCATCCTGACTGCTAAGGCACGTTATAGTGAATTTGGTTTTATATTAATTTTCATAATTAGTTGCTCTCCACAAAAAGAAAAAAAAAATTGTAATCAGATTAGATGTGATACTGTACTCCAGAGAAGAATGAATATTATGACACTACAAGCAAATTTTATCTAAATATCATAAAGTATAAAAGTGATTTCAGGAGAACAACAACATTCATCTGTTTGTATCTCAAGTTAATGGAGGAGTTATATGCACCATATCCTTTGGTATAGTGCGTCTTCCAAATAGCTTCAATTAGGAGGGTGCCAGTCCTTGAAAGCAATTTGAAAATCTATTCTGTTCCTGTCTCCTTTATTCCATTACATTTTAAGTACATATGCGATTTTCATGAATGGTCTTATTGCATGGATTAGGTTAATCAAAGACTGCCACATTAATGATTAGGTCAAGCATTATTACTGGCAGGCATTTTTGTCTTTTTCTAATTGGTTTTAACTGATGAATGACAAGGCTACTCGAAGAGCTTTTATACTTTATTGCAATGATTTTTATCCAACTATGCTGTCTTTCCAAGTGTCATTGACTATTAACAATGGTCTTTACACAGAGAACTGTAAAGGGCACCTAGTGATTCATTTTAAAATATTTTCTTTTCCTTTACCAAGAAGAGATGTAATCATCCAAATAATTGTATTTATATTGCCTCTAAATCTGCTCTTTATGAAATATTTTTATGCTAAGGGACTTTCATTGGGATTTCATCCATTTTAAAAGAGGTAAAAACTGAATTAATTCATAGATCTGCCTTTAGTTCAGTAGTAAAAGAAGCCAAAAGAGTTCAGTTACAGAGTACTCATCCAACTCATTGGAGAAAGTGACTGAAGGCAGAAAAGAAAAAAAGTCTAGCTCTTTCTTTCTGACACTTGATGCAATTTCATTTTCGAGAACTGGAAGAAAAAAACAGGTTGAAGTGAAACATATTTTTATAATCTCTAATTAAAACTGTCCTGCAGTAAAATTCTGTAGATAATAACTTGTCTTGTTCAAAAATATGACACTGTGTTGTAAAGCTGCATTCATAAGCCTCGCACCATTTTACACTACACCAGGTGCTTTCACCGATAGTAAAAAGGATATTTAGATAATGGCACAGCATCCAAGATGAATGAACAGCTTTAACTAGGTATGAAACCAAAAAATCACACCATTAAAAAAAAAAATTTGTCCATACATTCATGGTATGAACCTGTCTCAGAGGGCATTCTGACAAATAATTGAAAAAAATTGAAATACACACTAAAAAAAAAGTTTCATTTCATACAAATAGGGTTTCCTAAGGAGCTGATTCATTGACCTGTACAACAGGCAGCTGCTCAAGTAATCTTTTGCTTCTCTCTCTTTATTTTCCACTTTTGCAGTTTAGTTATCTTATAATAGTGTTACAAGATATCATCCCCCTAAGAACCATGAATGTCTCAAGAAAGAACTAAACTATTCAAATAAATGTACTGAGAAAAAAAGGAGAGATGGTATAATTTCAACCGCAGGCCTGCCACTGGGACATAATATGTATGCAGAAGAAAAATGCAATAAAAATATGGAAAAAAGGAAAACAGTGAACTCTAACTGTAAAACTAGTGTGATTACTGCACTTGATAAGGCAGACAAAATTTGATCTGCATGGAGGGCTAAAAAGCAATAGAAAATGGAAGAGTTGGAATGAAATGGAATAGCACTTGGAAGGCATTCAAAACTGATTAAAGGGAAAAGAATAATGAACTGCGCTAAAAACATAAACTATTAAAATGTGAGGACATTACAAATGGCCTTCTGGAGCTGGCTATTTCATAATTGCAGTAATCACTCTGGCCCACAAATATAAAATAGCTAGTCAAATGCACTCATAAGAAAGTTAAGCTTCAGTGCAAACATAAGGCAGGACTGCAAAATTATATAAAATATAATAAAAATTATATAAAAATATAATTGAGAAATTGAGTTAGAGAAATCCAATAAAATTTAGTAAATAACAGCAATCATTTGTGTTACGAAATAGGATCTTATCATCTGGAAAAAACATAGCAAAAGAAGACCCACAGGATCCACTCAGTATCCAGTGTCAGGATAGCTCTTGGAATACAGCAAGGCACGTTAAGCAAATTAGGGATTGTGGTATACCAGAACAACAACTAAAAAAAGGGCCTAGTTTGTTTAGTCCAGAAAAATAAAGGCTGGCAGTAAATGCAAAAAGACAAAGATAGTTGGAAGGACATTAAATACAAGTGAGAAGGTATTATGCAAAGAACAATTTTGTCTAAGAGAAAGTAGATAATAAATCATCCATGAAAATATTTAAAATAGAGACTAGTAAGTTCTTTTCATCAAAATGAAACTTTCTGGCAGGTGAAAGGAGGAAAAGTAAAAACCAAATTCTTTTACAGTCACCCCCAAAACTTACATCTAAATTATAGTTCTTCAGTCCCTACCCTGAAAATATTTTACATATTTACTAGAAAAGGTCACTGTCACCATCTTAATTCTTATAATTCTATTGAAATTCCTAGAATAAGATTTCATTGCACCTAATTTTAAACCTTTGTAGCAGAAATGTTTTTTAGTTGTCGAATTTCATTATCAATGAAGAGAAATACAAAATTCTAGAACAAGATTTGTGTGTGCGCGAGAAAATTTTCACCTCAAAATTATTATTCCTTTTTCCTGTCTGCAAAGAGTCCAGTCAAGTAGATCAGATATTGTCTGAAGCATACAAATGTATGTTTGATACATAGCTGGCCATGTAAGGATCTAAGGACTAAAAGGGTAGGACAGTCTTACTATTTTCAGGACACTACATCAAAATTTAGGAAAGATAAACAGAGAAAAAAGTAATTCTTAGTACAGAATCTGTTTCGCTCTTAATCAATGTATCTGCTTTTACGGCTGGAACAGAACACATATTATTGTCATTTTACTGACTAAGATAATATTGAATTTGGAAGTAATTGTGCCACCTCTGTGACAGGGTGTAAGAGAAAGCCGTGAACAAGAGATTGAAGGCTGGTTTCCACAAATCTCACAAATTGGTTTTTCTTGCTGCATTTCTAGATTTTGCCACTAGAGCTAAGACTTCATCATTACTTTTATAGCAAACTTTTATCACTAACTTTAAAGAAACTTGAAACCAAGCCTTTCCATACCAGAAACTGCTCAACTGATTTAATTTAAAATAATTCAGACCAAACACAGCACAATAGTGCAAGGTGCTGTCAGGAAGCAGCACTTGTTCACCACTTAAGTGAGAGAAATACTATTTTAAATGTACAGTCTCTTTAGCTTGATTGTTACTTCTTGGGATGGTTCTAAGGACTAGGATCCCCATATGGAAAATTCATTTGATCCTAAAGATTTTCCAAAGAAACATGATCTCCCAAGTGTATGTGTGAAGATTCCAAAAGCACATTTGCAAATGTTAGCCTAAAAAGTCAAAGTAAAAGAAATTAAACCAATGTGGTTAAAACTTCCTCTTCAACTGGTTTGAGACAATTGCAGTAGACTGCAAAAGATTCCATGGGCAGTGTTAAAGCAATCAGGGTTCAAACAAACCCAGAAACTATTTAGTTTGACAGTATTTCCTAACCAACTTAATGGTTTTGTGTTGAGGGGATATTGGCTTTTGACATGCAAGCAGAGCACTCATATTTGACGAGCCAGTTTGTCATCCTTCTGTGTCATGCTGGCAAATTTCAGCTGGCACTGCATGCTTCAGCACTGCCAAGTCCTGCTTGTCTGGTGGCAGCGATGGATTTAAAGATAATAAGCACAAAAACTCTGGAAAGAAGACCAATGACTGTGATGCATTTGAAGATATTTCAACACAGTGCTACAAAAGATGTCCCACTGGGTACAGAGAGAGAAGAAATGCTCACCCAACAGGGCTGCATTAAGTTACATGTGCATGCTCCAAGGTTCCAAGGCATTTTACTAAACTAAAGGTTTACCATTCTTTCTCAGGAACAACTTGAGATTATTTTAGTGCACATAATACTTATAGGGGACTTAACTAGCACCGTGTCTTTGTACTACACTAGAGAGCCTTGATCTGGTCAATGACCCTCGGCACAACTGCAATATAAGTGCCAAATAAATCATCAGAATCTGTACATTTTACATGTGACGTATCAGTTAGTGGCAAAGAAAGAGGGAATAAAGTTCAAAATCTGCCTGTGAGACACCCTTGTGAGTCTGCATAAAAGACCATCAGCATACTGATTCACACAGTGCCTGGTAATAAACAAAGGGCTTCCATTGGTACTTTTCAAACCGTGAGTTAATTCAAAGCTGATTTCAAAACAGCTGCAGCTGAGGAAGGAAGTGTAGAAACAGATAAGGAGTGTTGATGGAAAAAAATACAACTTGAGTTGAATTTGAAGCAAACAACCTTTTTTCTTCACTCAGCTGCTGGGAAGAAACTTAGAACAAAGTACATGCAAACCTTATGGGCTTTGCAGAGATTTAGAACTCGAGCAACACTAGAGGTACAAATCCATCAGAAACAAACGTAAATTCTGCTGTATATCCTCTGCTCCCATTTTATATTGCCATTTTCAAGGTTGTTTTACATTCTCATTAACACATAAATATGCATAAATGTAATAATTCACCTATATGCTAAGTAGACTTGAGTCCTGTTGTATCTCACATCCTACGCCTATAAGCAGAAGTTAGAGGTAAGCTCTTTCCAAAGCACAACACATGACAAGGAAGTTCATGTTCTTTTTGTTTTCTTATTCCAAAACAAGTAGCTGGGATTCAATTTTTTTAATCAACATCCCATATCCTAGATTTTGCTAATTGAAAAATATTTTGAGCATGAAACAGAAAGTAGTAAGAGATCTGTAATGATTCTCAGTGTAGTGTCCAGGGGATTTTCTTGGATTATTTTCCTTGATGGAACCTTGTAAATTCTCCTGAGGGGGTTCTTGATGTTTTCCTTACATGTTGTAGCCTAATCAGATCAGTAGGTAAGCCCAGTAACTCCTACCTGTTACCACACCTTCTGGCATGCCTGTGGTTAAAGAGCACAGACTCCGTAAATGCAATTTGTCCAGGAAACCTGAGAGTTACAACATAAGTGCACACCACACACTCTCTCAGAAGCACTGGACTTACCACACTCCCACTGCCTGAGCATGAACACTACATGTCTAACATGTCACTGGAGGATCAGATTTACCACACATCTGCAGGCCACCTGTGCTGTGCAAATACAGTGAGCTAAAAAGAAAAAGCTTAACTTAGACATTTAGCCCATGCTTGTGACACTGTTGTCCACAAAATTTCACTTGGCAAATGTTGTTTACAATGTGCCGGAAAAGAGGGGAAAGGTCTAGGTGATAATACAGCCTCTCATAAGTATAGCATAATGTATTGACAGAGGCTAAAAAAGAGTTAAGGCCTCATTAATGTTTCTCAAATGAAGGGCCTTTGTTTTTCATAAAAACTCACAATCTCAGTATGCTACACAGATGAAGTTGCAGAGTTAGAAAAATACAAGACTTACACGATTTTGAAGACAAGTTCCTAAGTACAACACTACCTATGCTTAGGAATGAAGTTGCAGAGCAGTTACATCCCTAGCACCTATGCACTTACAAATGAGAGCAGAGATGCCAGTGCTACTCATCCTGCCCCGTGTGGCTCCTGCTCACAGCTCACAGGGACCAGTGTGCCTCAGGCTGCTACTCAGATGGCAGGGAGAAGACTAGCCCACACTTCTCCACTCATCAGGGAGGACTGCTGCCTCCAAAACTGGGGCTGCTGTGGTCTAAAATATGCCTCGGCTAAACCAACTGTAAACCCAATACACACATACCCCCCAAATATGTCATCTCCCATAATCACTAATGTACTTTTTTCTCTGTTATAACACCCACCAACTCTATCCGCATTTCTTTTTGTTAGAGCATGACAACTATCATAGAAGTTATATGACAAGTTTTATGTGTTCCCAAAGGTTAGGGAGACCATAGTGACCATCAGCTGAAGGCTCAGATCAGTTGCTCTTTGTATGCTGGCACGTAACAAAAGAACAGTCCCTGACTGGTAAGTACAGGAGACTTGAATATCAATTTGAAATCATACTGCTAAAGGGAATTTCTGCCTTTAAATACACAAATTAATGACCTATATTTAGAAAATATATTTATTAGTCATGTTTCTGAAAAATTATGCCAAGTATTTAGACTTCACATTGCAACCAATTTTTTTTAAATTCTTCTTATTTGAATGTCTTTCTTCTTTTTGCTCTTTGTTAATCATTAAGGCCACACAGCAATTTTGCCCCATGGAAAATTAATAGTTTTTAAAAGTAACATTTCAGCTTTACTATTTTATTGATTAATTCCAGTTGAGGAACACAAGCGTTTTAGAAGAGAGCATGTACATATTGCCAAATGTAATTCAGCAGTTCATTAGCATATAGGTGCAGGTGTAGGCCCTACAATGATTAAAATTACATTTTTAAAGGGCAACATAGAGTGATTTTTTAGACTTTCTGAGGCTCACCCATCTTCTAAAAGTTCAAGTTTAAGAGACTGAAGAAGCAGTCTAGTCATTTTTGGGGGGGAAGATTACGAAAACCACTATGACTAAATCACCAGAAGCTGCAACGTGAAAATCTGGACTTGACAATACCATCTGAGCTTGCTGTAACTGTTTATTTATCTAAAAGTCAAACCACTGCTGTATCGACAAGCAAATGCTTTACATTTTTCAATGTTTAAGAGAATGACAAGTGAAAATATCAGGATTCTTTGCATTCCTTCCCAGGAGACTTCTATGGCACAGAATTAAAAATCTTCAAAGTGTGAGCAAAACTCTTAGTTCTTGTGAAAGCTGCATTATAACTTCCCAGTCAACACCTATGGTGCACTTGCTCTGGTAGCTGCCAGGAGGGACCTAAAAATCAGCATTCCCAAAACCCTGCTTCCAAGTTATTTGCTCCATAGCCAGCCTGGTTCGATCTGGTTGCAGGGTGCTTATTTTTCCTTTCCTGAAGACAACACCATGCCCTTTCAAGAAATGGTGCTGGACTGTCTACTTGATGTCCATCTCCTGTCACTGTCAAACACCAGCACAAAGCCATGCAAGAAAACAGCTCACCAAGCATGGAAACCAGAGCCCATCCAAACTGCAAGTAATTTGGTCCAAGCAATGTGCACATGTGCTGGAGGCTTTTCCCCCAAGTGAACTAGCTGGCTTGCTATGAGATACTCCAACAGATAAGCAGTGCAGATAGACTGCAGATCAGTTTGTTATAAGCCTTGCCCTCAGTCTTGAAAACACTATCAAAAGATACTGCAGACTTAAGCTTATTCTATTGCACACATTTTTATTTTTTTATATGTTATCTCCATTCAAAGAACATGTGGACACAATTTAGAAATTGTTTTAAATCTGGAAAACCCTGAGAGGCTTATGATGTAGGTGGTATTTTCTTTCCAGAAATTACTGTAACTTATTTCAGGCATATCCTGAGACATAATAGCGGTCATGTTAAAATGAAATTGTTTTAGCTCCAAGGGACACAGATGTATTTTTTGTACGAAAAATGCAAGACACCTTGACAATACTGTTAAAAACAATAAAAAGAGTTTGAGTCCTGAAGCCTCTGCTCGAACAAAAATTCCACTGGATTCCATTATGTGTTGCGATACAGTAGTTTTAAAACATATATAACTTATTCCCAGTTTTCTTGAATATTATACATTTGAATGCATTTTTAATGCTAACTGCATTTTATAGTTTTGATTTTGATCAATTGTATACAACTCCTAAACTATAGCTTAGGAATTTCTGATATTACATGTTTGAGGAGAATAAGGAAAACTAGAATTAAACACAGTTTCATCAAAAATATTTCAATAATGGTATAACAGAAAGCTGAAATTGGTCATTTACCCTTCACTAAAATGTGGATGGAACTGAGCTAGAACATTTTTTCTACAACCATTTTTTACAAGGCTGTTTTAGAAACCACCATCTAATAAAACAAAACAGAAAAATATTTTCCAATTCAAACTACGCCTAACATGTTCTGCAGAAGGCAGAGTATAATTACTCAAATACATATTTGGCCAGTTTACAGAGTTTACAACCAGTGCCATGAAAAGAGCCATGGAATTCTGATGAAGTTGTGAGACCCTTGTTTTTAACATGTCTTCTGACACACACAGCACCTCCCACAGCAGCATGCTGCTCAGCCACAACTGTGGCAGGCTCAAAGGGAGGAAAGCTGCCCCCTGAACCCAGAGAAATCACTCTCCCAATACCATGCCTCTTGGGGATTTGTCTTCACCTTGTATGAAGAATCTGTGTTCTTTTTATAGTAATGTCATAAAATAGAAGCTTCAAAATATATCAGGCTAACGTTCAGGTTTTCTGCTTGCAGTAAATGACACAAATCAGAGATGGTTCATTCCCTTTCCTCATAATATTATACCACATAAGGATCTCAGCAGGATACCCCACTGAAAGAACATCCAGATTCCACTGGCAACATTGCAACTTAACAATCAATCAGATAAGCTCAGCCTTCCATTTCCCATGATTGCACTTCTTTCTTTTTCTCTTTCTTTTCTTTCTTTCCTTCTTCCTTTCCTTCATCCTTTCCTTCCTTCTTCCTTCCCTTTTTCCATTTTTCCCTTCTTCCTTCCTCCCTCCCTCCCTTCCTTCCTTCCTTCCTTCCTTCCTTCCTTCCTTCCTTCCTTCCTTCCTTCCTTCCTTCCTTCCTTCCTTCCTTCCTCCCTCCCTCCCTTCCTTCTTTTTCTTTCTCTTTTCTTGCTTCCCTATCTGCCCTTCCTAATGCTGACCACTCTGTGCTCCCTCCTCCCCGGTTTTCCTTTCCTCTTCAGATGCAGTGGCAACCTTCTTCACCCTCTCCACACACCACTGAGGGCTTCTCTTGGAATTAGTTCTGTTTGCTTTCCTCACACTCATCCACTGTCTCCCTGAACTTTTGTATCACCTCCTTTAAGAGAATAATTTTCTAGCAACTCTTATGTTGGTCTAGTGCCAAGAGCTGTAAAACTGGCTGAGGGACTATTCAGGGTTTCAAATAGTATAATAAATGAGACTTATTCAATCAATACAACTTACAGAAAAACAAATAATGTTATTTGAAAACAGTATTGAATATTACCAATGATAGAACAATGGCAATCTATCTCTCTTTGTTTCCTCAAAGTATGTATGAATCTGTCAAATTACTTAACAAATAATTGAAGAAATGTTTTTCATTACTTGTGGGAAATATACTTTTATTGTAGAAAATAATTCAATTAACTACTTATCTACAGTAGTCATTATTTTCATGGCACTGAATTTTTTACACATTATTCAGAGTATTGTCAGACTAAAAATTCTGATAGTACAAGGGTTTACTTCCATTTAAAAAATTTTAATTACATCATAAAATTTATTTCTCATAAAGCTTTGCTTTATTGACGTGCACCTCTTCAGCATAGCATTCTTATTTTAACACACATTAAGCAATAAGAAAAAGGAAAAATATTTCTGTTTATTAACCTCAGCAGGTTTGAGCCAGCCCTACCTTTTTTGTAATTTCCGTAGTATGAAACAACTATAACAAACATTACTTTTTCCGTTGTCATTCCTTTATTATTATTATTTACATAGGATAATGTTTTAGTTATTTTTAGATTTTATTTTCTCAGCTATTTTCTACTACTTCAGTAGCATTATATTGATTTGATGAAACAACATGTTTTACGAGAACTGTCATGGCAGGTTTTTAGTACAGTCAAACACAGGGGGTTTATACTAAATGGTTGTAGTGATTTGGTCCAAATGTGTGCTATACATCCATAAAAGTGTGCAAGAAAAAAAAAAATCAAGATTTTTTTTTTTCTCTTCTTAGCAGAAATGCTAGAAATTCATGGAAGAAAGGTTTTATATCTCTTTGAATCCTGGATTGAAATGAAAACTACAAATTATAATGTATAAAAAGTGTGACGCAATAGCTGCTACAAAGCTTGAAAATCTCTTCCTAGGTGACTTCATATTTCTAAAGTAATTGTGAAGTTTATAAGAGCTATGGCATTAGTATATGACATAAAATCTATGACATGGCCTGGACTGGAATCAGGATCAAAAATTCATTATATACCATCTGATAGTCTCATAACTTTAGTTAAGTAAATTGATGAAAAGTCACCCCTCCTGTGAAGCAACTCTATGGCAAAACAGTTCTTTGCTCCAAATGAAACCAGTGTTACTTCCAGCCTTAGGTATTGCATTCAGTTAGACTGACTGCAAGAGAAAAATTCTCTTTCTAAGGCCAACATTGCCCCCTTCTGCTATAAAGGAGCCAAGACATTCAACAGAAGTTGGAGGGGGTTTGGGCATATATCTGCATAGTGAGGTGAACAACCACCTTTTTGCCTTAGTCCATTGCTAACAGAAACTTGGAGTAGCTATTCTTCAGTAATTTTTTTTGTGTTCTTTGAATTTTCTACTCAGAAATTTTAAAACAAAATTTCCTTCTCATAAACATTTATGTACTTTTCAGATAAAATATATTCTCTGTCTTCAGAGACCAATTGCACAGGAAATATTTCTCCCACTAGACTCTTCTACACATCTCTAAGGTCCACTAGCACATGAGCTATGTAAAGATGGAGCAATAATAGTGAAAAGAAAAATACTTATGAAGTATATTGAGATTGCACAGTTGAAAAAGAAAGGGCTGGCTATTTTGGAAAGAATATTTCAATACTGGATAATAGTAGCTAAAGCTGTGCTACCATTTAAAAGAGGAATCTTGATTTCCTGCCTCTTTTAGTTTACCACATAAAAAGTGGCCTCAAAACCCACGCAAGATGAAAGTGCTGGGCTCAAAGTCCCCAATAGCAAGTATTCCACACCCAAAAATAGTCTGAAAATATTTCAAAATAATAAAAAAATATGTAGCTGTAACTATTATTAATAAAAATAGCTATTAAAAATCAATTTTCCTGATTACTTTTTTCCTACAGATGCCAGGAAACCTATCCACAAACTTCCTAAGAAAGGGACCTTATCTCTTTTAACACAAGAAATTAAACCCAAAAAAACATAAGGTTCCTCTAGAATAAATAGGCTGCTAAGGCAAGTTAAAAGAGTGAAAATTCAGTGAACCACAGAAAGTCATTGTCTTTCTGCTTAGAAAAAGTTGATGTAGTCATCAACCCAATGTTGTTGGGTTATTTTTAATAAAATGTGATCATGCTGCTTCTGTGGATTTTAATTTAGCTAGCAACAGTAGGCTTCTGCCGTGCTGATCACAATTGTCTTAAATCTTCTGTATCTCAGATAATTTCATTTGGTGTAATTACTGATTTATTTTCATCGGCATAAGCAGAAAAACTAGGATCAAAATGTTTTGCACTTGGAGCATCAGTCTAAATCCGGATACAGATTTAAATACTCTTTTATATTATAATATATAGGAAAAATCTGAGTGTTTATAACACATCTAAGAACTGGAACATTCTCCTATGCATTCAAAGATAATGCAAAATTGACTTGTTGTCACTTTCATAATTAAAAAATCTAGTAACTCACCTAGAGTCCAATAGTAAATATTTTTCCTAAATAAGCAAAGGGAAAGGAATGGTTCAATGTGCTTTTACTGACGATGTACTGATATTTTGGTGACCCTCATATTTGGTCACCCTCAAAGATAGGCAACATTCCCAGTGTATTAATGTTGACAATTTGGACGGATAAAGTTGATCCAGAGAATAAGTACATACTAACTTTTATTTGGGAGTAGGGTTTAATCCTGTTGCCTGAGTCATACCATTATACACAACACATCTAAACAATTACTTCTCCCCACTTGTTCTTTAATGATAACATCTGCAAGTCCATGCTACTATTACTCTTCCTGCTTAGTTTCTCCTCTTTTGCTGCTTAGATCGTCTATGACATTGTTGAAGGCTTTAAAGGCAGATGTTGGAACTCCAAGTCAACTACTTTTAAGTCTGGACATTACCAAGAAACACTGAAAGCCTTGGAACTAGTACATGCAGAAAACTGTCATCATGAAACTGAGACTGGATTTATGTGAGCATGACATTCAAGCTAAACTAGGTAATTCATAACAAACAAAAAAAAAAATCAGATAATTGCCTAATTTTAAGTGTGGATTCTAAATTTTGCACATATATATAGTAGGTTCTAGTAAGCCAGGCAGAACATTTCTTTCCTGGGTCTCACACACATAGGTTGCTTCACCACGATTGCTGGTTTTTAGAATACCTTATCAGTGAGTGACAGAAGGGCAATATACTGAAGATGAAGGTACCCATACCTGAACGCAGTGCAGAGCACTAAGTTAACAAAGCACAATGTTTTGTAAACTTGAACATTCTATTCTTAGACCTGGGGTTAGGTCAGAGTATCAGTTACATTCCTTGTAAATAACCATATCTCTGAAGCTACAAAGCACCAAGTAAAAGACATCATTTCCAAACAGAAACAGATCAACGTACTGAGCATGATGTAATCAATGAGTTGTAAAAAATAAATGCATGTGACAAATGGAAATTGATTCTTTCAGTCAATTAAGAAGCAACAGGGGTAATGACATGCACACTTAATCCTGTTTTGTCACTGCAGTAACAGAGTGATTACTAAGATAAGATGCTATGATACGGCATATTATGTTAAGATACAATCCCTAGATTTTGCCCTCTGACAACACTAAGTAGTGCACCCCAAGAGCTGAGATGGACAGACCTGCACCAGTAAGTTGACAATTCAATAAAGATGAAATAATTGAAGCTGGTAGAAACCTAGTACAGAGAAATGACCTGAACAGTACTGCATCACCTGTATGACTGCTGGAGCAGAGCCCAGGCCTCACAGCCAACCATGTGGGTTGTCCAAACAGCAGCTCCCAAAATTACTTCTTTTTCCTCTCTGACACAAAATCGTGTTCTGGGTGGGATAGGGAGATGAGAGAGCAAGACTAAAACAAGCCCCAGCAGAACTTCAGCAGCTCTTTTCTGTGTAGGATTGCACCCCCAACTTTGGAGCCCTGCTGCTGTTCCAGGAAGACTGCAGGGTGCTTGCCGCTCCATCAAAGCGGAGACAGGCAAAGTGCCAAGGAGCAACAGGGAGTAATTTTTTTATTATTATTTCCTCTCTAAAATAAAAATAAACACTTTTTCTGACACCAGCTTTCAGCATATACAAGGTTTGAAAACCTGCAGCTATCCTTCTCTGCTTCATTCTGCAGTGTATGTTGGCATGCCTCATCCTTGCACATCTGTTTGAATCTGAAGAAGTCAAATTCTGGATTAATGGTTGTTTCTTGCACACCGTAACAAAAACAATAAAAAAAAAAAAAGTGGCATACAGTTAGATTAAATATTTGGAACTTTATAATATTTAAATCTATACTATTGATATATTAAGTGTTTTTACTAATGATAGCTATAATTAATAATTATATTGCATAATGTTGTGTATTAGAATGTATACTGATATTATTAATGTTTAATGAAACCAATATTAATATTACTTCCTGATTAAAGTGATTGGCTTTTTATGTTTTAAATTAAGTTACATATTTAAAAATTGGTCATTCTTTGCTGTCCTTATAGATATTATGATTCTGTGTCCTGATAGTAGCTAAATAGCTGAGCTAAGATGCCACAAACCATAAAAAAAGGCAAAAGAGAGCACTATTCCCCTTTTCATTTTGTTGTGTGCCAAACAGAAATGATTAAGAATTGTGCCCAAAATCCTCATAGTGTCCACAGATGCCATACACAGATATTTTTACCACAAATACGTTTTATACAAAATGACATTTTTTCTTAGTAGGTTTTCCACTGTTAGTTGAAATTGTCCCCAGATGCTTTGCATAAATTACAAGCTATAATTATTTTCCCTGAAGATGATCAAAGACAGCCCCGTGAACCAAGAGCATGTTTCCTGTATCTTATTTGAGTACAGCAATGGCCAGAAGCAATCCCACTGGTCTTATGGCTCTGCTCCAAAGCAGAGGTTTCTAATCATTCCAGCAGAATTTGGCACCTCAAAGGCATATACACCCAATGGCATAGTTGTGCAATGAAAATCCAGAGCAAAGATTTGGTCCCGAGCAGTGATCAGAGGCCCAGAAGCCATCTTGCTGACACAGGAACAGCCTTATCCCACACAACAACTTACCTGCAAGCAGAACAGAAGAAGAAACTGTCTTGTGTCCTCTGCTTTGGTAGCTGCTGATGGTAGAGTTTCATTTACCAGAGACTCCATTCAAAAATTAATATACTGTGTGTAAGGAGATATGGATGATGGCTTTTGTTTTTTCCAACAAGTTCTCTCACAAGCTTTCTCCATACTTGGAGAGTACAGAGAGCTCCTCATCGTGGAAGTTTTTAAATACTAAGTAAATGGCACAGTTGGCAAAGTTTTACAAAAAGAGAGCTTGACAGAAACAACCAGTAACACTTGCACATCTACCTATCACTGGCAGCTTACTCTTCTCCTGCAAGTGCAGCTAACATTGGCTGGTTTTGCCTGGCTATTGGACCTTGCTTCTCATGTACCTTCAACACTGTTAACTAGCCTTCATGAAAGGAAAGCCAGCACAAAATGTCCCTTTATTTTATGGTCCAGATCAAACTTTCATCAGTTTTTCAGGTTCAGATCCCTCCTTACCACTTTTAACCTAACCCATCAATACAGCTCCTACTCTGGAGATGGCAAAGTTTGCTTGGCCTTGTTTAAGAGTGACATTTACCGAACAGGCACTTAATATTATTATTGCCCTGGCAAACACAGTACAAAAAATTAAATTCTCAACTGGCACGGTGCTTTTAGTCTTGGACTTGAGAAAGATTCACACTTTGCTGTGCACTCCCTTCATAACCTACTTGATGCATTTCATACAAACATGCATGAAAGGACACAGTACAACAATGCTACTTTACACAGACATATGAATAGGATTAACACATTTCAAACTCCTGAAAATAAGCAGTCACTTCAGAATGACAGCACATTCTGGATGAACTGAGCTCTTCCCCCTCGTTTTAGTGATAGATTCAAAGAAATCATTTTACTTTACTTATACCTCAAGGCTGTTGCAGAAACATCCCATGCAGAATCTTCTGTTATCCCTAGAGTTAACTTGTAAATGTACTTGTCAAGAAGAGGTGCTTGCGAGAAATTAAGCAGCCCCTTAAGTCTTCTAAACAGACAAAATTCTAACTAGCACAATTAAAAAATGTAATATGACATTAAATTTATATGGTGTATATGGGCATGTTTCTGGAAAAGGCTGTGTATTTATGTTGTGCAGCATGCTGCATATGTGATCAAAATGACAGGAAAGTATGAAAATGAAGGGACACACTGCAGATGTTTTTGAAAATTATCTCTGAGATGGCACTTTCACTCTATAATGTAATTTTTTACTCATCAAAAGAAATAAGAGAGAAAGACAAGGACAGCTTCGTAGTTTAGAAGTAAAGAGATTCATTGCCTCAGACAAAGGATAATCTCCAACTAAGAGTAAGTTCTGTCTAGGGATTTCAAGAAGGAACATAGCATCCTTCTAAAGAAATTACTTTTCTTGTCATTCACTGCTTGCACTGGCTGGCAGTGTGCTGGATTTAGTTACCACCCCACTGTAGAAAAATGCACATTTACAGTCCTACTTCCTCCATTCTAAAAAGGCTTTTCTCCAAGTTGGCATTATTTAGTAGAAGAAACCACCAAGAACAGTATAGAAAGTTGTTGCTGGCAGTTAGGAGGATGCAATTTTAGAGTTTGCTTGTTGTTTGGGGGGTTTTTTCAACAAAAAAATCACATATGAAATAGTGTAATGGAAGATCCTGACTTTGACAATCAGAATTCAAAAACATTCAACAAGGTTTATAATAGTCTAGTGCAAAGGAAAACCCAGGATTTTTGAAAGTTTTGATTTTGAGCTCTCTCTTAATTCTCACTGTGGAAACGTATCCTATGTATGTATGAAAGCACCACAAGTGCTTCAAGTAAGTGATGGAACTTTAGTCTTGAGACCTACATAGCCAACACTAGATTCATGGCTTTCAAAGCCTTCACGTCTGTTTCAGCCTTCCAAACCACTGTATCCACACAACCTTCCAGAACACTTTTGCTCTCCATATACTATTTTCTTTCCTTTTCCTTTGGCCCTCTCTTTGAAGCCAAGGACTCTGATAGTCTCCTTCATTCAGTATCCAAAATTCCAAAATCCAATTGAGGAGTAATAGCTTCTTTGTACTGATACCTTGCATAGAGCTCAGTTTCTTAAATGGCACAGTTCTTCACAGGATTAAGTAAAGGATAATTTAATGAAGCCCTGAGAAACTGTGTTGTATGAGAAGTAGGAAAAGAATAAACCTGTCTTTCATAAAAGAGCAGAAAAAAACAGTTTTTCCCTGCTACTGAGTCTCTCCTATAGATCTGGAACCTCTTACCTCTCAGAGAAACAGTATCAGTTGCTTTCTTCCCAAAAGCATCACCAGACTCCCAAAAGAATGGGGAAAGGTAAAAGAGCTCTGAGTATCTCCTCTGGAAATACCCAGAAGGCAAGAGAGATAGTGAATTAGAGTACTTTTCCCCCATCAGTACTCCTAAAACTCTTGATGCCTGTAGTTTCCAGTTCCAAAAGAGACCGACATAATCCTAATCAAAATTGTTGACTATGGTGATTGGCACAATGTCTTCAGATGAAAAAGAAGTCTATCACTGCCATAGAGGCACACAAAAAACAACTTCATACAGATAACAAACTCAGGCAGACTTTAATTTGCAACCAAAACCAGTGGCCAAAACTAACAAAGAGGGGCAATTACAATGGTACTTCAATCACATTTAGCAAGTTACTGGTTTGGTGTACCAGTTGGAGATATTGTCACCACATGGACAAGAAAGATGATCCAAAGTGTGCATGCACACACTCACATGCACGAGGGAAGCCTCTCAGGCGTACCCAGAAGATTGGTTCGCTTCACCTAAAGGGTCAAAGAACCACTCCAGGGTATCCAGTAGTAAAATGATCACTCAGGCTGGGCAGGGATGAGGGCCCTTGGTACTAGGAGATGTCCTTGGGCAGTGTCCTAAAGGGAGGACTTCCCCTCACAGAACCACTGCTCCAAGGAAAACCACATATGTTCTTCACTCATCTTCTTCGTGTTCTTCACACATGTCCAAGAACAGCCATGAGGAAATGTCGAACAGGCCTGGCCAATGCATGCTGTCTATTCAAGCAGCTGGGCAGCTTCAGAAACACAATGGAGTAATGGTAGAAAAGCCCTAGGACTCATCTCTTCCTACACAATTCGGGAGCAGTTCAACAGATGGTGGATGCTTTGCTTCCTAATTATGCTTCTAACAGCCTCGTTAGACCTTGCTATGAAGAAAAACAAAAAAAAAAAGTAATAACCCAAGCTTTATTTTTTCAACAAATATTAAATAATAATGAAGAAAATAAATTATCTAGAGGAAATACATTTCACTTGAAACCAATATAGGTGATTTCTCTACTAGCATCACAGGAAGTTATTTAAGCATTATCAGAGGAAACTAATCATATCCTGATGAACCTTCCACAGTCTGAGCAATTCTTTGGGTTTCCCCCACACCACGCTTTTTTTTGTTGTTGTTGGTTGGTTGGTTTTTGTTGGGTTTGGGGGTTTTTTTGTGCTTTTCTGGCTATAGTGTTCACAAATAAAAACATCTATGACACTTTCTAATACTGGCTTTGCCACTCACCACTATTATAGAAAAGGTCTATGGCAGCACAGTATGGCTGCAAGAACCACAATGCAAGAAACAGAGTGGTGACTCCTGTCCTTGCAAGTACTACACTTTTCACCAACCTTTTCCTCCCTATACACCTTGGTTTCAGGGTGTTGATAACCTCATGACCTGCATAATCTAGGAAAAGAGAACATTGCTGAAAGCTATGCCCTCTACATTAAGACTAAGAACATGTCCCTTTTAGAGAAGAATTCTGAAGTGCCTTTAGAGAAGATGGTACATTTGCATTTAAATAATATTAAAGCCTTCATTAAGGCCGTTTAGGCATGAATAATGGTATAATTTTTTGCAAGATACTACTGTAAGACCCAGTGTAACTAATGTAAATTAAAATCTGTCTCATATGGACTTGAAGATGCTCATAACATCCACTAGAGGAAAACTAATATACAGAAAGCAGAAGTCCATTGCTATACAATCAGGAAGCTCTGTTTGCCACTGCACTGCACTTTGATTTACCTTAAGTGAAATCAGATGGAAATTAGTGACACTCTCAGTTAAAGCAGAATGAAACTGAAGTATACAAGCCATTATTAAGGGTAGAAATATGTGGGTTTTTTTAAAAATTATATATTGATGATATTTATCCTCCTTTGGGATTTAAATGATCCTCTGAAGCTGCTTATGTAAAATTCCAATTTTTGTTATTTTCTTTCTCTTTTCTAAATATAAAGTCCTTCTGTATATTCTTAAGAAAAATGTTCTATGCACAGTTTCATGTCTTCACAGCATCTCTACTGTTAGCACATAAAAAATAAATATTACCTAATAGCTACATAATTTGTGTTAATAAACTTTTGTCATAGGAAGTCATCTATTCAAGAGAAACTGTGGTATTCAGAGCCTCTACAGCACCTTTGTGTCACAGAACTGTGTAATAATAAGCATGAAGATTTTTTTAAAAGTCTTTCGCAAAACCCTGCCAAACCTCTCCATTATATCACCTGGGTAGAACCTCTTTAAAACAAGAACTTGAAAGACGAAAGGCTTCATTCTAACTTGCTGTAAAGCAGCTACCAACAACTGTCACTTGCAGGCTTTCATTTGTGGGAGATCTTCTGTAAGGCTGGAAACTTTCCCTTCATGACAAATCATAGAAATCTAACGCCAATGTCATCTGAAATTAAGGAATGCAGGGAAATGCACATTGTCCTGAGGAATAACCAGGCATGCGCAGAGGATTAACAAGACTGTATGACTAGGTACAGCCTATTTTTAGTAGTACTTTGACTTTAAACATATTTGTATTCTTGAAAGCTGCCTGGTACTTCTATTCAAAGAAGAGAATGAAGGCCAAAAAGGAGAGAAAAGCAGATGAGGAAAGCAGATGATCCTCCCTGTTTACATTCTGGAGAGGAAAGCTTGTATCCGTCTAGATTTCAGGTTTGGCATGAAGCTGCTTGAAAGGGACGGTCTCTCACCAGCAATGAGAAATACAGAAGAGGCCACATTTTTGAGGTATTCTAACTTCTCTGCTGTGCCAATCCTGAGAAGTGTGGGAAGGCTGCTGAGAATTCAGATTCCAAATTTATTTCCCTGATAATTAATCAAAAAATGAATAAGAGAGAAGGAGAAAGGAATGGGAAAGCTTCTTCTGTGTTAATGCAGAGGCCAATCAAATTAAATTAGTACTGGGAATCTAGAAAACAAAGGACTAAGAAATTATTGTAGCAATCATAAAAATTATTCTGGGATTTCCACCATTGAGTGGATTTCTAAGTAAAAAGAAATAATAATTAATTTTTCTACCAATAAAAATCCAAGAATATTCATCTCATCTTCTGTTAAAACTACTTCAATATTTTTAACCTAAGAAAAGCATCATGTTTACATATTTTTTTAACGGCTGCTCTTCATTTAATATTCCTTCCTGCTCTTTCTCTTTGATTTCTACAATGAGCATTGATTAATTATTTCCTATTTTCATTGGTTTCCCTAGTGTAAGCTATTTCAGTCCTGTTAAGTGGCTAGTCTTGGAAGGAACTGTCAATCCTGATGCAGTTTAATTTAATTTTTGGATTGAGTATTCTGATTTTAACAATGCTGTCAATTTTCACACACACAAAAAAAAATGCATTGCATAAAACAATTATTTTATCAACCAAATTTTATTGTCTGTTCCTACTTATATTGTTGTATCTTCTCTTCATTAGCCCCCAAAATTCACATTTGAACTACAATACCCAGAGTTCTCTTCCCAACAAAACTTTTCTATTTTTCTATTATTTGCTATATTTTTAGGCTGATTCTCAGTTGAAATGGAAAGAATAATTTGCCTAATATTAAAATGAAAGTTAAAGTTTGTATGGTGATCTACATTCATGCATCAGCTCATCTGTTTTCTGTTCTCTTGCCTTAAATTAGTTTTTGCATTAAAGCAGTAATCTAAAAAGATCTTTCTTAGTTATTCAGAAGGTTCCAGAAGTCTCTATAGCTAGCTAAGACTTCTTTTACATATCTTCTGGCTGTTCACATCAAGAGCAGAGAGTCCCCAAAACAAACAGCTTAGTCTGAGAAGTTGTTTGTGTGAAGTTGAAGACTGCGTCATGATGAATATTTATATGGAAATGAATTGAGGTTGCACAGATAAAGCATGCTTCCCTGACTTAAAAGCAACGCAGTACGTGATAGATACATACATTATTCACATGGAAAATAGGATCAGAGTCTTTTAATAGAAGTGTTCCCGAAGCCATGTCCTTTCCCTCTGCCTAGATCAGGTCTGTTACAAGTAGGACTGTTCCTCCTCGTAGAAGAAACCTGTGATGGCTTTCTGCTCTGTGTTTCAGTTTGTGCAAGTCACAGTTTAAAAAGTGTGACAATTTGGTCAGATTCAATCAGATTTTCTGAGAGCAAAAACCATATTCATAACACAAAAAATTCTACAAACCCCTGATTCAACACCAAGGGTCAGCAGGCTTTTTAAAGCCGTCTTTACAAAGATATTTAAAATACATCATTAGGACCCCTCTTTCTTTAGGGGCTCAATGCTACAGTGAAATCAACAGTTATGCCTCTGACAACAGCGCATTATGTTATCTGATAGCACTGCTAAGCACTCAGAAACTTCAATCTGGTCTGTTTTGCGTCTACCGTTCCCTGTTTAATACAGTACCGCAGAAAATTACCTTATCCCACAATTTGCATTTTAAATCTCTTTCTGGCTGTTTTCTTACTTCATTTGTTCAGAACCTAGTTTTCAAGCAAGCTGACCTACTTTATCTTATTTTGGTACTTGCAGTAAATTCCCTTAAGCTTATCTACTCCGACATTGCTTAAAACATCTTCTATATACTGGTAATCACTTCTCTTAAAGCAAAAAGATCTACCGTGACTGATATAAGAAAGATAATCTATTAGTCCTTCTGCAAGTCAGTAAGATATTTTTAAACTGCAACAGTATGTTTCTCATTAAACTCTTTGTGAAAATGGCTGAGGTATTTTGGAAGTTAAACCAAACAAAAATATGCATGTCCAGATGGGTTTCAGCAGGTGCTGAAATTTAGCCCAAAACCTGGTTTTGTCCAGTTTTAAGCTAATAAAAATAATGTCTAATAATGAGAGGTAAAAGGCAACTTTAATACAAGTGGCACTAATGGCCCCACTTTTAATAAACCTATATCCTTTTTTCCAGCAGGAGGCTACTCTAAGGGCTGTTAATTTTTTTACAGTATTTACATGAAAGAAGCTCTCCAAAAAGAAGTGGTAGATGATATTACTGCCACCATGCTCAGATATGACAAGCTGAAAAAAAATACCATGGTGATGAGTGAGAGATGATTTGATAAAATTAGGTTTGAATAACTCTTGCTCTACAACTCTTACCTTTGTAGCGGAATTTCCACTATACGATCTGTTTTTTCCCACTTTAAAAATCGTCAAGCAACCAGTAAAAGTGGCACATAAAATCTGTGGTGAAGGTTGGAGTTCTATGAAAATAGAGTGGGGGGGATGGGGGAGAGTTTATATCTGTGTCTCTGTGCGTAGGATAGACAAGTTAAAAATCCTACAGTGTCCTATAAAGAAGAACAGGGGAATATAGACAGTCTTCTGTCTTTTGAGTGGTCTTCTGTCTTTGGATGATCTGAGATTTGTAGGAGGTCAGGAAACTCATCTAATCTCTGTACATTTCACAGAGATTTGCTATTGTAGCTCTGCTTCCTGGTAAGTTCTCTATCGGCAACATAGATTCCAGCCTTTACACAGCAAAGCATATACATATATATATATATAAAGCATATATCAAAACCAGTATTTTCTTCTTCCCATATACCAGCAATGATACAGTAGGGCAGTACAAGCATACTAGTGTTTATTGTAAATCTTGAGAACAAGAAAAATAGTATTTGTCCCAAAAGATGCAAGTAGGCTTTTGACAAGCACCTATCAAAGAAGATAAAAGATGTTTGACATCTGATGGAAGCTGGATAAATCCTAGACCCTTTACCCATGAGGAAAATTAACCTCAACAGGAGTTTTGCAAATATCTAGTGTTTGTCATAGCATGTTTTTCTACTTCTTTTTTCATTATATTGCATAGCTTTCCTGGTTAATAAACCCAAAAATTTTGCAAAGTTTTTCACTAATCATCAGTGAGGTCCTGAAGAATCCTGAGGAAAACATATCTAAATAATTTTGAAAAAATATCCCACTGCAGGTTCTGGATTTCCAGTTTCTGAATTCATAGCACTATACTGACCAAGATCCAGAAAAACAATATAGCAAAACTGTAGTCAGAATATGGATAAACTCATTCACTGATACAGTGACTAACTAGAGAAAGAAGAAGATGGACAAATGTCCAGCCCCGGAACAGCTTCTCCTTGCCTTTAGGATCCTCACCTTATCAAAATTTTTACAGATTCTTTTAATTAGAGTCTCTTTAACTTCCACACAGTTACATTTTCAAGGCAACTGTATTTACTACATTTGTTTGAGTTTGATCACAAACTTATTTATTGGTTTAAACATGGAACACTGCATAAATCCCATAAAGCTACATAGTACCAGTAGATATTGTCAAATCAAAATTATTATAAAACTGTGAAAAGAATTTCACTCTTTTTAAAGAAACAGTAAAGAGAGTTCTTCATAGGAATAATACTTATACATTTACTTACCAGAGGTGTATTACTCCTAGAAGTAAGTAGAGCCATCTCATGGACATACCCAGCTGCTGCATATGACCGGATATCACCTCTAATTATTTATTTCTTAGGTAGAACTATATACTGAAAGCAAGAAAAAAAAAAAACAGTTTAAAGTGTTTTACTTCAAGTCCACATCTAAATATACATATTCATTAACTGTCCCCACAATCCAAAAAAATATGTGGATGGATTGGAGAGGGTCCAAAGGTGGGACACAATGATCCAAGGGCTGGAGAACCTGCCCTGTGAGGAGATCAAAGGAGTTACGTCTCTTCTCCCTGGAGAAGGCTCAGGAGGGACCTTCCCTTCTCCCTGGAGAAGAGAATGCTCAAGAGGAACATTGTTACAGTACTCCTGTACTTAAAGGGCAGTCACACAGAGAAAAGAGGAGCACCACAAGAAGCCACATGGAGAAGACAAGAGACAGTGAGTGCAAGTTGCACCACAAAATGTTTCATGTCAATGTAAGAAGTAATCTTTTTACAGAGAGAGCAACCATTCACTAGAACACCCTCCCCAGGGACGTGGCAGTCCCCATCACCAGAGGTTTTCAGGATGAGGCTAGACAAGATGATAGGCTACCTTTCCCATGAAAAGTTGGACCAGAGAAACTTTTAAGAATTCCTTCCCCAGAGAATAGTCCTGGGCTGTTCTATGATTTTATTATTCTAATTTCAGTTAGCACAATGAGAATCATAGCTATTTAATACTACTGAAAAACAAGGCCAGTCATTAAGTTCTGGTTTGGAAGACTAACCTTAGAAAATGCTGAATATCATTCCACGAAAGACTCTCCAAAGAGTATTCAGATCAGAAAACCACATCATACTTTCTCGCTTTAAATTCTTGAAAATCTCAGTCCATGGTAATCCAGAAGTAGTGATGATCACTGCTCCTCTGTGGAAAGAGAGGAGACAGATGCTTATTGTTCTTTATTAGAAGTTGTAAGAAAAAAATCATGGAATACTTCCCCCTCAAGACCCAATTTGCTCCTCTAGGTCACTGAAGAACCTTTCAGTGAACATGCTTTATTTGACATATGATAAGGTGAAATACTTATATCAGTGTTTGGCAGAGCGGCCTGTTTTTCAAGGATGCTACCTATCCACAGTTGTTAATACATTGGCTGCTATTTCAAAATTATTTTAAAAGTGTGTGTTTTTACAGAGCATATTCTGCCAGGTCTCTTCTCTAACCCTGAATATATCATTCACCTTCCCTGTTATTCACTGAGCACACACTGTAGATGCCCAGGAGCACTTTAGTAGGAGAAATTTTACCTAATCTGAACTCATTTGACCACATTATGGCATTTCTTCCATTATTTAAAAGCAACTCATGATTCTCCAAACGCTGTTGTATGCATTGAGCCCTAAGGATCACCTTCAAAAAACTAAGTATGTGCACTGACATTTGGGTACCAAATATTAAATGCCTAACTTTCACCATTGCTTTGGGTTGGGTTTCTTTTTTTTCATGGTTTTATCGTATTGTTGGATGAGTAGCAAATTCTCCTATGTGATCCAGTTACACTGTAAAGTATGCAGCCACTAAACCCAGAATCCTGGCTATTCGGTCCACATTGAACTTTTAGATTTTTCTTATCCCAATTCCTGCTCTGTTTTCAGATGAAAGCTGAAATCTTTCACTCGCAGCCTAAAAGGTTGTGTATCCTTATGGTCCATAAAGACTTTCAGTCAAGGCGCAGTGGCACTGCAATAGTGGTGAAACATCCTCTGCTGTGATGTAAGTGCTTGCATGTTTTGCAAGAAGATTGCAACCAGGACACTAAAGAGTCATGTATTAAAACATACACCAGAAGCAACAGCTATGGGATGGTCTTCTTGGAGCTAAGGCATCAGTCCAAATAGTTGGTGGACATTTTGAAGGGTGTAAGTGAACAATAGTCTACAGTGTGCTGAATCCTGCTGATATTTTCACTGGCAAAATTTCCTTTGTGTGGTGCAATCACAGAGAGTTGACGCTTTCAGTTAAAAAGCATCTATTTATTTTATGCCCAGGTAGGGTGATGGTGTTTTCCCCCAAGTGAAAGTTAATGCCAAACTTACTGCTTGGTAAATACATATTTTACAGGACATTCAACATGAATAGATCTGTCACAAACCCAATTCTGTTTCCCATATCCAGCAACTAAACAGCAAATTTGCTCTAATTCGTTAATTGTAAAGAATAGGAATTGTACTTCCCTCTGTTAAATCATACAGCAGTATATAGTGTCATCTATTAATATAATATTGGTCACTGGAAAAAAAACAGGAGACGAAAATCAATGACCTAATACGACAGGTCATTACAGAATCCAAAGAGATGTTCATGAATAAAGATATTCATGAATGCGGTCAATGTTACTTAAGTTAGGGACTCTAAATTGTGCTGAGGTACATGTCAGTCGTAATAGCGAACACACGACGTGACCTTTGCTTTAAGATTCAGAGAGATGCTGTTTAAATCAGCAGCCACGTGCCGCTGGAAAAGGACTGCTGAGATCACGAAGAACATGGAGATGGATGAAGCAGAAAGAGCGCCTGTTCGAGACACATTCCAAGTAATCTGAATTTGTCCGGGACTTCCCGTGAGAAGGGCTGCCCCTGCGCTGGAGCCGGCTCACTTCAGGCACCAGCCTTCCCCCCGCAGCCCACAGCAGCACGCTGCTGGAGTACTACTGCTGCCAACACTGACTGAGACAGCAAGCAAACCCCAACACTGCCTATTATTTTCTGCTGCCGTCGCACCCAAAGCCTTCCTCCCACGGCACCCTTACTCAGCGCGTGGGCGCGGAGCGGCGCGTGTGTGCACAGCGCTGGCGGCCGCGCTGGAGCCGCGAGGCTGCCGAGCCCGCCGGGGCTGCCCCGGCCTCTCCGCCGCCGCTGTCCCCGCAAGGGTCCCTCTCTGCCAGAGGCCTCCGCCTCGGCTTCTCCCCCGGGGATGCCGGGGCGAGACCGTGTCTGTCTGTCCGTCCGTGCGGGACCTAGCCCTGAGGGGGGTGGGTGGGTGGGTGTGTGCGGCTGCGGGGCTCACGCAGGCGGCACGGCGGCCTTTCCAGGAGGGAGGAAACTGGGAGGGAAGGAGGGCAGAAGGAGGGAAGGGGGCGGGCGGGAGGTGCGGGGGCGAGTGTCCCGCAGCCGGGGCGCGGGGCGGGCGGGCCGGCGGCCCCTGGCCCTGAGGGGGGCGAGGGGAGGGGGCGGCGAGCGCGTGTGCGCCTGTGTGTGGGCGCGGGCGGGCGGGCGCGCCCTCCCTCCCTCCCGCCCTCCCCCGCCGGCGGCGCTGCGCGGTGGGCTGGCACTGGGGTATTTACGGTAGCGCGGCCCCGGCGGCGGCAGCGGCGGCCGGGCCGGTGTCAGGTGATCGGCGCCGGGCGGCCGCCCCCCGCAGGAAGATGCAAGATGGCCCAGCGGGGCCGTGAGGGGCTCCGCGGAGCCCCCTCCCCGCCCGGCGGGAAGCGCTGAGGCCAGCACCGCCAAGCTACAGCCCGTCCCCGGCGGCGGCGGCGGTACCGAGCCATGGGGCTCTGCTACAGCCTGCGCCCGCGGCTCTTCGGCGACGCCGGCGGCGGCGGGTCCATCTCCAGCACGGGCGCCGCCTCGGAGCCCGAAGCGCCGGCGGAGCCGCACGCCGCCCCGCAGCCGCAGCCGCTCGGCGTCCCGCTGCGGCCCGGCGGCAAGCCCGGCGGGGAGGCGGACGGGCCGCCGCTGCGGCTGCGGCCGAACGGCGGCGGCGGGCCCGGGAGCGGGCCCGGGGCGGCCCCCCCGCGGCCGCCGG
>JAWWTY010000077.1:98193112-98356625 GCA_035222235.1 Margarornis squamiger | reverse complement strand
GGCGGGAACGGGAGCGGGAACGGGGCGGCCCCCGAGCGGCAGCCGGCGCCGGGCAAGGCCGGCGGCCCCGGCCTGGGCGGCGCGGGGAAGGCGGCGCGGCAGCAGGCGCTGCACCAGCCGCCGGCGCTGCAGAGGACCTGGGAGAAGCTGCGCCTGGAGGAGCGGGAGGCGGAGAAGGAGGCGAGGAAAGTCAGCAAGAGCATCGACCGGGCGCTCAAGGAGCAGAAGCGGGAGTACAAGCAGACGCACCGCCTGCTGCTGCTCGGTACGTGTCTGTGTGTGTGTGTGTGTGTGTGTGTGGCTGCGCTGGGGCGGGCAGGTGCCCCGCGGGGCTCCCCGGCAGCGCCCCCGCCGCGGCTTCCCCGGCTTTCCACGGGCACCCTCCATCCCTCCTTTGTCTCCCCGCTGCCCACCCCCGGCCCTGCCCTCCCGCCCCCCGGCAGTGCCCTGCTCTGGGCTCTCCCACAGACAGGTTTACACCTTCTTTTCCCTTCCTCCTCCCCCTCGTCTCTCCTCCTCCCTTCTGGCCCTGGCGGTGGTGTTGCAATGGAGAGGGCGAGCGGCTCCACCCAGGCCGGCGGGCGGGGAAGCCGCGGGGTCTGCCCGCGGAGCGGAGCGCGGCCCGGGCGGGGGCTGCCTGCCCCATCGCCCCCGGGCGGCAGGTTCGCTCAGCAGCACTACCCGAGAGAAAACACGGTAGAAAGGAGGAAAATGGCCATGCGCAAGATGTGTGTAGCCTGTGGATGGTCCTCTTCTGCCGCGTGTAACCAGGGATGGTTTAATGAGCGGTACTGTGGGATTGAGGCTCCTAAATGAGAGGAGTCCTGATGAGCAATAGGCTCCTTATTTAAAGAGGCAGTGAGTGGAGCATGGGGAAATAAGCGGGTGTAGGTATGTACATTCCTCAGGCATCGCCACTACTACAAGATGTGTTCTTCAGCTCTTGGCTCTCAGATCTTTTAGGCGTGATCGGTCAGCTTTTGTCCCCTCTTCTGCAAGGTACTATGTGCGGTCTGCTATTGCCACTGCTCTTTCTAAGCATTAGTTGATAGTCCTCTCCAGAGGATTTGTACCAGCTGATACATTTACAGTATGAAAACCACAGGGGTATCTAATACAAGCATCTCATTTCCTGCAGGAAACAGAACAGTCATACTGCAGGGCTTTTTTTTTTTTAATGGTCTGAGCATAGGGCTTATTTGGCCTCTTAGCTGTGGTCATAAATCTCTGCTTTCTGTTAGCATGAAAATACTGATTTGCTTTTGCATTAGCTTGCTTTGCATGTTTTTGTAAAGTTGCGTGGTACCGAGTTTTGGTGCTTACCTCTGTGCATTCCAGATTTGGGGTAGTCTTTATGTCTTTCTTTATAAAGCTCTGTTTTTGTGTTACTGGACTCGTTTCTGTTTGTGGGTAAGAGGAGGAGAAAATATGAAATACAGCAGTGCATAAAAGGTATAAGCAATGTTCACCAGAACTGTAGTGCTCTATTTCCAAAAAACAAGTCACAGGCTTTTTTATTTCCCGTAAAGTACCAGCCTGTATGATACTAGTACAGCTAGTAAAAGGGAAGAGGAAGAAGATGTAATTCATACTCCGTGGAATTAATAATATTGTTTGTAAAATGTATCTTCTGGTTTTTGAACTGATACAGTAATTAACTCTTAAAAATACGTCTTTTTAGATTGAGTTTTTAAAATTTTAGTGTGGTTTTTTTTCGCCTGTAATGTCTGAAAGTCTGTTGTGACTAGTATGAGTCTAAGAAGACAGAGGTACTGGTTGGTGGCCTTCCTCTAGAGATCATTGTAATTGCTTGAACAAAAGAATTCTAGCAAATAGATACCATGTGTAGTCTATAACAGGGATGGTTGTCATAGTAAACCAGAGCAGTAAACACCTGTTCAGAAACAATGCCATTTGAAAAATAAACCATCTCTGACCCTTGGCACCCTGAAAGAAACTCAACAGTCCTAAGACTGTCTGTGTTAAATTTTGTATTAAATCTGTGTCATAATAAAAAAAAGATTCTCTTGATCTCCATGTCGCTGGGAGGAAATGTTATATTATTGTTTCAGCCCTGGCAGATCAGGGCCTGATATAAATGTTTGATTTGGATGTAGGGAGAGCTGCAGGTGCTTTGTGTCGCGGTTTGAAAGAAGTGGAAATGCTGCTCTAGATAAGAGGAAATTATTTAGAATAGGGAAAGGTTTATTTGTCGGAGAAGGAGTAAAACAAAATTGCATTTCACAAAGTAGTCTTCAGTCTTGCACAGAAGAAAAGACTTAGGGTGTTTACAAAGGCCTTTTAGAATAAAGAATATTATCAGCCTGGTATTTTATAGCGTTTCAGGTGGTAAAGAACTGGATATCTGTCCCTAAGGTCTTCTTGGCAGAGTGAACCTGAAAAGCATACCTTTGCTAGAGAGAGGAGGAGTATTTTTGTAGATCAACATGGAGGAAATTCATAGCAGAGACGAAATGGTGAATGCAGTGACAGCAGAGCACTGTTACAGAACAAACAAAGTTGAGCAACAGCATTGGCATGGGCTTTGTGTTTCTTTTTTTAAACACAAATTTGTCAATAATAGGCTCACATTCATTTTTCCTTGTATATCTTCTACACTAACTGGGGCAAGTTTAGAGGACGTTATTGAAATTTTAGACTAAAAACAGTATATTTTAAGGAGCTACTACTAGATATCAAAAGGGTATGCAAATAAATGCACAAATATAAGAACACTGAGACTCTCTAGAGTCTAAATAAGTAGTATATTAGAAGAGAAACTTCTATAAATGTTTGAAAATGACCTTTCCTTAAAAGCACACTAATTTTATTCTGTCAAATGAAAACAATCAGCTTTGGGATGAGTTGTGCGTATAGGTTACCAAGATACTATGCAGTCTCAAAGGCTTTTTTTAGTGTATGTTGGTAAATCTCTCAAAGAGCCTGTTCTTGCCTGTCACAGCTTCCCCTCAGCTAATGTTTCATACTGCACATGATGTTTTGATGCTCTCCTCTAACCTACATTCGAAAACACTTAATGTATTTTGTCGTAACCAGTAATTGCAAAAGGGAGGGTGTGCAGTAAGTCCTCAAGATCAGCTTTGTCTGTGCCTCCCACATTAATAGATGTGTACATATCAGGTGGCTGTAAAGGTGATGTGGAGACTTTACTGCTGTACTGGAATAACAACAAATGCTGTTTGGGTCTATTCATTTTTCTTCTGCAAGGAAAAGAACCAACGTAAAATGGAAACCAGCTTTTCACCACAGTTGGCTGTTTCTTGCTTAATGCCTACTTCAAAAAAAAAAATTGATTATTGATTGGATTATTGTGCACTTGTATTATTTGTGGGGGGTTTATTTCCTTTTCTTTTTTAAGTGAAAGTGCTCACCTGTGCAGAATTCTTAGGATGCTTTTACTAACCCTGGGATGAGGATTTTTCTCATGCGTACATATTGCACAGATTTACAGGGCTTGATCAGAGTCTTGTGGCTTTGGTTTCTGTCTTGTTTTTTGTTTGGTCTTTTTTTCCAGAGGATTGAAATCACTCTCTTCTACAGGACTGTTTTAGCTGCTGATTTCCTAGAAACTGTAGAAACATTACAAATCACTTTATAGAAGCAATTTACATTCTCATTTCCAGTCTCATGTTTTAAACTATCTTGTGGATAAGTGGGGTGAAGGGGAATTGGCTTTAAACAAAGTGTTAACCATTGTGGTATAATTAAGGCTCATGTAATGGTGAAATAAACCATAGGTAGAGGTTTTTTTCCTGGATGGTTGTTGTCTTCTAACCTCTGGCTTCTATTTTTTCATTTACCCTGTCACCTGGTTCCTGTCCTAATTTTGGATGACTTTCTCAAGCAGAACACATTCTTTTACACTTCCCTACTAAACTGAAACTGAAAGTATTCTGAGTAAAAGCTTTTCTATTCAACAAAAACTGAAAGTAATGATGTAGGGATTGAGAAAGGGAAAACAGAGATAGTAATTTCCTTCACTTAAAAGGTACTGTAACTGCTTACATGATATTTAAGTACTGACTTCATAGTGAAATTTGGGTATGTTTGGTCATATTCATGTACAAAAGTATGTAAAACATATCAAGAAACATAGGTCCCCTGAATTGATGGAAATCAAACACAAGAATGCCTTGTCAAGTTTGGGAAACTCTTAAGCAGGATATCCCAGAATGCTCAGAAGTGTATAACGAAAGTAATGCTTTTTTTAATTTCTTAACTATATACCTAACAATTGTTGTCAGAAATAAACTTCATGGCAAAGAGGATTTCTGATCTTACAGAGGCTTTTAGACTGAAATTGCAGTTTCCTTGTGTATTCTGCATCAGCAAATCCTGAAGTTTGTCATCCAAGCCAATTAAAAGTTAAAATTAACTTTTATATAGTGTCAACTCATGCTTTTTGATAAATGCCTGAATTTAGTGTAGCTTGAAGTGCTGATGCTTTCCCTGTGACTGCATAAGGCTGTGTGCTTGTATTGTTTTCTGGTACCAGGAGAGATGTTGTCTTCCCCTGTCTGCAAGTGAACTTGGCAGATTTAGGATGCCTACAGCCAGGTAGTCCTAACGTGGAGATAATGGATATGTAATTGGTAGAAACAGATATTTTCAGGACTTTGAAATAATGGGCTGCAAATACCAATGTAATAAAGTAAATGGGTTTTATAATCCCTAATCCTTTGCATCATTTGCATGTCTTTCCAAATGCTCTTCTGCTTCTGTTGTAAGTTATGGCATCGCAGGAAGTGGTATATGCGCTCCTGCAGGTGAGCAAATCAGTAGGCAGAAGTCATCAGGATGTGTTGAGATTTAGCCCTAGCTTGGGAGCTTAAGTGTACCGAAAGCAATCCATGATTAACAATACTTAGCTTTTGTTTCTCCTGTAAATTAACAGTGAACTGCATTTAGCCCGTATTTAGCTGTTTTAATGGATTTCCATTCTTTGGTTGGTTTTGGTTGTCTTTAATCACTTAATATTTAAGAAAAAAAAGAACTGGTTTGTTTTTTCCCATGTTAAGTGTAGCAGTGCTGTGAGGCTTTACCTGTTGTGCAAGGATGGGCTCTGCATCTGCTGCTTAAGCAGTACGAACTTCTAGCTAGCAGGGAAGTTTTATATATCAGTGTGTATTCCACAAATACTTGTTGTAATGTAGTGTTTTAATTAAGCAAACTACGCTGTCATGTTCTTTGTCAATTTAAGGTTCCATTACCATTGTAACTTCTTGACTGCAGAAATTTTAAAGAGTATCTGAAACTCCTGGATTTGTTTTCCCTTCCTCCATGTCTCTTTCCCCTCCACTAATTTAGAAGAAATACACTGTGAAACGTTGCTCTCATGTTCATCCCTTTTTACTGCCCAACACACATACACAACTGTATTTTTTTTTCCCATTTTATTTTCTTTGACACAGTGAAATGACAAATTTGGGGAAATATTTACTGGTGGTTGGGTTTTTTTTCCTAAAGTCATGGCTTTTTTCAACCTGCTTTTTCAAGTCAGCTACCATTTGAGTTTAGAAAGTTGAATTAATTTTTTTGAAAAGTGCTCTTTTCTTTTTAATCCAGCAGCCTGTCTGCACTCTGACAGAAACCTGGCCTGCCCTCTGCTTACCAAGTTTAACTTATTTGACAGCTAAACCTGGTCTAGAAACGCTTTCCTTTTGGTGAATGGTGTAGAAATGGTTCTTCTCCGTGGATTTTTGAATAGTAGTAGAGAAACAAAATGGTGTAAATAAGATAACAGAGCTGTCACCCCTTATAGAAGGGGTAGAAACTTCTGAGTTACCATTTTGCATTGGAGAAGTCTTCACCATACCTCTCAGTGTTTTCTTAAATTTTGTGTGGTTTGGATCTCTTGTGAATGTCCAACAAGAGGCTCTTAAAGCAGATGTTTGCTGGGTTGAACAGATAGTAAAACAAAGCACAGAGCAAAAGTTATTCAGCCCACTGACTGGTGACAGAGTCCAAAAAAGTCCTAAAGTGGCCTTTCATTGAAGGTACAGATCTATTTTTTGGAGATGGAAATGTATTTCAGTAGTTATTGCTTACTGTATTCTTAATAAAAGCAGCCTTTTGTAGATAGTTAAAATCAGTCAGTTACAGTTAAGATTTGAAGCCTTAAATGGCTATTCAGCCCTGAGAGATGCATGTTGGGCTGCAGCCATCAACAAAGCTTTCACTTCATGGGCAGAAGCTTTGTTTTACTGTGCCATTACTTAGAACCATCTGACACAACTGTTCTGGAAGTTTTCTTAATACTTTGGATATTTTCTTTTGACTGATAATAAATCAATAAGGTGGTGTGGTTGGTTTGTTTGTTGCTTTTAAATACCCAGGAGTACAAGATCTGGAAGAAATGCAGCCTTATGTCTGGCCTGTGCACATCATATTTATGCCTTTTCCAAGAGTGGATGAGCATGTCCAGCACACTGACCAGTGGTATTTATTATTATCCCTGTAGCGCTGTGTAGCTCTGTGTGAAACTCCTGTGTCTTGTAATTTGTCTGCTCACGACTATTGAATAAAAGTTTAAGAACTTAAAGCCTTTTTGAATAAGCTGTATGAAGAAGGAAGCACTTGCTGCTTGGGACTAGAAAAAGTAAAAGCTACTTAAGAAAATATTTATTATTTTCTTTTGTTTGTGTGCAGAAGATCAAAAAATCAAAGAAAAAAGCTGCCAATTAATATCTGTAACATAAGGCATAACATCAATCACCTGTAATGGAAGATCTTGACTGATAAGATCTCTTTGAAGTCAAGCTTGAATTGCTTCCTTATAATCTGGTATTTTACATTTGTTTGGTTTTAAACTTAAGTTTGAAGAATTATAAATTCGACCTATATTTAAAGTAATGTTACATTTAAGAATAATATTCTTTCTGAAAATACCATTACTCTAGTAAGTCAGATCCAGGTAGAATTTTAAATTCTGTGCTGTTATTTTTAGTTTTATTTTAGAGAAGAATTTATATCATGTAGGAACAACATGCGTTTTTGAGCTTAAAAGATCTTTAGAAGTAGGTGGCTTTTTATCCCCCAAGTATTTAAAATAAAATAAAAAAAGAATTGAAAAATCTTTCACTTTTTCTATGATTGGAAATACAGTTTTGACAATTTCTTTTAAGAATATTTCATTCCTTTAAGGGGCAAAAAGGAAGCTCTTCTCAGCAGTCAATTCAAGTGAAGTATCTAGTTGGTCTTCAGAAGCAGCAGAACAGGAGAACATTTGGTTTAGTGCATGCAATGGAGATAAGTAGCAGGCTGAAAAACGTCTGTAATAAAAACCTGACAATTGAATCCTCACTCTGTGGGTATCACTTCCTCACTCCCAACCTCTTTATTTTTTTTAATTTGAAAATACATACTTTTTGCTACATATAATATACTCTGTATTTAATTTGCCACATGTGGATTAAAGTGGATAGAAGAGTTGTAGTTTTCCACTGTGAAGAATGAAGGCTATGTTAAACTGCCAAAAGTGTGGATGAACGTGGGTCCTTAGTGTTGTGTACAAGTGTAATTTATATTAAGCAACTTATTCCCAACAGTTTTCAATGAAAGATTCTTGCTGGAGCCATTACCAATTCTGTTATGTTACAGTCCTCTTAATTATGGAGAATTAGTTATTCTGCATCTTGAAGAAAATGTAGAATGTGCTTCATGGTCTAAGGCAGTGCCTTCTTTGTAATCATCTTTATTTTTCTGAACACCTCACATTACAGAATATGTTGAATTGCAAGGGACCCACAAAGATCATCGAGTCCAGCTCCTGACCCTGCACAGGAGCATCCCCAGGAGTCACACCATGTGCCTGAGGGTATCATCCAAATGCTTCTTGAACTCTGTCAGGCTTGGTGCTGTGACCACTTCCCTGGGGAGCCCTCTGGGTGAAGAACCTTTTTCTAATATCCAGCCTAAACCTCCCCTGACACACCTTCAGGCCATTCCCTCACGTCCTGTCACTGGTCACCACAGAGAAGAGATCAGTGCCTGCCCCTCCTCTTCCCCTCAGGAGGAAGTTGTAACTGCAAGGAGGTCTCCCCTCAGTCTCTTCTCCATGCTGAACAGACCCAGTGACCTCAGCTGCAACTTTTACTTCCTGTCTAGACCCTTCACCATCTTCATGCCTCTCCTTTGGACACCTTCTGACAGCTTAATGTCTTTCTTATATTGCAGAGGACTGAGCTACAACAAAAGCAAGTTGCTTTTTTTCTTGGGTAAAAGCACTCATTCCTAGTTCAAGTGTTTGAATTCATTTAATGTTGTTTGTAGAATAATTTTCTATTTGAAATGGTATTTAGACAGAGGTGCACGTGTGTGTCTGTGTATGCTCACACATGGCCAGTGATATTCTTGCAAAATGCAGTCAATTGCTGTGAGGACTCCAGGTGAGTTAAGCTGTCAAGAGTATGTGGTTGGATTATATCCTGGCTTAAATCTTCATAAGAACAGGGCAAGTGTAGTGGATTCTGTAACAAGATTGCACTTTTTCATCCTTTGACTCACTGGATGTTTGAATTACAAAATAGACTTACAGTGTTATCTGCTGTCTGTTCTGAGCTTCCTGTACTTGTCTAATTCACCGTCTAGGAGAGATATGAACAAGATATTAAGCACTTCTAATATGTGCCAGCCTTTGCAAAGATATATTCCTTTTTTTATGCTCTTATATGAACTATAAACTTAAGATGCAGAAGAATATAATAATTTGTTTAAAGGACATATGCAGAAAAAAACAGTTCATAATCTGAAAAGATATGCTTAAAGAGTTTGTTGGTTTTGGCGGGTTTGGTTTGTTGTTTGGGGATTTTTTTTTAATTATAATTTAATTTTAGTTTTGTTAAAAAACACCTTTCCTTTCTAAGTAGCAAGATGCTGTGGAAGGTATTTGTGTCTCATAATGTGTCCATTTTCCTCCAGTTATTAATCACCTATTTTTAAAAACTGAACCAATTAAAAAATTTGCTTGATCTGTATGAGACATTTTTCTTTTCAGCTTGCTTAAGAAACTGAGAGTATACTGAAGGTATGCTACTGTTATACATGGTGCTGTGCAACCTAGTCACATATAAACAAGCAGGAAAACTGCATGAAGGATAGGCTTTAGACCCTTTTATTCAGACTAGATAGACTTCCAGACCCTTTTATTCATTGGGTCTGCTGACTTGTGAGCACGGCTTCATGCAGAAGAGTAACTGTTGAAACTGTTTTGCTTTTATCCCTTGAAAATATTTCCATGAAGGAAACCAGATGGGAAGTACAGGACAATAATTCTTGTTTAGATTGAGTAGTTGATCTTCCTTTAATTTAACATTTTGAAAGAAAAACAGAAATCTTATTCTTTGGAGTGTTTTCTTACACTTGGGATGGGCTGAGGGGAGCAAAAAAGCCCCAACCAACAAACCACCCATCTTTCTTGTAAACTCTGATAGCTTTCGTATGTTTAACGGAATTGTACTTTTTAAGTTCACATTAATCTAGATTGTTCCTACAGATGAAATAGCACTGAGAGGGGAACACAAGCTTTTGGCATTTGGAGAAAGACTGGATGGCAAACTGCATTTAAATAACTGCCATGCATTGCTCCTTTTAGTAAATACATTTCTCTTCTTAATTTGGGGAGCAGGTTTACACTTTCTGTGATTCTTCAGTGCTCTAAAGCATTTTTTTTCTTTTAATGGAAGACCAGTACAGAAGTGGTGAAGTTGAGCATTATGTAGTGCTTCCTGACATCTTGCTTTCAGATCAGGTGTAGTAGCAATCCCTCTTCCATGAGATTCCAGGTGCACCCAGAGTATATAACACTCTTATTCCAAATTCTGTTGCTGCTTCCTCAGGCTTTCTTATTCTACTCAACATCTGGATTCATGAACTTGTGTGTTCAGTGGTGTCTTTCCAACTTGATTATTATTGAAACAATGCAGTTGGTAACTTGTTTGTTCTAGGTTTTGGGTTTGTTTATGTTTTTGTTGTTGGTGGTGGTTTTTTTGTTTGTTTTGGTTTGGTTTTTTGCTGGGGAACTACAGTAATATTTAGAGGGTCAACATGTTCACTCCAAGAGCCCTCTACTTCTTAACTCACCTTATAGAGGTGAGGATGTTGGCTCAGCAGATATGGGAGGGAAAAGACCAAAAAAATGCCTACAGTGGTGTTTGGCCTGTGATATGCAGAATTCTCTTCTGTCAGGGAATTCTGGGTCAGGGTATATGTCAGCTATGTCTTTGAACTGCCAGAGGTGGAAAGAAAACTACTTCATTGAAAAGCTGAAGTGGAGAGAATGATTTTATGATACTTGCAGTGGCTCATAATTTAATGCAGAAAGGATCACCTGAAGAGCTATTGACTCCAAATCGACTACCATTTGGCAGTAGTCCTTGTCTAATTAAAGCAGATTCATAGATAGGTGATCTATCTGCCAGAGACTGAATAATGCTTCCTCTGAAACAGAATGAGCAGATGTTTTCACAATTGGTCTACCTCCCTATACAATACTTAAATACAGATTCTGTAAATACTTGGTTCTGCTCTAGGGAGAGACCATCTTAATAGCACAGTTTCTCGGGGGTTTGTGCATTGGTTGTGTGAGCAGTGACACAGTCTGCCAAGGTTCTGCAGTGCCTCCTGTTCTAGCACATGTAGATTGTGTGCAGGACAAAACAAATACATAAACTTCTCAAGCCTAAACATCAGTACATCCTATTATGTTGGCTGTCAGTGAAATGATTTTTAGTTTTTTAGTGTAACTTAAGATAAAGATGGCTGAACGAGTATGGGAGCAAAAGATTTTTAGTTTCTGCACCCCCCCCCGCCCCCTCCTTACTCTTAAAAGTAAGAACTTCTGCTGTTCTGAAATTGTTGGGTTTTGGTTTGCTTCAACTTATATATTCTCTTTCCTCATACGCTGATAAAAGGATAAATAGATAATCTGATAAAAGAGTTATTAGAAACTTAAATGAACTGTATGTTCACGTGATGTACAAAGAAATGCTGAATTAATCTTTCTTAGTCTTGTGTTAGAAAAAAAGCAATTTGTAGATATTACTGAGTGCCATATAAATAAGTAGACAACAACTTTTGAGTTTATCCCCTAATGCAGTTGTCTCTAAAGTTAGACTGATAAAGACTTTGGTATTGATAGCTGTTTCATCAGTATGAGGTAAGAAGTCAGACAATGGAGCAGATTTTAGGAACTTATGAATAATTAGACTGAAGGTCCAGAAGTGACTAGTAAGAGTTTTCCATTTGATTGTCCATGTAACCAAGAAATCATTTTACCTCCTCATAGTCTCTGTGCTCTAAACTAATAAGTTGCTTGAATTTTCACATGAATGTTACACTATTACTTCATACAAAGTGTTCAAGCAGTAGTATTATTTGGGACCCTAGTTCAGAATAGGACACACACTGTCACACTCACCAACTCCCATCTTTTGTTGCATTGGAATTCATGCCGCACTTGCTTTCTCCAGTTTGTTTGTAGCTATAACTCACATAGTTATTCCATTCCTTGAAAGAAAACAGTCTGGAAAATATTCCTTAAAAGCTAAATTTGTTCACCACCTATTGCTTGTCTGACTGTTTTTCCAACATGTCAGAATTTGGCAGTGTCTGCTTTTAAATGGTGGGTTTATTTGTATTTATTTTCTGGAGGAATTATTTTTTGACCCCGTTCATCAGACAGTTCATAATGGTGTATATCCAAGTCTTTCTGAAACTGGCATATAAAAATCTTTGTCCTCTGCCTCTGCTGATTCCAGAGATACGACCTTGCAGTGGCTCATTGAGGAATATTGTTTGAATGTACTGTGCTTATCAGAGTTGCTGTTCTGTAACGTTGATGCTCATCCACACTTCAGTCTTTTGATAAGCTAGCATTGTTCACAGTGGTGTCTTTAATCCGTGACTAAAGATTTACTGTAACTAGTTGATGATTCACAATTAGTTCTTGAAATCCATCTATTATCTGATTCCTGATTCACTTAAAATGTGTTGTATTGATCGTTTGCAGAATAACATCAGGCATACATGTGCTACTTATTTATAATACCAGATATCTTATCTTGACATAAGTCTTCAACTTAATCAACTGTGTTTGCTATCAATATCCTTCAAATATTTATTTTTAATTAAGCAAATACCTTATTACTGATTCACTGAATTTAGATAGCAGATACCAGTCTGGTGCTTGATGGAACATGATTTTTCTCAAAATATGCGTAATTTAAAAAACAGAATCTTTCTTTTTCAGAAACCCTGAAAAAAATTTTATTTTCTGAGGCCTTGAGGTTATTTCACAGAGTAACAATAAATGTGATTGACATTCTGTTATCTGTGGTGATTTGCAGGACGTGCCTGAATCCTTCCTTTCAGGAGTTCTCCTATAAATATTAAGAAATATTTAGATCACGTTGTGAAGAGAGAAGGCAAGAATCTCTGTTTAAAGAATTAACTTGTGTTGACACACAGGGCAGTATTTTCTGTTACTGTTTTAAGGTAAAGAGTGTAACTTGACATTTCTGGGTGAATATTTTTGTTAAACAATGGGACTGACTAACCATGTTTTGGTCTAGCCTGGTGGAGAAGAGCATTTTCTTGCAAAAAAATTAATTTTATTAACTCGAGATACTTCAGAAATAGCAGTATTTCTTAAAAAAGAAACAAGCTGCTTGTTTAAATTGATAGTTTCAGCAAGCTGAAAGTGCTTTATCAAAATGAAATATTAGGCCAGTTGAATATTTACTGCTACTACAGACCAGAACAGAGAAAAAGATTACCTCATGGTGTTGTTGGGTTTTGATTTTGGGGGGTTTTTTGGTGGTTTGTTTTTTGTTTGGTTGGTTGCTGGCTTTTTGGTTTTGTTTTCTTTTATTTTTTTACTGGCTGTGGTCCAAAAGCGTCTTCTGTATTATGTTAGATCTTACAGGCAGTTACAGACCTTTTATGAAATCTGTCTTTCAAGTCAGCTGACTCTTGTTGCTTTTTTGCCTTCTTTGTTTATGGTTGGAAAGTTGTTTATCATTTAGATTTTGAAACAGTCTTTACCATAAAAGAGCCTAACTCAAAATTTAAAACTCTTAAATCCAAGCACTTAAGAAATCAACACTTATTTTGGGTCAGCTATTTGGTGGCTTTTTTATAGCAGTTAAGAAGGGTAACATCTGTTAAAAACTGCTTATTGTCAGAATTGTCGTATGTGTTACATGTTGGAAATCAAGTCTTTTTCTAACCTTTTACTAACATAAGGAAGAGTTCTTATGTTCGTGGTCCTCTTCTTTATTAATAGGTATTTGACTGAAGCATTAAGTCTCTGTGAAAACATTGGGGTATTCTTTTTCTTTAACTCATTCTAAATGTGTGCTAACAATTATCTCAATTTATAAAATACTTGACTGAGTCTGTCATCCCATAATAAACAGTCTGTTTTTTGATTCTGAGGTGTATACATTCTTTTCAGAGCCTCAGATGGCTTGAAAACCGTTCTTGATCCCCATCGGAGGTTGACAGTGTATTTAACATTTGAAAGGGTAGCCCTTCCTCTGTGGGTGTTCTGATAAATACTCTAACTGGAACCAGGTCTTCTAGTATTTTAATTAACTTTCCACACAGGGACCCTTCCTGTGGAGAAAACATGTGTTTTCTTTTAAAAGAATTTCCAAAATAGATTGTGAGCGTAAACTGTGGAGGAGTAAAAATGACTTTTGAGTGTAGGAGCAGTTGTGTTACTGATTTTGCTGTAGTATATAAAGATCTGAAGTTCTAAGTTGGTGTAATGTGCAAGTATGTAAAACACATGCTTGCATTGACAGCATAGTAAGTCTTGCTGTGACTGCAGGAATCTCTAGTGTGAACTTAATTCTGCAGTGTCATCAGTCTGGATTTTACTGCTCAAGTTGGAAGAGGGAGCTGAGTCCCAGAGGCATGGCAGAAAATTATTTTCTTGAAGGTCTGATTTTTCAGCCTAATTATGGTACATGTTACCAAAAGTGCTTCAAAAGTACTGAGTGATTTTGTGTTCTGCCAGCTTCACTTGGAGTCAGATGGTCAGCATTGACAAAGACTTACGTGAAGAAGTGTTGTGTTGCACAGTCTGAATATTCCTTCAAGAACAGTACTCTTTATTTTTGTTTTAGTGGTATTTATAACAGTTAGTACCTGATTCAGTCCTTGGATACACATTTAAGTGATAGTAAGAATTCATTCATGTATTTTATTGGAGTTAATTTTACATTTTTTAAGGGCACTTTTATTCTGAGCCTTAAAACTGAAAATGCAGTTTCTTTCATGAAGTCCGTGAAATGCAGTATGCAACCCCTGAGTCAACGGCAGGATGCTGAAAAAATTAAGGTAGTGCCGTAGTTTTAAAAAGAAACCAAGATGTCTGTGAGGGAAAGCGAGGAATTCTTCTGGACTAGAAAGGGGGTCTGTCTCTCCTCAAACTACTACAACCTTTGAAATTAAGAGACTTGAATCAGAAAACATAGAGGATAACAGTTCTTTGGTACAAATATATATATATATGTATAACCAAAACCGGAACAGAACAAACAGCAACATGGTAACCAAAACTTTCAAACAAAGCAAGTCCTCTCTGCCCCTTCAGCGCAGTTGTATCTACAGGCAGCGGGAGGCGATGCCGCGCCTCGGGGGCAGGGGCTGCGCTGACTCACGGGCTCCGGCCAGGCAAAAACACAGGTGGGGAGAGATGCTGCTTCTGAAAGCTCACCTGGGAATGGCGGCCACAGGGACAGTGGGCAGTGCAAGGACCCTCTCACTGTCTTTTGCCCAAAAGCGTTTGGGGGGGGCTGGTTAGCAACTCCTCTGCAGATGGCACTGGCACCTCCATGGCTTCAGGGGTAGTTTTTGCTCTCAGAAGGACGGCCCAGGGCATGCGGAGCCGCGGGGTGTGCCAGGACCGCTCTCCCAGTGCTGCCACCAGCCCAGCAAGCGGCGGCTGCCACCCAAGCAGCCGGAGGACAGAAGTGTAGCGGCAGAGAAAAAAAACTGAGCGCCGGGAAATCTTTCTCTCACCACCTCCCAAGCCAGGGAAAAAGTGAGGTCCTCCTCCCGGAAAAAGAAGGACACCTCCCTCAATCCTCGCCTGAGCCATCATATTGGAATGCAAAGCTTTTAGCTATTCCTTTGTTTAGGTTTTAGATAATTAGCTGATTCGAGGAGCAGGTAGTGAGAGAGCTGGGCTTCAACAACCTTCTGGCTCCCCACCCCCAAACCCCCGTGTTGGCAAGGGACAAAACCAAAAAAATTCTGTGGAAGATTTTGAAACTATAACAGGTAGATATCAAAGCAGCAGGCTACTTAAAATATTGACAGAAGCAGTTGCTTGTTTTCTTAATTTTCCTTTCTGATCATAAATATCCGTTGGTATTCATCATGGAGGACCAGGCTGAGAGGTTAAAACATAATAAAATCAGCTGAATAGTGCCATACATTGAAAATCATTAGGAAGACTCTACAATAACAGTCAGTAGGGTTTGATTCTTCCAATTTTAGTTTGTGTCAAATACACATCCAAAAGTTAGGCATTCCAGCGTGAAAGCTATCTGTTCAAACTTTGGGACATATGCTTTATTTCAACATGTGTTATTTTGTCTTTGATTAAGTGACTGTCTGTGCTTCCTTTCTGCATTCCTCATAGGTCTGTGCCTGCCTTACAGTACATACAGTATAGAATAAATAATACCACATGAATGACATATTGACTGCATGCCATCCTTTTTTTTTTTATTATTTTTTTTATTGTGTGAAATAATTCTTGTGCTAGATACAAAAGTCTTTAGTGTCTTACGTGGTGGATTTTTGCAGGGACCATTGATATGGTTCCTCTTGTTCAGATGGAAAATCTAAGTAGAAGTGGATTGTGTTCAAATTTACATAACATCTAATTTTCAATTATTAGTTTAGATGTCTACAGCCTGGCCTACTTGTAAAATTATTTAAGAGAGCTGTTACAAGAAGCTACTACCTTTGGTGTCCAAATTATGTTGTTAATGTAGAATTTCTGAAAACTGCTTCTCAAATTAAATAATTTTGTGAGTGAGGAAACGTAACAATAATGCTGCAGCTGTATGGCCTCCTCTGATGGCTACGCATCCAAGATGTGAAAACTCAACTGTGAAGAAACTGAACTTTCTGATACTGTTTTTACATCCCAATGCCAGCCTAATGATCTGGGCCTCTCAGATACTGGTCAGACAGGTTTTGTGTCTTCACAGCATGAGAATGTCTTCAAGTCTTAAAAGTGTGCTGTTCCTAGTTTTCCTGTATGCGATGTCCATTTCTAATCCAGTGAAAAATGATGACTTTGTAGCAGCTGTTGATATCTTCATCTCACTTCAGATAAGCATGAGAGGTGCTATAGTAGAGGGTGTCTTGGCAGCCACGTGCCATGTTGGGGTAAATGCCCCATGTGGTAAAGATTGTCAGACTGCATTGCTACTGCAGATTTTGAGAACTAAAAAAATCTCTATCTGACCAGCTTTGGGAGCAAGAGGATAAACAAAGAATAATATGAGTCCCTTACTGCACTAAGCAAAGGTCTCTGACAGATGAACAGTCATATTCCTGTGAGAAAAAACTTTGTCCCTGTTCCTTGCTGCTGAGGCGTGACAAGAGTACATGGAAAAAGAAGAAAGAAACAGCTTGTTCTTGCAGTTGGTAATCTGATTTACCCCAAACTGAAGCAGATTACTGGTTAATGGATTGGATGTTACCAGGATTTTCTTGTAGAGTCAGGCTTGTTAATAGTACTTACTGCTTTGATTTACCACTGGTGATAGAACTGGTCATGTAGTGGTAAAATTTTTAGCATAGAGCTTCTGTATAATTACTAGGTTTACCTTTTTTTCCTTAGAAAACTTGTGACTGTAAAAACAGCTCTTCACAGATGTTTCTGTGAGCATGTCATTGGTGGGCTTGATAACAGTGTAGATCTAAAATCTTGCATTCTTTTATTGGAACAAACTGGGATCCAAATCCCCTTCACAACATGATGCAGTTTTATCTTATTATTTTAGTTCCCCATCTATTCTGTTGCTCAGTGCTTGTCTTGTATCTGTGGTACTATGCTAGAACTAATGAATCCTGTGGGATCTTATCTATTTTAATGGCGTGGTGTTAATGAAATAGTGCTACTGTCACCAGGGGTACTGAACTCTTCACAAAAGTTTTATGGTTGTATGGACTAGTAAGATGATTAGAAGGAGGCCTTCTTTTTCAATAAAACTTGGATGTGTAAAATAATGTGTAAGCACGGCAGGAGGGATGAGAACGGTATGGAATCTCAGCTGTATACTCTCAGCATAGGACATCTTAGCCAGTTTGGAGAGTTTCCCTGCTTGACTTGTCACTGACTTCTCCCTACTTTCACCCTTTTCAGGCTTTCAGAGGGGACTAGGAGCAATAATCTAGAAGGGGGTAACAAACCCCGAAGTGGGACTGACCAGACAAAGGTTTGCCATTGAGTGTTACTCTTCATCAGGTGTTCTTGAGGAATTCCTGTATTTGCATTTTGTCTTTGATCCTCTTGGTGGCAGCACACACCAAGAGAAAGGGAGCCACCTTATTGCAGCTGACCTGGGTTTTAATTACACTTAAAATGAGTGTGCTCGTGCTTGTTTTTAGCTTTTGTTTCCAGTGGGGCAGTTCAAAAACAGAAGGTCAAAACTTCATAATTTGTGATTTCAGTTTGTATGAACTGCTGAAAGCCATTTAGTTGGGAGAAATATTTCTTCTCCTCCTCCCCAACCCTACACCAGTAGATAAAGGTAGCATTTCTGAAGATCCTCAGTTGCTGAGAAAAGTTATATGGCAGGATTAGAGTTTCAGTTGTCCAAAATGTTATCCAAAGACTATTGTAGTTATTGAATGGTGAGGTTTTTTGTTAACCACAGCACAGGTGCCAGGACTCTTGTACTAGGCACTGCACCACCACAGTCTTTCCTAAATTTGCATATGAAGTCAGGGTCTGTCTGAAGTATACCAGTTGGAAGCAGGGCAACAGTATCAGACTGAATGGTCAATAGAGGTGTAACTTGCAAATTTGTGGATCAGGCATCCAGTGAAACCTATCAACACAAAGCAAAGAAAGAAATGCTAAATGTTAGTAACAAGGTACTGATAACCCAATAACTGAAACAAGCAATTCCTAATACATTGAAAAGTTTGCTGCTGATTTAGTACTGTGCTAATTAAAGAAGATAGATGGAGCTGCCTTTTGATATCTGAAACAGCCTTTTCTAAAGTAACATCACTTTGCTTGTTCATAGGCAGTCACATTTCTTACACTAGTCTCATTTGTTCATATGTGAGTGAACAGTTATTTCAGGGTAGTAGTGTTGGTTTGTAAGCCAGCACAAGGATGGGTTCACTTTGTGTCATCTCACTGACCTCAGAATCACACGAGTTTCTTGCGATACTCCCCTGTCCGAAGTTAACAGTTATTTGTTCTGTCGTCTGTGTTTCATGGGTATACTGTGAAGGTCTCATCGTATGTCAAACTATTAAAATTGAAGCCAATGCTATTGAAGTTCATAAAATAACAAGAAGGAAAGCAAACAGCAGTTTATATGGAAAATAGGTAAATGTAATCTGCGTACACTTTGTGCAGAACTACCTCTGGTATCTGAGAGCTTAATTTGTTTAAAACTAGTTCAGGTGTTCCTCAATCAAGTAAAGATGAAAATGTGCACTGTCTGCACTGTATTCCAGTGAGAAGACTCAAGAAGTGGGAGATGGATAGGAAATATTTATATGGGTTATTTCCCATATTTTGGAAGTGGGCTAACGGGCCAATTTAATGTCTCTACCTTCCTGAGCTGCTTAGGATAGAATGTGTTTTAAAAGTAAAAAAAAATAGAAGGTATAGCCCACTGTGCCTCTAGACATCTGCTGCTTTACTCTTGAGTCTTAATTTTAGTTGTTTGAAGTCTTTTTTCAAATAAATTTGAGAGCACAAGAGGGAAATCTCTGCAGAATTAGTTGTAGGACTAGGATAAATTTTTACTGTATGAGAATCAAGAGTAGGACTTTTTGCTTCTCATTCCGTAAAGAGCTTTAAAATACTACTAGGAAAAAAACCTGTGTGTTCTCCATATTCATGTTGGTGCTACAAGGACCATCAAGCCCAACTCAACTAAAACAGGAGCGTACTTTCTAATATTAGATAACCTGTGTTTGAGTTCAGGCTGATGCATGCTGAAGAGGGCAGGCTGATGTGTGCAGCTTTTGCAGTTGTGCATGTTTAAGGTCTAAGCCAGCAATTCTCAAGAAAATCACAGTGTTAGATCTTAAAACTACAGTGTTATTCAACACCTGACAGATCTCCTTACCTTTTTCATAATACTTATTTTGCCTTCTTGCCACTGTCTTGTTCAAGGAAATTTTTGAAGCTCAATAGTCCTGGGTTATGTTGTTAAATGTGGTAGATTTATGAACATCCATTCCCCAAATCAGTACTTGTGTTGTGAGTGTTAATGGTGGGATTGCCCTTTCGTGTAAATATAAGTGTAATACAGTCTACTGACCTTCACTGCTGAAAAAGCACTATTTGATGCAGTGTGGTTATAGAACAGAGCAGAAATAAAGTACCCTTTCTTTCTTGGTGACTGAGATGGATATTCTTTTCCTTTGTTCATCCTGTTAATTACACAGAGTAAAACAAGTCTGTGGGAAGAGAACTTACATTAGACCAATCAGTATAGTTGGAAGTGGGCAAACTGTTGTGTACATAAGGTTTTGTGTGTTTTATGGTCAGAGTATTGTTTTCCTGCTACAACCCAATGTATTGCAAAAGCTGAACCACTTTTTAAAGAATGCAAGAGTGTGGCCAGTTTTTTCTGTATAATCACGAAAGGGCAATTGTTTGATATTGAGATTTTTTTTGTCTCTGTGCGTGCTGTTTGTTTTGCTTTTTTTATTTGCTGAGAGTTTTGAAAAAGTAGGATTCTACCTGCAGGGCAACCTAATTTTGTATTCAAGAACAGATCTGGTAATAGAAAATGCCCTGTCCAAGGAATATCTGACATGCAGTGTCCTAGACTGAGAATTTAGAGGCAGAATGACAAGATGTAGGAATTCAGAAGAGTAAGTAGTTCTTAAATTCTGGGAGAATTGACTTCTCTGTGAAGCAGCTTGGTACGTATGCTGAAATGGGTTACTTGTGTAGTAGGGGCTGTTGCTTTGTAGTTGGGGGGGAAGGGAATGGCGTACACTTGTGAATTAATTAAAACTAGGCCAGCAGTCTGTGCATTTATCAAATAGTGGGAGTTTTAATGGACGTTTGATGTTGCATGAAAAATTGAAAGGTGCAGAAAATAAGTTGTAATTGCTGCAGTCACTTATAGGTACTTGTGTCTGTATAGTCTTTGGAAACTGTGTGGTTTCTGCAGATGGGCCATAGCACTTCAGCCTTTTATATGAAATTACATGCTTCTGTTGTCTAGATTACATCAAAATGTGGCTTTATTGCCCTTCGGTGCTTTTATTTTAAGACTGTGCAATATATGTGACTGCTAATTGTTGGACGACACTGATTCTCAGTATTTGTAACATGGATTATATAAGAAACAATTCCCAAGTACAGTAGGTGTGTGCTACACAAAGAGTAATTGCTTAAGAAACAGGCTGGTTGCTTCATCTGTTACATATTTTGCATTTAAAACTTTGTGGTTTCCAAACCACAATGTTTCAGTGGTATTGGCAACATTCAAAGACTAATCTTGCTTATGGGTGGAGTCAAAAAGATTTCTATACAAAATATTGGCAGCTGAGACTGGCAAGATTTACTTTCCAGACCTAATAAGCAAATCCATATTAATTGGCACATGATGTTATGTCTTCCCTGGCTTACACAGTACATTACCAAAAAGTTAAGGGCAAATGTAATGGTTCCGTGCTTTGTTACTATATAGTAACAAAGTATACAATATAGTGAATATGGATACTGTTTAATTTATGGAGTCTTGCTGTGTCCAGAATTAAATTTTTTAACTTACTATCCTTTCCAATATCATGTTGCGTGGAGAAGGAATCTGTTGAATCTTCCCTCTGCTGTTCATCTATTCAGAGTTTTGTGGAATAAAGATCTAAACTACCATCCTCATGCAGCATGTCTGTCACTAAGTAGAAAATGTTTATATCTAGCCATTTGACAGCATCTATGTAAAGATCTCTATCTCTTTCTTAGGCCATTCCTTTGGAAAGGATGAGTTTATAAGTAAACAAAGGCTTTTGGTCTATTTTGAAATCTCTGTATAAACATATGGTCTTCTGTGTCTTTAAGATTCTTTGAGGCATAAGTCAGAACTTTAGAGTTAGAAATGAAAATATTTTTATTAGGTGGGAGTGATTCAGAGAGGAGTAGTTTTTTGTCTTATGGTACTGATAAATTTTGTTTGTATATGCATAAAAGATGTCCATGTGTAAGCATACTGGATGTAGTAAAGTGATTTCTGTTTAAAAATGTAATGAAAATCCATAAGAGGCCCTCTAGCTGCATCGTTACTGAAGGACAAAAAAAAATACAGACTAACATTAAGAAATCTGTTTTGGGTTATCTGTGTCACAGTCACTGAGCTCATGTCCTTTCCCCTTCCTTTTTGTTAATCATTCCCTCATGAGCTCCAGTCATCCATTTGGTTTCAGGAGGGATCGGTCAATTCTCCCTGAGTTAAAATGCTGGATCTATAAACTGCAACTCTTAACATGTCTGTCTTGCATCCAGATTTTTGAGACTATCTTTCTTGTAGAAGAAAGAGGATTCCTAGCCCCTGACTGAAGAGTCTTTCTGAGGCACAACATTGTCTGTTACAAAAAAAAAAAAATTCTCAGAGAATGTCTTTTTAAAACTGTAAACATACCTACAAGGTCTGCTTGTCTCTTTTCTGGATTGGAGAGGTTAAAACAGCTTCCCTTTGCAACCCTCTTCTTCCGTGTTAGTCTTTTGGGTTTTTTTACAATCAACATGCATCATCATGTTTTCTTTTTTTCTTTTTTTATTTTATTCCAGTTTTCCTGCAGAGGAATTTCTCAGCTCCAGACTGTGCTTTCTAATCTTTTTTGGAAGAGTGCCCTTTGCAATCCACATGGCACGTTGCTGGAGGTGGAGCAAGGGTTTACTGAACTCTGCAGCTTCCTTGGCATTCCTCCGCCTGTGTTTGAATAATTGTGTTTAGTAAGCCATTTTGGTAGTCTCATGAACAGACTAGAGCATTAGAGCATAAGAGGCTGTAAGCTAGATCAGTAGAATCAGCTGTAAGGATGATTTGAATAATCCATCTAAATTTACAGAAACTTTGCTGTTTAGGGGATTATGTGCAGTATTCCTAAAAATGTTGTGTTTTGGTGTTTTTCAGTTATGACAGTACTAAAGCAGTCAGTCTGGTTGTATTTCTCATTAATGTTGAGTCATATCTTTTAATAATAGCTGTTTATTTAGAATTTCCTAAGATTTTTCATGTCCTAAAGAAAGCGTGAGGTAGGCGAATTAATTTTTACTTTGATTATGCGGCTAGGGACCTCAGATAAATTTTTTAGATAAACCATATGTGTTATGAGAGTGCTCTATTTTTCTTATGTAATGATGAAGTTGCTATTAGTGCTTGTTACAAAAAGGTATTTTTAAAGAGTTGATGTCTGTAGAATGTACATGCAAATAAATACATGAAAAACACTGCAGATGCCATTTGGCAAAATGTGAAACTCTGAAGAAATGGTACCATTTTATTTTTTCTAGGTAAATTTTTCACAAAATGCCTCCCTTTTTTTCCTTTTTTTTTTCTCTTTTTTCTGACACCTCCACTCTCTTCCCCTCTCCCCAATATTATAACACATGCATTTCAACTTTTTTTGGATCCTTATAATTTGTGAACACTTGCACTATTCACACTTCCCACACTTGTCAATCTTCAGTAAAAACGCCTTCGTAAGGTAGATATTATACAATTTAAAACATAAAAATCCCCTTTACAATTATTTGTTATAGCTGTCTTCAGCTTCACTGGGGTAGCAGTGGTGAAATATTTCCCACTTACTGATTTCTTGTCATAGGGCTCTAGCAGTAACAAAAGCCCTAAGACCAGATTTAGCATGGATGGCTGGGACCAGGGGACATGGGGAAGAGGAAGACGTCCAAGGAGCACCTGGGGTTGTAGGGGACAGCAGTGTTTCTTTGGTTGGTTGATGGAGTGCTGCTTTTTTTGGTCTTAGAAAGACCCAGAATTCACAGTAAATAAAACTGTGGTAGAGGAGGCAATGAACTGAGAGCAACACAGGTAATATTAAAACCAGGAAAAGTCACTCTTGCCTTATTCCCGGGATATTGCTTTGTTCCTATTTCTTCACATAATGAGAAGGAGGTGAACTGTATCTAGAAAAGTCTCTTCTGCCTAAAAATGGTTGTTTAAAAATCCTGGTTGGCAACCCTTGAATACACTGTAATTAATAGAAAACATCACTGGTGTTGGTAAAGTGAGCTCTTTTTTCTGCTACAGCCTGAGCCTTTTCTTGTGCTCGCTAGTAATGTGACACTCATTCTAATGACGTGACTCAGTGAACTAATCTCTTTAATCAACCAGTCGGATGAAATCCTGCCTACTTAGGGCCTTTGGGAGAATAGTATGTGCTGAAGCCTGTTTGTGATCGTGCAAAAAGATGTGGTTTATAATGCTTTTCTTCATGAAAATCCATGCCAGTGAATGCAGGTGGTGTCACCCAACTTCTTCCTCCTGTCATGTGCAGCTGAGCAGTGTGTGTTTTTAGTAACAAGGGTAGTGCTGTAACCAGCACTGTGGGAATTCAGACTGTAGATCAGTTTTCCCTTCCAGACTTAATGACAGTTAAATGTACTTTTCTGAAATCTTAGCAGTGTCTTATCATAGCTTCGGGGTGTTTTGTTTTTTTTCTTTTGTGTGTCTGTGTACACCCCCTTCTTTTAAATACACTCCCATACCATTTTACTTCACTTTCTCCACTGTTAGAACCCACCTCAGGTGGATTTCCAGAACCAGGTTTCATTTGTATCTCCAAGATCTTCTGTCATTCACTGCTGCAAGAGAACTGGCATGATGATTCTTAGGGAGCTAAAAGGCAGTTTGAAGCTGAAGGGGAAGTAGGTCTATTATAAGACTAGCTTAACTGTTGCAAGAAGATCCTGAAACGCTTTTATATTCTGGAGCACTCAGCACCAGTGATGCAAGAATGAAGACTTAAGGATTGCAACAGCCTTGGTGGGAATAGTATGTATGAGTAGGTATTAAGAAGATTTATAAAAGGTCATGGGAGACCTGAGGCAGCCCATCAAAAGTAGTGACTAAGGACTGCTGAGAACCCCCCTCTGAAACTACTGCCTCAGACAGCTTTTCTTTGCTGCTTTGCCTTCTACCTGAAGTTCCCTGTGAGAGTTCAAGACAGGCTGTTAGGAACAAAGTTATTCCCATGCTTTGGTAATTAATAACTCTTGACTGTATGTAAGTGCCTGGTGATGCAGGGGGGGAGTGACCAAAAATGGCAGTAAGTCATCTGTATCAGAATTTCATAACTGGTTTTTTTTGTGAGGTGCCTCACTGTCAGGAGGGCCAGGCATCAAAACTGCCTCTAAGAATGGCATTAGCCTGTGCTAAGCTGGAAAACTAGCTTACGTTGTGGTATGTGACATATGCCATGATTTGGGAATACTGGTCTGTGATTAAGCTGAAACAAAGACTTTCCAGCTACTCAAGAATATTTCAGTTCTGCCACAAATTAGTGTTGTAATTTATAATGAATGACTGTGCATTTGCAGAATATGTGATACTGGGGTGGTGCCCTTCCATGAATTACATGAGCAAGTTATTATTAGTACTGTTGCTGTATTCAAGTTTTGAAAATAAGTCTAGGAGTCATGTCCAGTTAGCAACATGGTAGTGAATTTTCTGTTTATGAAAGACACTTCTCTTGTATCACTCTTTCACCATATTCGGAAAAAGTGGCTGAAAATCTCTCATGGAAATAGTATGAAAATTAATATTATTAAAGCTGGGGTTTGCTTTTTTGGGAAATAGTGTGTGCTTTCAGGGCCCTACATAAATATGTAATGTTTACACATTTACATATATATGTATGCTATGTTTTTGTCAGTTTCTAAACATATGGTATTGGTAGTGGCTAACATTCCTTTTCAATAGGAAATAAAATTATCTTTGATATATGTTTCTACTGTGACAGGTTCATCTTTGTAGTCTTACACAGTGTCACTTAGAAAACCAATAATTTGTATGAAGACTGAATCATTTCAAACTTTATGGTCATTTTGCAAAGGAGAAGTTGCTAATAGTCCTCCAAATTAACAGCTGGGGTTAATGTGTATTTTTTAATGGGACAGATTTATTTTAATCAGAGCCAAAGTTCTTTCTTGCTTAGACTGTAAATTCCGTAAGGAGTTAAGAAGGAAACATGATGAAATATTGGTCTTTGCATCCAAAAGAGGATTTGAGTCATGAACTCCTGACCTTGTGATCCTCAATTACTTATCCTGGGTGAGGGAAATCTGTTCTACTTTAATGTTTTTATTAATGTGACTTGGACTGAATGCAAGCATTCTTTTCTCTTAGAATGTGTTTTAAGAAAATAACTCTGGATTAAAAAATACTAGATCTTTTAATTTTTAATCCAAGGGTTTTTTTATATAGTCAGTTTCTAACAAAAAAAAAAAAAAAGAAAAAAAAGTTCTTAGAGAGGATTGGTAGTTGTTTTACAGAGTATGAGGAACCTTGACAGTGGTATGCTGAGAGCTGATGGCCAAGAATATTAGAATATTACCTAATAAATAATATATTTAGGTCATTATTATATCTTGCTTCTTCATAGAACACCATGAAGACTCAGTGCAAGCAGTTTAGCCAGTGGTTGCAGTAATCCATCTTCTGCGCTTGTAGCAAACCATCCAAACACACCACCAATTTTTAACAAATTTTCCTACAAAAAAACAGGATTTGTCTTTGTTTCTAATGTATCTTCTCTTTTACCAAAAAACAGGGGGGAAAATAGACTAATCTTTTATGTTTCTAAATGTCTTTCTGCTAACCATTTTTGAACATCAGGACTGTTTCCCGTATTGTGCCATGTTTGCCTTTATTATTTGAAACGTGGGAAATTTCTGTGAAGAGGTGAAGTGTAGGAAAAGCAGTGCAGATATGTTTATGCAGCTGCAAATTAGTCCCCACTTCAGAGAACTCGTTTGTAGGTCTCAGAGTTCAGAGCTTCTTTAGTAAAATGTGAACTCACATGAGGGTAGAAGAAGGCAAATGGAAGCGAGTGCTAGAGCAACACACTTTAATATCATTAAAAACTAAGTTCTGACCTAATGAAGCACCCAATTTTTAAACCTTGTTTTTCAAATTATTAATTATGCTGTTGTAAAAGCCAGATATGTTTTTTGGTATGCTGTAGCTCAAGGTCTGCTTTAAGTTAAGGTTACTTAACTTGTCACTCTGAATGCTTGTGTAATGTTTCATTAAATGTTTTAGAATTCACAAAGCATCGCGTGTATTTTCTTTACAGAGCAATGGAAATCTCTGCAGGAAAATAAGTGAAGAGAGAATAGGAAATGAAATTGTCAGATCCTGGTATCTGACCTGATGTGACCAATTGCTAGTTCCATTGATCAGGTTGCAGATAGGTTTGCAAGGCAGACTGTTGGGAGTTTTGCTGTGAATCTCGTGTTTTTGTGTCTAACGTATCAAAGAACTTTTGTGTTTGGATTCTTTGTTTCATAATATTAATGCAGTAGATTTGCATGTATTTTAGCAAATATCACTGGTCTGAAAGCTATTTTTGTCAAATATTGGAAATGTGTTTTAACAATTCCCAAAGATTGCTTTAGAAGAAGTTTATATAGGCTGTCATAACTCACGTCAGTTAACAATTTAACATCCTTGAAGTCTTTCTTTAATCATTTTTGCATGAGAAACTTAAATTTCAGGAACAGAAATAAGTGAAATTGTTCTCATCTGAAAAAGTCAGATGAACATAAGCATGAGAAATAACTCCCTGAGAGGCAGCACATCTCTAGCAGAAGAGTACCAGTATGTTGCTGTGAATACTCAGGGCAGTGATAAGCTTTTCCTAACTCATTTTCATGTTTATAAATTGAACTTATTGACATTTTCTCACCTTTTTTTAAAGCAGAAACAGTGTTAGGTCATTCATAACCATTAATATTGTGAACACAAGAACCAGTGCTCACTTAAAATGCATGAAGTCTGTTCATGTTTTCCTTGTTGATGTGTGTAAGGGCACTTGTTTTATGCATTGGGATAAGCAGCCTGTGGCCTGCAGGCCTGCTAGTGAATAGTAAGCTCCTTACAAGCTCTCTGTATTGCTCTGATTCTGGCACCTGTTCCTCAGGCATTGGCTTTTGTGGGGGATCTTTGACATGAGCCAAGGCGGACTTAGGACAAGCTCCTCTCTGACTTTGCCCAGCACTGTTTGCACAGGTGAAAGGTGATGACCACGCACAGTAATCCTGGTTACATCATGAGGAAAGGTGTTACATGGCCTTCATGACTGGAAGGCTGGGATATGGTGCTATGAAGTGTTTAAACAATGCTTTGAAGGCTGAATTGTAGTTCTGAGGCTTCTTAGAGCACTCGCTACCACCATGTATGTGTATTTCGGAAATACCAATAAACTGATGTGCGTAACACTTAACTGAGAGGAGATTTTAATAGCATATGAACCTGGAAACTGAGTCTCACATCCTTTAAAAAATACATTCTCTAATTATCAATTTGTTGTTGTTTATCTGGGGAACAGGTTGGGTTTGGATTTGTTTTTTTTGAAGCGGGGTTTATTTTTCTAGGGCTCCTAAATCTTTTCACACTTTCTGGTAAGCACTTTGAATTTTATGTTGCATTTTATGTATTAAGCAGACAATACTAATTACACTATATTAATGGTGTGGCTGCCAGGTCTAGCATCTGGGAAACAAAACAAAAAAAAGAAAACAAAATAAACAAAGGTGAGATGAATGCTTGATTTAAACTACTTTCCTAAATTCACAGTGACGTCGTATGAAATTAGAAGAGGGAATGTTTTTCTTGGTCTGTTTTGTTTTGAAGAAATGTTCAATTGCTTTAATGACTATTGCAGTTCATGAACTCATTTGCTACAGCTTTGCAAGAGAGGAGTCAAGAGTCCTAGAAACAAGTATCCCTTACAGCATAACACTTGTTCATTCCCAGAGGAAGTCAGTTTTGTGCTTAGCGTGAGGAAGGATACTACTGGGAAAACCAGAGCATTGTCATTTAATTGGATGTTGCATCATAAAAGAGACTCATGAGGGAGAATGACATGGCGGGAATTAGAGTCACACAGGTATTCTTGGTTTAGAAGAGTCTGCATCTTACTAGTTCTTGTGTTTGTTTTAAAATAAGCTTATGAGACATCATAGATTATCTTACATCAGCTTCATGTGATCCATCAGAAAGGTTCTTGATCTGTTGTGCTTCCTATGCACACTTGAATATCTATAGGCTGGGGGGTGGGGCTCTAAACAACCTGGTCTTGTAGAAGGTGTCCCTGCCCATGGCAGGGGCTTGGAGCTAGATGATCTTTAATGTCCCTTTCAACCCAAATGAGTCTGTGATTCTATTATTCCAAATTGCTGTTAGAGGTGGAATGTTATCTACCCTGTGGATAGCACTTGGGGCCGCAGAGAAGATACTTTGCATTAGCTGTAGAGTAGTTGCAGGAATCTGGCTCTTGGCTAAGATAGCTGGCAATGAGCACAGGCACTTTCACGTGACTCCTCCATTGTCAAAGCTTCCTCTGCTCCTTTACCAGTTTAACTGTGTTTTGGTCTTACTTCTCTCCCATTCTGATCTAAAGCACAGTCACATCAGTGTGACCGAAATGTCTTCTGTTTTCACTTTTCTAACCTCCTCCCCTCTTGTGGTGTCTGTGGTTGCCACAAATGAAGTCATTCTCACAGGGCCTCTCTGAGCTGATGTTCTGTGCTTATCAAGATACTTGTCAGTCTCAGGTCTGTAGTTGTCAGATTCATTTCCACTCTCTTTTTCGTTAGTCTCGGTCTCCTTCTAGAAATAGTTTGTCTTTTTCTTTGGCCGAGTTCCTGCATGGCAGACATCACTCCTAGCTGATCTGTCCTTTACAGTTACCAGTTCTAGGGTCTTTCTACCCTCTTCAACTAGTCTGCAGTCCCAGTAACTTTTTTTTTAGCAGACCCAGCTCCTGCATTTTGACAATAGCACTTAAAACTCCATGATGCATGAACCTTGCACAGGAGACGTGGGGACAATATCTTTGTTCTAGACTTCCCTGGTCCCAAATCAAGGGCAACTGCAGTTTTGGGAATACACAATTTCTTGTGGGTTGAAGCATTCCATCTAGGGAAAGCAAGCATGTACCAAGCAGGTGCAACATTATTCTCCTCCTTGACTCCACTTCAAAAAGAAAAGGCCTGGAAAATTGACTAATTTTGGCAGATTTTCACATGGGTAGCAGATGGGTCCCATTATCTTAAAGTTTACATTGCCCTGCAGACTTCCAAATCTTGACTCAAAGCATATGGATGTTCAGATTTGATTATATGGTGTCTGTGAGCTTTTTTTTTTTTTTTTTTTCTGGGGGGCGGGGAGGAGATGTCATCAGAATATATTAAACCAGGCAAAGTAATATGTTATCCTCTTTGTTCACAGAAATTACCTGTTTTGGCTAAATTCTCCAAAAAGTCCAGTCTGACATGACTTTCAGCATGGAACTTTACTGCACAGCAGCTAACATTTGTGAAGTCACAAGCAGTTGAAAGCAGGGTCTTATAATTGAAATTGTCAGACAATCCTATTAATAGGCAAGCATGGAAGAACTGCTGCTGATCCATATAGAGACCTTTTTAATTTGAGGTGCCCAGGTGTTTTCTATCCCAAAGACTGAATGTTACTCTAAACCATTACGATTCCACAGCACAAAGTTGTTCTGTGTAAGGAGAAAGGTATAAGAGGCTCTGACACTACAGCTACTGCACCTTTGACTCCAGATATGAAACTAATGCCTCTCTGTCCCTCAGAATTCAAGGCTCCACATAAATTAATCCAAGGTCACACTATTAACTAATTGAGGAAAGGAGTTTGGTTTTACTATAGTTTCGCTGTTAATAGATGCACTGATGAGAAAGCTGCAGTGTCAGGAAGAAACATCCCCTCTCTTTGCAGTGCACAATGCCATCTTACAGTTGACTATAAAAGGAAGAGTTTGTGGAAGTGTTGCCAGCCATTTTCTTGTTGTGGAAGTCTCCAGTTTTGTACGCTCCCTCCTATGAACTAACATGTCTGTAATCAGTTGAAAAAAAATAATTTAAAGCACTGTTTAATTCTCTTTGGTTTTGGGCAAGTATACCTCTCTTTATCACACTGATATATCTAAGAGTCATGAGATGTATGTAATGTTGATTTTTTTTTTTTTCAAAGGCACAAGTACAATTTTTAAGTTTTTTAATCATATGCAAACACATGACTGGAACAATAAATACTTTTCTATAAAACTTAGGTAGGTAGTCATTGATGATAGTCACTGAATTACACAGTGACATTGCTTATGCTTATCTGTAATACATTTGCCTCCTTTTTTTTTTTTTAATGCTTCAGCATTGGTAAGGTTTTATTGACAGACTAAGGACTATAAAAGTTTAGAAGCTACTTTTAAATGTCTGCTATTAGGCAGTTCACTGAAAATGTTTTTTATAGTTTGGTGATGGATGTGTTTCATGCAGTACTGTTAGGAAGTCTGGATTAAAAAGGAGACACTGTATTTGGGTTGAGATGTCAGCTGTGACTTCTCAATGATGCTGACAGCCTGCATATCCTCCTTAGTCTAGGAACCACAGTCTAAGCTGTTTTAAGCCAGGACACAACTTCCTGTCTGCAGGGGAATTTGGTCTTGGAAAATTTCAGGTGTTTGTCAGTATTTAAAATAATCATCATAATAAACTTGAACCTGCACTTACATTTGTCAAAAGAAAGATCAGGTTTGTTGTTGGAGCAATGCAGATTAGGCTTGTGATGATAAACTGTTGAAAAGTCCATTTTGTTGACATGTTCCATACACTATTATGAAATTCAAAGTATGCTCTGCAAAGTCATTTGATTTGCCATGGTTGCACTTAGACAAAAATAATGTGTACCTTAATGTAAAAATACAGGGTTAGAGAAGACCTTTCAGGTGGGCCTCCCTAATAAAGAGGTATATTTAAGCACTACCTGACAGACATGTATCCAACTCGGTCTTGACAATTCTCCAGTGTTAAAGATTTTTTGTGATGTCCTGAATTAACCTGTTGCAGTGCTTGTTTGATTCTTGTAAGTAAGCCTTTTCCTGGTGTCAAACTGAACTCTCTCTTGCTGCAAATTAAGGTAAATATTTCCCATTTTCTCTGACTGAACTGATCAGTATCTTCTTTGTAGTAGTCTCCGAGAATCTTAAAAAGTATTTTGTGTTTGTTTCAGGTTAATCTCTTCTATGTTGAACACAATTCTTTCAGTCTTTCTTCACAGATAAGGTTTTTTATACATCCTACAGTTTTTGGACACTCCATTATTGATTTGAGAAGATCCCATCCATTCATGTTAGTAATTCCTGTGAAGCATATTAAAGAAATACGGCCTCTACCTAATACTGGAATATTCTCCTCTCTGTTGAAGATCTGTATTTAACACTCAGGATTAAAATTTTGTATTAACAGATGGGGTAGTGACCAATGAATAACACAACCATTTCAGTATTGCCTAGATCACCCAAATGCTGTGTAAACCTCTTGACCTCTTGACATTGTGAGTCTTAATTTTTGACTGACATGTAGAGAAGTTGTAAGTAGCCTGATCAAAGTAAACGCAGACTAGAAACTGAAAGCTTATCCACCTGAACAGTGTTGACTGGAACAACAGTCTAGTTCACGGTAAGCTTGAATTACTTCATGTTATCAAGTTTGCACAAAACGGTTTGTGATGGATTAGGAAATTCCTATGAGGAAAAAACTCTTATCTGTGATATGGATCCTTATCTGTGTTGACATATCCAATGAGTTTTGAAAGGCAGCAAGACTGTTCATTTGTTTACTTAATAGTTTTTATATTTATCTGACATTATTCAGTTTCGGTATTTCTGACTGTGGAGGGGATCATGGGGAACTTCTCCTTCCTTTTTTTAATTATGCTTAGTGCATAACTGGAGTTCAGGCATGTAATTTTGTCTTTTAAGGAAGTACTCAGGATTATGCAGACGATTTGGTTAGAGACAAAATATAAATGTCTAATATGCTTCTGTTTGTGGTTTATTGCCTTACTCTAGGTAAGTAAGTACATCTGGTGTGTGCTGCTTGCAAGTTCATTAACACATTTCCTGCCATTGCAGCAACCTCAGATGCTGGCAATGCCCTTGACCTTGCTGTTCTTCCTGGAACATTTTAGGGTTAGGACTTTTGTTCTATTCTGACCTGCTCACCTGGATCAGCATGTTGTGTTTATGGCCTGTGGAGCAGAGCAAGCACTACCAGTGTACTCTCGACTCTGTTGAGCTAATTGCCTATTGAATGATTGCCTGTGATTGCATGAGCTCATAACTTTGTTCATTTCTTGCCATTCTCTGCTTCTTGAGATACTGTGAGATTCTGTCTAACCTTCCATCTTGAATTATGCCTGCAGGTGGTTTTATCTGGATTTTTGTTTTCTTCTAGAGCTGTGCCTTTTTTTTTTTTTCCTAGGGGCACTCCTTTCTTCACCTACTCTGTGTCCATGTGTTGAAAATTCACTTATTCAGAACATTTTTTTTATATACCACTAGTTCATTCCAGTGCAAAGAGAAACAAACCAAACCAGAAACACAAACCTCCCACCTAATAAGAATCTGAAATTTTCAATGTTTCCTTTAATGTTCTAACTGCAATGGAAATAGTCTGCCATATTTAAACACAAGCAAGATTTAAATTGTCTTCTTTAGCTGAGCTAAAGAAGTGACTTCCTTTATGGATGGACTTGTTTCACAAAACAACATGCAGGAATCTAGCCATAGCTGCTGCTTGAAACTGCTTGGAAACTTGGCATTGTTCCCTTTTTACTCATATTCCTTGAAAACCTTTTTCTCTCCAACTGATAATGCAGAGCAGTGAAATGTCATACAGGGGACTGAAGTTAAGAGTCTACTTTAGATACCAACTTAGATCATGAAAACATAACACCATCCTTCTATAGTGGGGCCAGATCTTGAGATTCCGAGTCTCAGAAATGGTCAAGTGTAGGTGTTGTAGCTTCAGGTATTTTATGCAGAAGATTGTGCATACTTGTCCTAGGACCTTTTGCTTTCAGCCATGTATTAATAGACTTTATTTACATAGCACACTTTTAGAAAGCATATATTCTAAATTACTGTGGAAAGTCTTACTGAGTTTCAAAAAAAACCCCCAGAAGTCATTACACCCTGAGTCCACATATATGTAGTCCTCTAATCTTCCCCATTGTGAAACAATAATAAATGGATGTTCTTACTGCAAATGCTGCCCTTGCATAATGCTAATACACTGTCCAGAAGTATAATCTTATTTAAATTTTTGTGGGTTTTTTTCTCTTTGCTTCAGTGTCACCCACATTCAAACTGAATACTGATTCTAAGTTTAAAAACACCCTTAGCATTTGGATTCCTGGATGTAATATGAACTGTACTTCCTACTAAGACGTAGTGTGTGAATCTGTTCAAGATACTGTAGCACTGCAGGTTTAGGCTGAATCAATTAAAAAGTAAACTCAAATACGGAATAGGCTATTCTTAGTCAAACCTTTGAAATTTATTTCAGTTCAGACTGTGTTTGCAATGTTAATTCCTATCATGAAGAGGCAGCAGACTTTGAAAGGTTTCTGTCCTTTCTCGCTGTAATTGATTTGGAGGATCATGTGGCTTTAGAAGAGATTTTTATTTTTTTGTTTGCTTTTAATTTGGGAGTAAACACTAAACATGTTTTTGTCTGTTTTTTAAAGAACCTATAATTATGTCAAAAATACCACAATGAAGAAATATTGAGTATGTATAATAGGTTTTAAATGTATTTAGCATATGGTAAAAAAGGGAGGCTGAAAAGACTTGTACAAGGACATACTAAATCAGTACAGAAACATGTTTAACTCCTTAAAATGGATAACACTAAAAGTCCTTTCTAGTTATATTTCCAAACCACAATGAGTAACTTGCTGAGAAATGTATTTCTCTTGAACAAAATTCTGAAGTGAAATAAGTATGCCAGAACTCTAGCGAATGAGTTTCTTGACAAGCCAAGTAAGAATAGGCTTCTTAGTAATCATGTAACTTACCTGTTCTTACAGCCCTTTAAAATTAAAATCCATAGAGTTAAAAACATCAGAAGTATTAAGCCATGTATGGCAAAATGTGCAACTATAATGCTTGGATTATTAGAAAACAGCTTTTTTGACCATTAAAGTTACTTTTCAATGGAACAAAGTTATTATAAGAAGGAATTAAAATTGAGGGTCAGTTTAAAGTCTTTCACAGTTTTCATTTTGAAATACAGAATTATCATGACACCAAATACTGAAAATCTAAGAAACTACTACTGAAAACTAGGAATGAAGAGAATAATAAAAATTGAATAATTATATTAGAATAGAAAAACTTAGTTCTAATTTCTAAGAACTTTGTGAGGTCAGATGAGGTCAAGGTTTTTGAAGATGCATTATTCATAATTATTTTGCCAGAGCATCGCAATCTAACAAACTTTAATGAGTTCTTTTAGTATCCAAAACAGACTTAATCTTCAATATGTACTCATGTCAAGTGGTGATATTTGATTTTTTTTAAAAAAAGATAGCAAATGTGTAGAAAAGGAAGAACTTTAGTATTCAGTGCAGTGAAATTTCTACTAAAGAATACCTGTGAGCAGACAATTGACCCATCAAGACAAGAGAAAGAAATTAATAAAATATTGCATAGATGTCTGTCTTCAGAAAAACTACTGTATATGTATTAAGTTAACAGAACTAGTTTTACATAATTAGTGATAAAATCATAAATGAAAGGTATTCTGATGCCTGGTTTTAGGCTGTTACAATACATTATAACTATCTTGACCATAAAACAAGTTTCTGTGGCGCAGCTGAAGTAGATGCCTCAAAGCAGTAAATGTTTCAGCAATATAAGTTTAATTTTCCTGTGTCACACTTTCCCCTTCTGCATTATCTCAGGAGAAATTTCACTCTTTCCTGCCAAGAGAAGGAACACAGAGAATCACCACATACACTGGGTGCCAGAACAGTCCTGCCAACTGGTCTGAATGTAGGACCTTTCCTCAGATAAGCTGTGTATAGAATTTAATGTCCTTGTTACTCTAATCCATAGATGTGTGATTATTTTTCTTATGGTGTGTTCTCTAACCTGTTTTAGGCACTGTGGTGTCTGTATAACACAAGCAGAATGACTCTCAATAGTGTTGAGGGTGTATCAGGCAGAGCATCACCAGCCAGTCAAGGGAGGTGATTGACCTCCTGTGCTCTGTGGTGGAGTTGCCTCACCTTGAGTACTGTGTGCAGTTTTGAGCACCACAATATGAGAAGGGTAGGAAGCTGTGGCAGAGCATCCCAAGGAGGGCCATGAAGATGGTGAAGGGTCTAGAGGGGAGGTAATAAAAGGAGCAGCTGAGGTCACTGGGTCTGTTCAGCCTGGAGAAGAGGAGACTGAGGGGAGACCTCCTTGCAGTTACAACTTCCTCCTGAGGGGAAGAGGAGGGGCAGGCACTGATCTCTTCTCTGTGGAGACCAGTGACAGGACCTGAGGGAGTGAGGCCTGGGGCTGTGTCAGAAGAAGTTTAGGCTGGGTATTATGAAAACGTTCTTCACCCAGGGGGTCGTTGGACACTGGAACAGGCTCCCCAGGGAAGTGGTCACAGCACCAAGCCTGACAGAGTTCAGGAAGCATTTGGATGATACTCTCAGGCACATGGTGGGATTCTTGGGGCTATCCTGCTCAGGGCCAGGAGATGGACTCAATTATGCTTGTGGATCCCTTTCAACTCAGGATATTCTATGATTCTATGACTGTTGGCTCCAGAAAGAAAGTGCTCTTAAACAAATTTTGCTCTCAGTTCTGCCCATGCATGAAACATTTTGGTGATGGGGATTTCTTTCTCATCTGTTTTCCCATTGTGGATATTTTAAACAGATGGTTTCAGTTTTATGAAATGCGTAGAAGTACCTTCCATTAAACTCTGTGAACTAATAATTGTGTGCTTATATTTGGTAAACTGTTTGCTGTGCTATTTTTACCTGTATGAGGCATCATGTTTCCTTTTTGGAGGAAGTTTTGCTTGCATCTGAAGCTTAAGATGACTTTTTGCATTACTGTCATTGGCATGCACTTTTTTTCCCCCTAGATTTCACTTAGTGTGTCTCTATGAATCTCTGTTGTTTGTGTTAGTGCCAGAAGTTTCAAATAAGGATTGGAACTGGATCGTAACTTGCATGATAGGGGTGTGCATAACAAAATTTATGGCAGCACCTGGTTTTATAGGTGACTGCCATAGCAGAATCCCCTAAGTGTTCCCTCCCACCTCTCCTACCCCCTCTTTTTTTGGTTGTTTTTGTGGGGTTTTTTAATGTATGTTGGGAGAGGTTGTTTATTCATTTTAGGCAGAAGGTTGAAATCTGTATGAGCTGGCCTGAAAAATGCAGTGTTAGGAACTTAAGCAGAAACTTACTTTAATGTTTTCTAAACTTATTTTATTTTAAAAGTTTTTCTATAGTATGGAATGAATTTGCACTTCTTCCTTAGAGGTTTACTAAATATGACTTATAATAATGCACTTTACATAACTTTCCTACAAAATAAAAATTATGCTTATGAATGAGAAAAGTATCCCATCTTCAAACATGGTCTAACTTTGTCAAATACCTAAGAATAGATTTTGTCAGCTGCTGATCCACTGAGGGGTTCCAAATCACTTCAGAGACAGTGTGAAACCCTGTCCACTGTAGGAGACATTTCATCTGTCCTCTGTGTGTGTTCTGGGGCTGGATGTTCGGAGAGCAATTGCTTTTTTTGCAATTGAAGGCTTTGCTGTGTAATTGTGTTAACATGCCTGGTATTGTCATCTTTAACTCTTCCCCATGTAGAAATTATGCCTTTGGGCTAAAGGCTGGATGTGGAATTTCCAGACCAAGTTTGCTTAGCTGCTGCTGTCAGCAGCAACAACTATGCATTCGTGCCCTACTCTCTCTCAATGTTTTCAGGCGTAAAGCAGGATCTTAAGTTTCTCTTAAGGATTTTCAAGCTTTTGGAAGCATGTTCAAGCTGTGATACAGTGCGTCTAATCAGGCTGCCTATATGGTGCCTCTCATCAGGCTGCATAAACTGAAAAATCCTGGGCATTCCTGTGCATGGGTGTAAATCAGCTGTATCGTACAGCTGCAGGATGACCTGCAGAGGAGGAAAAGCCACATGCATTTATTTCTGTCCAGGAAATCCCAGATAAGGATAGTCGCCCAGCATAGTCATGAAGCTTCTCTCTTTCAAAGTAGAAACCGATCCTCCTCAGGTTCCCCTTCATCTCCCGGATCTGGAGTGCCCATGTCGGCATCCTAAGCCCCATGCTTTCTTGCCTCTGGCTTCTCCAGATTTAAACCCTAGCTCGTGCTTTGTCACACAAGCCAATCTAACCTTATGCTCCCTCCTTTCCCACTGGAGGTCCTGCTCTCTCCAAAGCAAAGCACAACCCTGCACTCTTTTTTCCCTTTCCCACTTCCATTTAATGTGTGCAAACAAGGTCCCCAGCACAATTCCTGCACTCACCTGTGGCACAGCCCATGCCCTGTAGCCCTCGCTGCAGCCTCCTGACCTACAGCACTGCCTATACCACATAGTGACTTCCTCCTGTCTGTGGAGTCACAAATGGGGCTCCCAGGCAGGCTGGTTTGGCCTGGCCAGGTGGCTGCAGGCAGCCTCGGACTTTGGGCAGCTTCTCAGAGCAGGAAGTTTTGTTTGGAGGAAGGTTGGCCAAATAATGATCGTTATCTTGCTGCTCTGTAAAAGGCTGAGCCTAGGAGGCACTGCACTGGCTTGGTGCCCTTGCTGCAGACATGGGATGGGTAGTGCAACACAGGGCACCCACAAGGAGCCCTCTCAGGCACCGAGTTGATGAGCTCCTAAAATCACATTGTGGTAAATTTGAGTATTTGGCACTAGCTGGGAAATTACTGTGTTAAGCTGACATTATTTCACCTGTTAAATTGTTTCAGTTGTGGAGAACTGCTTATTTCTCTTTTTTGTTGTAGAAAGTGTGAAAAGAATGGTAGATTTGCTGTATGAACTCTGTTACCTTTTTTTTTATTCCTGCAATTTTTGTTTCCCTGTGTTTTAAAACAGATTTTTCACAAATATGTGTGACAAGACGTCACTGTGTCACCATGTCTTGCTCTCCATGTAGTTCAGTCTCATCTGTGAAATTACTCATATTCAAGGAAACAGACTTTAAAAAACAAAAAAAGTGAAAATGAACATTTGAAATACACCATGAAAGCAGATGCCAGGCATTTACCTGTAATGAGATTAATTTTGGCAAGCAGGGAGACCCTCAGCAAGTTGCTTTGTTTAGTCACGTGTTTGAGGATTGCCTCGTCTGCTCTAACTGTGACAAGAAGCAAACTTTGTTTCTTCATCTTTAAAAAAAGTCAAAAACATAAGAGCTCTCTAATTTTTTTGCCAATAGAATATACTTAAATTCAACAAATAGTAGAATAAAATTTTTACATGGTAAAATTGTTCCTGGTGCACTTTGCAGTATGTTGCTTTCTCAGAGGAGTGGTGAGTAGTATTTTTGCCTTGCCTCCCACCACTGCCTGGTATTTTCTTTTCCCATCCCTCAAATAACACTCAGGCCTCTCTAAATTTTCCAGTCCATTAGCTTCAAGTGAAGAGAAGACAGTGAATGAATTTTCTGCAGATAATCTTACAGTGGAGATACACACCTGCATTGAAATATTTCGAAAAACAAACTTATCATGGTAGAAATCCATAAGAATGGTTTTCTGTGAAGGCTGTAATATCAGAGATATATTGAATATAATTTCTTAAATGAGAAACACATTTTTTCACTAAAGAAAATTATTCTCAAAAATGTTCTAAAGCTCCAATGGCCTCAGATCAAATACTTGCTCATTTGAGTCTGAAAACAGCCCTAAAATAGAGTTAAAACTCCGTATTTAAATTTAAAAATGCTAAATTGAGTAACTTCTTTTTATAGAAGACATGATACCTAGCACTTTAGTTAAACTTTGCCCTTTTTATTTCAGTGAAAGCTGCCCTTGCCTAACCGTGGTCTAACCATGTTAATATACTAATCCAAATCTAAAAATATTGAAAAGAGAAGGTAGTTTGGCACACTTTCTGCTTTACGTGACTTGTTATATTTATTAACTATATATATAGTTTCTAAATAACTAGAAAAATGTGAAAAGCAAAGCTTAAGCAGACCTAAATTCCTTGGGGATGTGATTCCAAGGAGAAAAAGATACTTTTCAAATCTCTGTCCCTAAAAGTAAATACTCATTAAATATGCAGAAGTGAGGCATAGTTTACCCATATGTCTACTCTCTCAAGTTTCATGAGACTCTTTGAGCCTGGATTTTCCATGCTGGCACATAAGCTAGTAAAACTGTATGTTTAGGCTTGATTTCCCCTTGCCTGGGAAACGGAGAAGTTATTATTAGTTATTACTACTAAAATTATATGTGATTTCAGGCCGTATCAAATGTGTGACTGTTTTCCTGCTGCACTGCATAAGGGACAAAAGCATAGGCAGGACTCAGAACCTGCTGCTGTGGAAGTTGCCAGATGTTTGTCGTTTGCCAAATTTTAAACAATTACAAAATTTCCACCATATCTTCAGAGCACAGCTTCCTTCCCTGCCCCCTCAGCCAACTTTCCCTCCGTCCCCCCTCCCCTTCCCTTGGCTTTGCCTGTAGCTGTGAGTGCTCGCTGTTCCTGCAGATCACAGGCCCTGGTTTCTGCTGACTACAAACATTTATTTACGTTAAGGCATTTTGTAATGTTAGGTCTCCAAATGCAAGTCACTGATGGGTGTTTTTTTTAAAAGAATTTAACTAAAGCCTCTGAGAGAGGGAGAAATAGTTTCAACCTTGAATATGAGTGAAATGTATGTGTAACAATTGAATACAAAGTTCATAGTTCTTGATAATGAATTGACATAAATTTCAAATCCTGGCAATTTCAGTGTTCTTGAGAGACCAGTGTCAAGTTCAGCTGTGCTTTTGTGAGAAATTTGTAAAACAATTTCAGATCACTGTGATTCAGGTGATATACAACACAAAAGAAGTGGAGATCAAAAGAAATAAGTCACACTGTGTAAGGTGCATGACCTTACATGAGGTTTTAAATGCACTAAAATTTTTTCATTAATGAGATAATTTAGGGTTTAATTAGAGCTAATACCCAGAGAAGAGGCGAGAGGCTTCTAGTTACAGAGCCAGGAGGTGGTTGTATAGTACAAGAATTAATAACTGCTAATTTTGTTAGCAAATGTAGTGTTTTAATAATAGAGCAAGTGTTTAGATGCTATCTCTAAATTCAGAACCAACCAAACAGGTATTCAGACAGACTATTTAAGTGTCACTGTTTCTCAAATGAGACATCCATCCAATGGCAAACTTAAAAAGGGATCTGGAGTTAAGGATAGACTCCAGTTCACCAAAACAATGTTCAAATATTTGAAATAAGAGAAGCTATTTTTGTCTGTCCACAGTCCTTCTCTTGTCCACCTGTTTGCTTGTATTATTTGACCAGGAACTGGCTCTGTAGCCTTTTCCTTGCTGCTGTCCTTGTAGTGTATGGATGCACTTCCACGCTGCTTCTGTGAAGGTGAAGCAGGACTCAGAGAAAACAGCCTTTAACTTTGCCCTGAATCATGCTGAAAGCAGCTGGCTTGCTCACTGAAAGGAGTTAGATGGCCTACGGAAAAGTTGATACACCAATCTTCAATTACAGTCTTAGATCTTCCTGTCCATGCAAAGGACGAAAATAAGATTGTTCTGGCTTCCTTTTTTGTTTTTATAATCCTTTTGTGTTGCTGCTTTGTTTAACAGAGTCTGTAGTTATCTTAGTTCTTGTAATTTAATAGTCATTTCTGATGACCAAAGACTGTTTTGTCTGGGACAACGAATTAAACAATTCCTAAGAAAAGTATGCACAAATTGCAAGTTACTGTAATGTATCAAATTTTTTAGGTGCACAGTTATCAGTTATGTTGTTTTGGTTTTGTTAGCCATAAATTGTAAAGATTTTCAGAAGCCTAACTTTTGTTAAATCCTGAAATCACCTTGTGGAAACTATTGGTATCTCATTCCACTGTGTGTTGGCTGGTTTAGGCTATTTTGTTCCTATTCTAGCATCTTTGACAGTCAGATAAATTGGATTATTCCAGTACATTGCCCTCCCATTAAATTGCCCTCCCTTTGTATTTCTCCTAAGGTATTGTATACTCTCAAAGAAGATTTTGTTTTTTTAATTGTGAGTTCTTGATTTAGAGGTGATACGTGTCTTCTTTGGAAGATACTTCTATGACTCTTAGCATCCATTTTGAAAGAAGCTTTGAAGTACATGTGAGGAATACCTCACTGAGCTTTAGCTGTATAGTTTCATACTACAGACCACCCAAATGTGAACTTTGAAAGAAAAGTAAACATGATCAACACTGTCTGAAAAATAACTACCTGACAAGTTGCACAGTTACCAAAATCCTGAGATTTCAATGTAGAAACTCCTTTGGCTTCCAGGAGTTAGGCTTGCTCGCAGCTGGTACTTGTTGATATCTTCTCTGTGACCAAGTACTGTACCTCCAGTTGTGGTGAGAAACTCTTTCCTAGAGCTTGACTCTTGTTGACTGTGTGCTTGGGCAGCAGAAAATCCTCTTCTCAAAGACACCTGAAATATTCTCGATACACTGAGACAGCAGTGGATGCTAACTCTCGGTACAGTCACTCTTCTTTGATCTTCTCAACAACTAGTTTGCAGCAACTAATAGTTGATGTGCTGTTTTTTTCCTTCAAAAACAAGGGTATGTGAGAACAGTGCTTCCTTAGGCAGAGAAACTCTAAAAATAAACAAACAAACTCTTTTTATTTTTCCTCTCTTTTGCCCTCTCTTTGGCAGTTATGATACAGAAGAGAGTTGTCCTCTCTTTTTTGAGTTTTGGCAGTTATGATACAAAAGCAGGAAACCAGAACAGGTAAAAAGACAAGATATTTGGGAATCTTAAGTAAGTATATTTTTTTGAAGTTATATTAATTAATTGTACACATTACTTGGAGGGGGATTATGAGTGTTTAAATGGTTTGCTTTTCTCTTGGAAGCTAACCAAGAGCTTGAAGTTGTAAGGGTTTATAAATATTCCTTTCCAATTCAGTTGTTAATAATTATGTTTGCTATAGTATAACTATTTTTTGGAAAAAATGAAAATGTGCACCTTATTAAAATAATCAATTGTGATCACTTGAGCAAACATTTAAGAAATGTGAGGCTGAATAAATTAGTAATATTTAAGTATCATTCTATTTCTATTATGTGAGGTTTTCTCACACTTTTAGTTTTGTGAAATTAGTAAGTTCCTTAGTGACTACCTAAATCATACTTTTTGTGTGTTGGTTTTAATGTAAATTTTTCGTTCTTTAACATTCATAATGCACATTTGGAGCCTTGCAGCTGCAGATTTGGGCTTTTGTGTTAGTTCCCTTCACTTTTTAAGTGAGCCTCCACGAGCCACATCACACATGCCCACAGGACTTAGTTTTAACTCAGAGACCACTGAGTTACTCAGTGATCGTGACTGTAGAGGTGCAGTGTTACGTGTATATGGCAGAGTATGAATAGCTGTGCACAGATGAGAAATTCTTAATGTAACAGTTCCTCTAATTTAGGTGTATATAAAGGTTAAAATAACATGCACATTAGGATTATTGTTAATCCAGAGACTGTTAAATGTGGTCTCTTAGTAACCTGGTGGTAGTAGGGAAGAAGGTCAGAGTAGAGCCACTTCAAAAATACGGTGGTTGCCCGAGTTGAACTCATGTTGACATTTAAATAGGGTGTCATGTTCCACAACAGATGAGAAACAATGCTTGGCAAGAAGACCGTTTCAAGAAGTGTACAGGAAAATGGGTCTACTTTCTCTTTTCCCAGTGGTGGAGGAGCTATTTTGGTGCTGGAAACTGCTCCTGTGTGAAGCGTATGGGAAAGAAATAACAAGAGTATGCTGAACCTGGAGAAACAAAGTTATTTCACAGAGGATAGCGCAGAACAACCTTAGGGGTGTACTTTTACTTGGGGAGATTAGAACCTGGCCATGTGGCAGGAAGCAGCTTTGGACAAGACTAGACTTCAGGAAAGAACTCACTTGGAGGAAGTAGGAACACTAAAAGTAGTAGCTGCACTAACTTTTGCTTCTTCAGGAGTGCTGGTGGTATTCCACAGCCAAGTTATTGGCAGTAGTAGAAATAGCAGGGGTTAATCGTTAACTGGTTTGCCATTTGTCTGATTTTAACATGCTGCTGCCAGAGCAATGAAGTATATTATGAATAATATAACAAAGCAAATATTTGTAATATTTTTACTGCTAGCCCAGGTATATGTATATATAGCTATTCTATTACCTGCATCTGGGACATAACACTTTAAAACTATATAATTAGCCTATCACTTTAAGTAACAGTTTGAGATGCAAGCTGCTTCTTTGCTTAGATTACCTTAGATATTCAGTTCAGAGACTGATAACTTAAAACCTGATTTCCAAACCATACTGTTTTCTCCTTGTTTTCTAAATAGATGAGTAGTAAGAGTAAAATCTTGGGCACGTTGTGGTCAGTAGAAGCTTTTCTTTGTCTTGGGGTATAGATCCTATTTATCTAAGTATAAGATAACTCTGAGCAAGCTATGGGAATAACTGACTGGAGAGTCTGTTTTCTACCTTTCCGTTACGGGAATACTTAGTCTCATTGCTCTTGTATCCTGTGGTGTAAGAAAGCAGGATCATGAGAGTCAGGAAAAGTTTCCTGAGAGTTGTAAGGATTCAGTCGTCAGTGATGCAGGAATGCTTTTCATGGGTAGTAACTCATTCCTTTATGTTTTAAACTTATACAACTTCATGCCAAGGAGGGCAGGGAGCTGATGTTCAGGTGATGAATCCATAAACATAGTAGAGCATCTGTTGTAACATCTGGATACTGTGTAAGGCTGATCTCTTTCAGGAGGAATCAGTCTGAGCTTGTCACAGAAGTAGGAGCTGCCTTAGTTCAGCTTGATAACCATACTGGGCTGTTTTTAACAAGATTTAATAAACTTTGGCAGGAGCAGGTAGAGGATAAATCGGTGAGACATCCAAGAGCAGGGCTGTAAGTAAGGCAAAATTGCTGGATTGTGAGAACATGCCTTCTAGCTGGCCTATGGTAAGGGGGATTTTTTTCATACTGGTGCTTTTAAAAGCTGCCTGATTTAGGGTTATTTCCACTATCAATAACGTCAGGGGTTTTTTGAAAGTTAGCTCTGGAAAATGTTTTTTGCACATCTCCTATGCATATATTGCTTCAAGTGTTGATGAGCATATTGATTTAATTTTCAAGTCTTATCCTTTTAATTTTTTTTAAACCGTTTATAACAAAAAAACCCCACGTCCTTTTGAAAGTGTATTTTTCATATTTTCTCATCCCTGAATAAGGAGTAAAGTTAGGATAAAAAGGGGGAGATTATAAAAAGAAGTTCAGTAATTTGAAATCCCCATGTTGTGAGAGTTTGCTTGGTTTGTTTTGAAAGCTAGTCCAATCAAATTAAAAGCAGACAAAACTAAATTTGGTTCAAAGTTGGCTCACCTCAGGTTTCAGCAGGAGCTGTGAAAGCCAAGTTTAAATTGGGACAGGAAGGGAGGGAATGTGGTCAATAGCCTTAAAGTTGAGCATTTTAAATAGGAAATCTGTTTATGCCTCCAATAGCACTTGCTGTTCTGATTTGTTTAGAAAAGCTAAAACAATTCAGAACAGTGGAATTGCTTGAGGCTTTCCTGGCTGGCGTTGAACTAAACTTTTTCAGAAATTTAAGCTCATCTCCAGGCTTTGATTCATCAGTTAAGTGTGCTGTAAGTGATTCCTATCTTGATTAAGGCACCATCTTGCCATTATTTTCTTCATTTTCCAATATTGAGCAAAGCATCAATATTTCCTAGTCTTAAGAGTACCTTATATAACTTTTTCCATGTGCTTTTCTAAGAGTAGTTCTGATTTTATCATAAATATTGAAATAGTGTTTCAAGACAGTATTAATAAGTGTAATATTGAATCATAAAAAGTAAGAATCACAAGAGGTTTTTAGCGGGAAATATACTGATGCTACTCACTGCTGAAATGTGGTGGGGTTAGTTTGGCTTATTTTTGATAGGAAAACCAGAAGAAAGAGTGGTCACTCAGAAAGATGAAAACTAAGGAAAATATAGTGGCTAGATCAAGATTTTTGTCTGGGATAAACACCCTCTCCCTTCAAAAACCTGCATTGAATTTTATATAGGCAAGGACTATGCATTATTATATTTCTTTTCATTCTTTAGCTTAACCTCCTTCTCCTTCCCTCATTCTTACATCTCTTCTTCCCCTGCCTCCACTCCAAAATGCCAAGGTTTTTGACAGGGCAGTTCTCACAGCAATCTGCAGAACAATGGAAATGCTAGTGACTTAAAGAATCATCTTTGCTGGTTCACTAATGCTCCTTGCTGGCTAGTTCATTGATATATATAATACATCGTGTTTATAGATCTACAATTCATATAATTTGTGCAGTACATTGTATTTATATAATTCATGCAAATAGCAGGGACAGGAATTCTATTCAAATTACTGCAACAGAAATTCAGGGGCTGCTGATGTGGAAGAAAATAACCACATCCTTTTCTCAAATAGCAAAACTAAATCTGCAACAAACAAATGTGGCAGAAAGAATACATGCATATGCAGTTGGGTTTGATACATCCTTAATTTACTTCATACCAAGTTGAATTTCATACATTTACTACATGTGATGCTCTCAATCCAAACCAGATATTGCATCTTTGGGGTCACCTTGCAAATTATTGATTAGAATATTTTAGGTATCTTTAACATAATCATAGACAAATCTCAAGACTCAGCATCTCTTTTTAATCTGACATCTGTAATGAGAAGATGTGCTACGTGTTAGGAGTCATAGCCCAGAATTTGCAGTCCAGATGTGGAGCATTCAAAGGACTTGTGATGGTAGTTCATGGTTTTCCAGAATGGTGAGTTTTATAAAAGTCAGTGACAAACACGTGAGACACATACACATGCCACCTTTGCTCTGTCCCTAGTAAGTGCTAGCAGCAGTTCAGACATTTTTGTGGAAATGCTGCAGCCACCCTCCAGCTCTATTGAATGGTGTGGGGAACAACTGGAGTAAGTTGGCAGAGCTGGAATTGTAATGCAGAAGATCATGTATATGTTATAAAAAAGATGTGATTTCATAAATCTGTCAGCAGTGAAGGGGGCTGATGGTGGTTTGTAGGCTTAATGAGATATTAGTGAAAAATGTATTATTAGTGGCATAAGAGTGAAGAAACTGTGAAATTTGTCAGGTGTTTCATTCTACAGGAAAGAACACAGTATACATACTGACAGCATTTAGATTTGTAGTCCTTGAGTACCAGAACTCTAGCACCAGAATTTTCTTTGAGCTTGCCTAGATCATGAAACATATGTTGGTCAGGGAAGGAATTAAAACTTTGTTTAGGGTCAAGGCTTTTCTAAAGAATAGCCAAGTCCTTTATATTCCTGGTCTCCACCACAGCCACCGGCCGTGCTCCCTTTCCTGCTTTTACCAGTAACAGACTATGACACTCACATTTGAAGAGCAGGGAGGTGATCTTAAAGAAACTTAAAAGGAAACTTAAAGGAAAGGGTTACTCCAATTTTGCATTCAAGGGAAGGGAACATGGAGCTGACAAGCATTCCTCCCACTAATATTCCTCTTCTGTCAAATACCTGTATTATTTTCTTTGTCATCTGGATTCTCTTCATCCAGATAAGGATCTTCTCTCTTCTCCTTTCTTCCCTCCACCTGCACTAAATTTTACTGCTGCTGAGCATCACCCTTTCATTCCCATCATTTTTCACTACAGCTCCAATCCCCTTTTCTTATTAGCTCTTTTCTTCACTCTTTAATATTCCTAGCCCTGCAAGAATGCATTCACGTATGCAGTTTTTCTTTTCAAAGGTAATTTCATTCTTAAGAATTTTATTATGTTCTGCTAACTTTTCTTCAAAATAAAAGTACACAAATGCCAATTGTAGCATTTTTCTTACTGTTTTTCAATTTTCTGCTAGTCATGTTATTCAAACTGATACTGGTTGAGCACAGTTCAAATTCAGTGCTCAGCCTGTGTCTTCCATCCACTCTGCTCAAGTGAAAACTGATAAGCTAGAAATTCATTTGGATATATAGTTTTTGCAAATGCACTGTCTTGTGAGCATAAAGCACATGCCTAGGCTAACATTTGGACTCGAAATCTTGTTTTCTCTTTGCTTTTTTGACTGTACAGTGAATGCTATGCTCTAAATCCAGGGGAAAGTGTTGAGATAAAGAACGTTTTCATAGTCTGAGCCATGGTTTGAAATGTCACTTTCATATTGCAGGAAAGAAATAGCAACATTTAGAAGAATTACATTTGGGAGGGGAAAGAAAAAGTTAGCTGTATCTCAGATTTACATATGCATTTAATTATAGATGTTCAAGTTAAGAACATTAATGTTACCAGTTTCCTCTCCCTCCCTTTGCCCTGGTTCCCAGTAAATGTGTCAAGTTTGGAGCAATCAAAAAAGCCCCATATATTTTGTTTTGTTTTCTGTTCTGTTGGAGAAGTTCTCTTTTACATATCTGTTCACATACCACCGTGGAAATTTGACTTAGTGGAGACAGTGAGGAGGTATTTTCATTTTGGGGGGTTGTCAGCTGTTAAATGTGTGAAAACGTTCTTAGTTCTAACCAAGAAGAATCTCCAAAATTTCTCTTTGTGTAACAGAGTTAATGATGCTTTTGGTCTTTCTGGTCCATCAATAAACACAGACAAAGCCCAGCTTGGACGTACTGGCCTGCTCCTCTGGAAGAGGCAAGGGCTCATTTTGGGAGCACAGATTCTGCAAAGGGAAGTAATGTCTCACTCATTTTCTAGCATTCTTTGAATGTGTTCAGAGAGTAGTGATGCAAAGATAATCAGCAGGCAATTTCTTTCTGTTTCAAAGGCCTTTCACAAATTTTATTGAGGGGAGAGTGTCAACTAAGTACTGAAACAGTCACAGGGAGATTGACAGATTGCTCTCATCATATAAATATTTTTTATGTTTATCTGCTTTAACAACGGATTTACAAGAAAGTTTTATGTCTTTATATATCTGACAGTAGGCAAAGAAGGTATTTTGGCTACACAAATCAAGAAAAGGCTGAGGAACTTGGAAAGGGACCAAGATAGGGGAATCAGCTGGAAGATTTCTGCATTTTTGTCATCAGAGAGCCTGTAATTTTGGCATGGTTAGAGAAAATACGGATTGGGTTTTTTGCTTTTGAGACATGTAGTGGTATACTTGCATTTCTTTTTTTTGTCTGTTTTGATAGTACAGAATTTTCTCTTTTTTGTGTCCAAAAGCAGTTCAAAAACCTGTGATCACATTTTAAGCTCTCCTCTCAAGAACTCCATTTGCTTTTTACACGTCTTTATAGGTTTGCTTTGGGCCAGTCTCAGCCTTGTTTGTCTATGCTGGTCGTCTCTTGAACAATTTTAACTTTGATATGTGTGGCACATGGCATTTCAGCTACTTCGCACAATAGTGTTCACACCATTGCTTGTTCAGCATCTCATTTGTTGCACATTTGTTGGGTGTATTTCTTCAGTCTCGGTTCCTCTTGATGGTTTGCTTTAAACCTCCCTCCATTGCACAGTTATCTCTGTTACCTACTTGGCTACCAAAGCTCTTTTGGAATTAAAATTTTGCCTCAAATTCTTACATTAATATTTGCCTTCATACCTGTGCTGTTGAGTAACATGCAAGCTACAGCTGAAACAAAGAATCAGTAAATAGATTAGAGATGGCTCTTAAAATGTCAGTAGTTTAAAATTCCATACATATGCATCTATAGATTGAGAGAGAAAATTTGGAGCCTTCCTTTGATATCAGTACTAGAGATTCTAGAGATGGTATTTGTAGAGACTATTTTGGAAGAGGGGATCAAAAGAATGTTGAAATTAAATATTAATGAAATCAGGAGGTATGTAGGAAAAATTCTGCCACCTCCAACCTCAATGGTTGTCAGGTATTCTTCAGAGGTTAAGAAAAAATCTGGTGGCTAATGAATGGTTTCATTTTTTTTTAAATTATAAAACCTTGATTGATTGCCATGTTGGTTATCTCTGTGTGACCTAATTTACCTTTCCTCTTTTCTAATTCATATCTTAGTCAGAATTGCATAATTTACTAAGTACTGCAAATACAGATTCAAAATAAATTTCTAGGTGGGCTACTTATGTCTCAAAAAGAGAGGGCAAAGAGAGATGTACTTCATCAGGAACAAGGCAGAGGACAGAGACTCAAGCTGTGCCAGGGGAGGTTCAGGTTGGACATGGGAAGAATTTCTTCACTGAGAGGGTGGTCAGGCATTGGAACAGACTGCTCAGGAAGGTGGTAGAGTCATCATCCCTGGAGGTGTTCAGGAAATGACTGGATATGGCACCTAGTGTCATGGTCTAGTTGACAGGGTGGTGATCAGTCAAAGATTGGACTGGATGATCTTGGAGGTCTTTTCTAATCTTAATGATTTCATGATTCTATGGTATGTGTATTAATGAGTCCATATTTATATTAACTTGTCTTCCTCAGGTCTGCATGAGCTTCTTCTACACTGCCTTAAGTAATCTCTGACCCATCAGTTCTTTCCCTTTCTGCATTCTCATGCTTTTTAATGCTCAGTTGTTTTGTCACCTGGAGCAGTGGATCATAACCTGTTTTTTAACTGAACATCGGCTGAGAAAATTACCACCTTTGCTCATCTGGGTAATTTGGGCTTTTTTAGTCACAGAAGAACACTTTGCGGGTGACCTGACTTAATTCAAAACAATTAATTGAACCATATTTGTCTTCATAAAGGGAAGTTTGTACCTACCTGTTATCTCCCAGTTGGCCACATCATTGGCATCATTGGAGACTCAGGTGATAGTGGAGGTAAAGGATGAACCCTAAGATGTGCAGCATGTTGGTAGGAACATTGATGACAGATATACTGTGCAGGATGTGGATTTGTGAGAGGTGGATAGGTTGATATTGAGGTTAGATGACTTCTCTGGAAAACAGAAGAAACTGGAAATGGAGAAACAGCAGCAGGGGGGCGGGGGAAGTACCTTCTTTAAGAAGTGTGTATGTGCCTGCAGTAGGGTAATGGGGACACCTACCAGTTCTGTGCTGCTACAATGAACAGTTAGCTCAAGAACTACTGCTTACCACAAGTTCAGACATACAGAGATGTAGTGGGTGAGGTCTGTATTCACAGAAGTCATCATCTTAAGGTTATATAACTCAGCTTAATCGCACCAGAACTTCAGCTGCCACCACCGTTATGTCAAGGTGACCATACTAAACCAGAACTAACTAAATGTTCGGCATCAAGAACTCCAAAGTCTTGCAGTTTTGAAGCAGATTGTTGAAGTCTTCTTCACAGTGTGATCTCGTGCCTGCACTGGGAAAGCTTTCCTTGGTGAAAATAGTTTGTGTAAATACAGCTCCAAGATAAAGAGTTAAAATTCTCACACTGTACAACATTGCATTCTTCACCTTATAGTATGTTTGGCATTCACCTTGCACTACAGGTGGTGGCTAAATCCCCAGGACTAACTGATGATTTATTTTTTTTCCTTTCATTTAGGCAGAGAGTTTAGGGAGCAACTGTTGTGGAATCTCGTCCTTTTTTTGTATTTGAGAACCCACAATGGACAGCACTAATGGCACCTCAGAGCAGTGATTTGCTGCTCTCCAGTTTTTTGCATAGTATTCAGCTTTACTGTTATAACTGAAGAAGTTACTTTTAGGCAGGGGAAAACTGCACAAGAAAAAACATTGCGTGCAACTTGAGATCCCAGGTTTTTTAATGTGATCTACAACTTGAAGCCCTTTTCATGTGTTCTGCAGAAACCACACTGCTGTGAATGAGGATGCTTATCCTTCAGCTAGAACAGGCCACATGTCCTGAAGTGTCTGTGGAAGTTTTGGGCAGCATAATCCCTCTCTATCAAACAACGAAGCACATATCTTCTGTGGCCAAAGTGCAAACTCTTGCATCTCAAACTGCATATGCTTTTGGTTCTTGAAGGAAACAGGTAACAGCTTGCTGTCCAGTAACCAAAGTGTGCCAAACATATGGTGGGGGAATATTTTTGGACCCATAAGGCATGTGGCACTGGAGTCACTGTGAAGGAAGAAGGGAGAGAACTGTACAGAAGGGGTGACTGGAACAGGTCCTCTGTGGTTCACTCCTTGCTCCCAGGTAGGGGAAGAGAGGGAAGGGCTTCAAGGCTGATGCTATCTGATGTCTTGAACTAGGCTTTTAGAGGGTACACCCCTTTGATGTGCTTTGCAACCATACTTGTATTAGTATGGCTTCACTGAAACCTGTATTTTAAGACACCTTTAGAAGTGCCTGATGTTGCCTTGACCTGAAGGCCCCATGTTAATTTTTATCAGAAGTAATGCCTTAAGAGAAAGATTGGTACATTCTGTTTTATGGGCCTGTAGCATAATTGTTGATGCCATTTTGGCAACAGCTTTTTGTGTGCTAATTTGGAGGGATTTGTCATCTTCTTGCTACTGTTATGGGTCTTGAATCTGTAAAGAATAACACAGCTAGTGATTTGCAATAAAATTCAGGTTGATCTTTCCTTCTTTAGAGAAATGATTTATAAATGTCCTTGTTGCCAAGCACTTCATAACTATATAAGTGGGAGAACCTCTCAGTGACATATCTTAATAGCAGAATTAATGATGTTTGAACTTAAGTCTGTTTGTTAAGACTTCATTAGCTTTACAGCTGAGAAGGTGAGTGGGGGAAAATGCACTCCAAACACATGAGTTGTGCACTGGGGCACACCGGAAGACAAGCAGCTAGCCAAGGTCCCCACAGCACTGCTTTCTCAATACTAAACTGCTGTTGTTTCTTTCCTGAGATACATGTCTTGTGGGTTCCTTTCACCTTCTAGTTTATGTCTGAACTGGATATTTTGATTGTTTTAAAGTCTACATGTGTTGGATTACTATGAAAAGTGTTTGTGTGTCTTTTTTTTCAGTTTTCTGTAATGTGTTTTCATGACTGAGGATAAAACACATGAGCTATTTTTACACAGTGATGAGTCCTTAGAAAATCCTGTTTAGGGTTTGGTTTTGTTTTGATTTTGGTTTCAAACTGTCTTCTTCCTAAACACTGAAATGTGACTGACTTGGAAGGCTGCTAACCGTTTCACTGTGTTGAGGATGGGTAGTCCCTATATTAAACTTTTTAATATCCTGCAGCAATTTTTTTTCAGTCTTCTAGGACAAGAGAGGAATTCACTGCTGTGTATTACAGTACTGGGTTTTATTTGCAGAAGAGCCCCCTTTTAATGAGAGTAAATTGCTAAAAGACAAAAAATCGTGTTTTACTATTTGGCATGTCCTCAGACAATTTGTTTGTTGTGCTGGATCATCACGGGGTCTGTTAGATCATCTAATTGAAAAAAAGGGAGTTTGTTGTCCTGGAACATCTCCAGAAGTTGTTTGTTCCACAGCCAAGCCCCTCCTATGCTCTAACTCTGAGGTCATCACCATAAGTCATGTTTATTATGTTTCATTTATTTCCCTGTTACACACTTGGAATCTAAACATTTGTAATGAAATATATGACACAAAGTGGATTTTAAAAATAACAATGTAAATATGTCTCTAAGGTTAGTCACCTGGCCTTCAGCCTTAGGTTGAAGGTTACCTGTTCTGTACTTGAACTGAAACACACTGATAATCATTGCTTCTAAGATATAGATAAGGTACTGAACAATGGGGAAAGTGTTTTAAAATGGATATATACTTCTGTTCGTGGGAAAAAAAATAATATCAAAAGGCTTTGCTTTTCATGTTTTCATGTCTGATTTCTCAGGAGCAGTAGACACCTCACAACATGCTCTGTGTATTAACATCAGGCTTGTATGGTATATACCTTTGCTTTTTCACAATGTCCCAATTTCTTCCCTCAGCTGCTTTAATCAAGTTTTTCTTGAAGGTATATTTGAGGGTAGGGTGTGTTTGTTTTTCTGTTCAAGATCATTCAAAACTTAATCTGCCTTTTAAGAGGTGCACTGAGAAATGGAGTTGCTCTTTAGAATTTTATATACTGATTTAGGAGCAGAACTTTTTCAAGAAACAGGAATCTTACTGCTTCTTTTGAGAGAGATTTTTATGCCCTGTAAATCAGGAAGGAGAGTTTCAAAGGGCTAGTTCCTATCTTTATGTAATTACATATTCAGTGCAATCTTCTGAAATGTGTATCATCAGTATCAAAAGAGCTGACAGCTTTTATCTCGTGAGCATGAAAAGTTGGAGGGAGGGGGTTTTAAAGTTGATATTGTTCTTTTATGATGGTTATGAGTTCTCACACAACTGTGTGAAATCATCTATATGATTTCCTGCAAAACTAATGCTGCTGGCATTGATTGTTACAGTGGATGGCAGATACTGAAGAATCCTCAAGCAGGAACGTACAGAGCAAAGGGCTGGTTTAGGGGGGGGAAATTTTTTTAAAAAGAGAGAAATTTATCAAAGAAGGCATCTATAAGAACTAGAGAATGTAATCTTGACAAGTAGACTTGGAAAGCAAGTAAAGGGGATCAGGGCACAGAAAGAAAAGATATTGCTTAATGCACTTACTTCCTATTCTAAAGATAGCTATCTAGATAAAAATGTCAGTGGTATTACAGAGTAATTGTAGACCAGGATGTATTCAGTTTGCTCCAGCTAGCTGACCTTGCCTAGCTGTTGACTGAAATGAAACAAGCTGTGTGATGATCAGCACTTTCTCTGGGCTACTGTGGAAGGTTATATGAACCCCTGTTGGTGTCTCTGTAGGTTTTCTGGGCTATTGTACTGAATCCTATTTGCTGCAGATTTTTCAAGCTCAAAGCAAAACAGTTCTGTGTGCCTAGCTCTGCCATGGCTCTCAGAACACCTGGAATAATTCATATTTGGGCTCTCCGACCCATTAGGAGCTAAAGATTAAAACGGAACTGCTGTTCCAGCAAGCAGCCCGGTGAGGGAACAGCTTCTTCGTATAGGTCATCTAATCACTGGGCTGTCATTTTACAGTGTAACTAGTCTTGCTAAAATTATGATGACTTTGAGTAGCTTCAACTTAAGTCTTCTGGCAGAAAATGTAGAAAATACAGATCCTTCTTTTTCTGGCACCCTCTTTCCCCCAGAAAGGGAGTATCTAAGTGGTCCATCTTGCACACTGAAACTCCATGACAAAACCTGCAGGAATTGCAGGTGGATTCCAATCACTTGCACATATTAACAGATTCTGTGACGTTAACATCTTAATTTCATGTTTGTAAGTGGTTCTTCATGTATTATAAGTTTGGCTACTCTAATGTAAAGGTCGGTCTGTCTTCTGCCTTGTGGGATTTTTGAGGACATGTATGTCTGCTCTGTAAGGGGGTTGGCATGTTTTAGCATTCTTTAAAACAAGCTATGGAAGTTGGGAGCAATAGTGAAGAAGAGCTCAAAAATAAAAGTAGCAAGAATGCAAAACAAAATGGAGGGTAGAGCTGCAGAATGATAGCTAAAATTTCATAATGTCCAGTGTAACTTCATTGCAGCACTCTACAGGGATCTTTTTTAAGTTAAAACTGATGTTTATCTAAAATAGTTTAGCTTGGGCATATGCATTATCTTGTTCACTTTATAGAAATATGTACAGATTTTGAATATTCTGTCTTGCATTGTGATGAAAGGTGTGGTCATTTGGAGAAAAAAATGTCTGAAGTATGATCAGGCAATCTTTATAGGCCTTGGATTCTAAGGTAGTTTCTGATACATTCTTCAGACTTCACAGGAACTCAGCCTGTGAAGGTGAACGTTCTGTCGGCGTTTGAGTGGTGGGGAGTCCATGATAAAGACTGATTATGACACTAACTTTAAATTAATTCTCTTGAACATTGCTAGGCTCCCAGAAGAACTGGTAACCAAAAGCAAGCTGCTGCCATCATCAAAACACTATTTAGATCTACACCCCATCCCTGAGTTGCCATCCTGAAAAGCAGTGCTGCAACTTTGGACTGGATCAGTCATCCTGTTGCAGCACGAGTGCCCAGGGCAGTAACAATAAGGCTAATCTCTGAGTTACCCTTCCAGGTCAATCCAAAGAACTGTGTTTAGTTTACATTTCTGATGAAGTAAAACTTTTATAGGCTCAGCGTTCATCTTACCATTTAATTTCTTAATTTTAAACTCGCAAAGCAATTGCTTCTGAACTTGCATGCAATATATGCCATTGATACACCTCATTCATTCACTCACACACAGGACAGGCACACAGACAGAGCACAGGTTTATTTTTGGTGGGATTTTCTTTTGGTAGAGAGAGGAAGTGAAGGGAATGATAGAAAGAAAGAATAATCCTAAAAGTATAGAAAAGAGAGCCATAAGAGGTAACAGAAAATTTTGTAAGTGTATATATTTTGTCAGTAACAAACTAATAACATACCTATTACTGTAGATTTTTAGTTGAATAATTCTACATGGAGGAGAAGGAAGCTCTTATCTGCTGCTTGCTTTTCATTTTTATTTTAAGGGAAATTTGGGCTTACCTCAGTATGTTGATAGGTAAGTGCTAATTTTCATATATGCTGGCATCAGTGCACATAAAGCATTTTATTCAAATTGTACTAGCTTGTAGTTGAAGAATTTAGAAGGGGAGGAATTTAAACAGGCCAAAATGCCAGCTTTTTTAAAAAAATAATGTATTGTCAGAAACCCTGTAGTGAATAGATACAGAGTAGTTCACAGCTGAAGCATTTTTTTTTCCTTCCACCTTTGTGAAGCATCACTAAAGTTAGGGTTACTTGCATGAGATGTGAGAATGTGAATTGCTTGCTCATATGGATTTCCTCATTGCCTGAGGTCATTGAATGTCTTCTTGACCAAACTGAACAGCACTGTATTGAAGGAACTATTCCTTTTAAGTGAAGAAAAGTATTAAAATATATTAGGATTAACCTCTGAAGGAAAAAAGTTAATTCATTGATACCACTAAAAATGATGAATCATTAGCAGAGGTGCTAAACTGCACACAAAAGCTCTTTGGCTTGCTGGAAACCAGCAAGTTTGACTGGTCACCAGCTCTGCACATTTACTTTCCAAGTTATTAACAAATAGCTGAGAATACACTAATTTTGGCTTGCTGCCACGCAATGCAGTTCCTCAGCTGTATTTCCTGCTAGTAACCTTTCTTCCATTTCACAGTGATTTCTGGGCACTGATTATTACATCTCTAGATGAACTCACTTTGAATCCTTTTCTAGTCTCTGAAGAGAAATAGGCATTTCAAGGGAGGAATTGATTAGATAATAATCTAATAATTTTTGTAATTAGAATTTAAATGTCTGTGTTAGAATGAGATGCATTGCATCCCACTTTTGACTTACTATATTATAATATTTGGTCTTTTTTGCTGCAGTTGCTTAAAATTGTTATCTGTGATAAGAGTTTGGCATAATCTGTACCATTTTAACCCTTAGTGGATATAACATCATGTCTTTACTGTGCACGATTATGGCAGATTTTCTGTCTGGCCCATAGCAGAGGTTTCTCTTCTTTTCATTGATATGATATTAATCCCCAAAATGTTCAAGTGAGCAGATTTCAAGCATAAACTTAAAAAACCACTATTGTGTACATTTGGAATAGAGAAAGCTGTAAAATAATTTACATTATTTTGGTATTGTATATAGATAATATAGCATTGCTTTGCTTAGTTTATAAGTAATCCAAATACTTCCAGAGTAACGCTCAGTATAAAGAATGAGTTCTTAAGTAGCCATCATACTTTCAACAACAAGCAGAACAGTCGTCTGCTAAGATTTAGTTCTTAAAATCTGATAGTGTAATTTAAAAAAAAAAAAAAACAAACAAAAAAAAACACCCTTAATAGTTATGTAGCATTTGTATTTTTATGTCAGTCAATATTTTGACTTTTTGAAGTGCAGTCTATCCATTCAGTAATTTTTTTTTTTTTCAAAAAGGCACAGGAAAGAATCATAGAATGATATAGGTTTGAAGGGGCTTTAAAGACCATCTAGTTCCAACCCCCTCGCCATGGGCAGGGACACCTTCCACTAGACCAGGTTGCTCATGGCCCCATACACATTCAAGAAATTCATGGCAACAACATGCCATAAATGTAAACTCCAACATTACTTAATCTGTGTTGTACGCTAACAAGAATTCAGGTTTCCATAGGGAATTGAAGTTGCTAAGAGTTCACAGGAAGGGGAATACAGAATTTGGCAGTACTGGAAGTATTTTGCCACAGCACCAGTTTTTTGTTAACCTTTGACTGTGTGCTCTGTGCGGTTAAGAGAGGACAGCCATTGGCTCATCCTATAAATCACATAAAATTTTAGAGATAACACATGGAAAGTAACCAAGCTAAACTTGAAAATTTAGGCACTTGACTCAGTGACATCTTTTTTCTACTTACCTTCTTGCAGGGTGTAGAGAGAAATAGTCTGACCATTCAGAGATCTGTAAATAGCAGAGAAGGTAACTTGGGATAGGAAAGCAGTATGGTAAAGGCATGAAGGGAGCCTGGGGAGATTCACAGATAGCGGGGAGACTATTGTTTGCAGACACAATAGAAGGAACAGGCTCCAAAATGTGTGTGGACGTCTGCCATCTTCTGCCTCTTTTCCCTCCACTGGATGGGACTTCTACAGCAAAAACAGCAGCTTGCCATGATAAGGTGGAAGCATGATGAAAGGGACCTCTCCATCCCCAGGTTCCCCCTCTTCCTGTTGGACAGTTGGGCAACTCTCTGAGCTGGACCAGTCTAGATATTGCTGTTGTTTTCTGCCATCGTTCTCTTACCAGAGCCAGGCTCTTCTGGCAGCTCAAAACTCTGATTTTTTTCCTGTCTCAATTACACATGGCTCAATGCATCTCAAGACAGAATTATTAGATTAGGTAAAATGGTTCACACTGTAATATATTAAATAGTTTTATCTAGTCAAGGGAAAGCTCTCTTGTACTTCTCTGGAAAGCAACAATATACCTTTGATTACTGCCAGTGGCCTTGACCTGCAGTTCTGGATACAACATTGGTGCCAACAGCCCTTTGCAGTGTTCTTGCTGTATTGGAAAGCTGCAGCCCTTGTGGCCCAGGATGATGAGATATACTACGTGTTTCGGCTGGTCTTTGCAGGCAACCAGAGGGATCCTATGTCTGATAAATCCTGCTCCTCTTAGTCTTCTTCTCTGATACCAGCCATCCAGTCTTATATTCATCCCTCTTCTCTGTACCTCTGCCAGACTGACCCCGTGTCAATTCTGTTTTCTACAGATTCCTGTTAGTATAATGTTAATACTTTTCTTCATTTGAGGAATAACTTGTTTGATATGTTCTGGGTCTCCAGTTTGGGGTGGTTTGGGGGAGTGGTGGTTCCTTTTTTGGCTTTGTTTTCATAATCAGTCTGAGAACTCATGGTCATTCTGAGATGAAATATATCCAGAAATTAAGCTTTCAAAGGGGAGGAGTCTATGATGGTATACACAGGTAGAAGAGCTGCATCTGAGATCCATAAGCAACTCAAATTTGGGCATTGGCTATCTCTTTCATCATTAGTTTTTGCAGCCTAAATAAAATAATTTAAAAATAAATGACACATAATAAACTTCTGTCATGCACTGTGTGCCTTTTGCAGATATAATCCTTGAATCTTTCTGAATGTACAGCTGTTCATTCCCAAACACACTATAAATTGTTGTGTGGACCACAAGCATTTGAATGGTACTGAGGAGCTTTAACCTAGCTTAATGTAAGTCATTTACATGTTCAGACAGAGCATCCTTGTCTGCTTTTTCCAAGCTCTCTTCTTTGTATACAGTGTTACACTGGTTTGTATTTCTGATAAATGTGTGCAGGGTTAGTCTGTTAATAGCTGGTTTTTCCTACACAAACAGGCAGCACACTAAGCTCTCTACAGGTTAAGAACAGATTTGTCAATGAAAATTTATAACGGATGATTTTATTTAAATCAAGTTTTCTCAATTAGTGTCCATGTAAAAGAACTATGTAAAAGAATACAATAGTCATAATGTATCTAATGATCCTTAAGTGGCAGATTATGATCATATCTTTATTACTGGTAGTAATTGTGGTGACAGTGTTGTTGACAGGTTAAACCATTTCTTACGACAATAGCTTTTGTGCTGTTGCATCAGGATCAGAAATGCAATTCCTGAAGATTTGCATATTGTGAAGAATAGGCTGCAAAGACATGGAAGCATAATCTTGTAATTGTGTTTAGTGATGTGGGTGGCAGATTGCTATAGCTGTTTCTGAGCAGGAAGTGTTTGCATATGGGTAGGTTTAGAGGCCTTTAAATATGTTGGGATTGGTAGGCAAATTGGTTGGCTAGGTAAGTGTTGTAAGTTGTGAGATATTCCAAGCAGCTATAAGCTTTTAAAAACCCTCTCAGTGTTTGAAAACATATAGTGCAAGTGTCTGATATTGCTGGATTAGACCCCTTTTGCACCTGTACTATTGCTAACCTCAGACACTGCTGTGATAGTTCTGCACAGCATTGCACTGCATCATTTGGACATTAAGATTTAAAATTTTCAGAAGGTTGCAAGGCATTAAGCTGTAATGGTTCTTCTTTGAAAAGAAAAAAAAAGACAACAGCAAAAAACAACCAAATCCAAGCCCAACACAAATGTGCCTGTAATGTAACAGAAACATGACACCATTGTTGGTCAGGCTGAAACTTTAAGCCCAGAGAAAATATCGCCATATTTTAGGAAGTTTTCTCTTATTGCGCATTTTTATTTTAAAAACAAACTTCTTCTTTCCAAAGTATGTGACAAAATACAGATTTTTTTTAGTAACTTAATATTAAATAGCTCATTCCAAAATGTCTGCAAGTTCTGTGGACTTTTCAACCTTTCCCCGTTCTTCCTGCACACACCAATGTTTTTATCACCTTTTATCCCAAGTGAAATGGTCCTGTGAGAAATATTTGCTCCAAAGAATCTAATCCATGTTACACTCGAGCCCAGTAGATGCTAGAAAAAACTTTTTATTTTATTAAAAATAAGATCAGTAAAATCATATGGGTTTGAATTTCATCAACTCGTTCTATAAGAATAGCATTGAAATTTTCAGACTAGGATGGAATAAACTGAATAAGAAAACAGACACACAAAAAAAAGAGAAAAAAATGCACATAGTTTCCAGGAAAATATCACCATGTGTTTACCATTGTTTTTCCCCTCTCCCACACAGATATGCAGATGGAATAGTCATCTATATCTAATAGTAATCTATCTGCTATGTCTTTATATTGACCATTTTATCTGTCCAGAGAAATAAATAAATTCATGTCCTGAAAGTGTGGAAGTTTAATTGTAACATAAACCTGGATGACCACTTGGGTCATCAAGCCATGTCTCTTTAATTATAAGCAAATACATGAGAGCTATGTAATCCAAAGACCATCTGCTTTATACAAATATACCACAGAAATACCTATAGGAAACTTAAGATCTATATCACAAAAGGCCAAACAGAATGTGACTCAACAGGTGTTTCTTACAAGTAGATGTATAGGTTAAAAAAGGAGATGAATTAAGAGAAAAATATTGTAGTGTTGTTTATTCAGTAAGTTTTGATATTTTATCTGCATTTAATAGTCATGCAGTCAAGCAAAAGCTGGATTTCTATGATAAATATTATTGATATAAATCAGGGTGTGAGTGCATGAGGCTACCCACATGTTGGCAACATAATTTCCTGAAGCCAATTTTTCCTGATTGTTCTTGGGTGCAGTTACATGTTGGGATCCTTAAACAGGGTTAGGAAGCAGTTACAGAATTCTTTGATTCGTGTTAAGATGGTTGTAGGCAAGGATCTTCTTTATTGATAAGAATTTTCTGTTGAGGGGTAACTTGACCATGCAGGTACTCATAAGAATTAGAGCATAACTTTGAGTTTGAATGTCAGTAACTTAACCGTGTAGAGACTTTTTTTCTTTTTTTTTTTTTAAATCAATCATTTGCTGGGATAGCTAAAGCTTAATTTCTCAAGTGGAGGAGTTAAACACTAGTGAAGAAACTAAAAAGTTACCTCTACATTTATATAAAGACAGAGGGGTAACAGAAACACGAGTAAATCAGAGGTCAGATGTGTTTGTGGTGAAAACAGAGACAATCTAGCTCAGCAGAAGTTGTCTAATGACTAGGAGTGGAGGCAGGCATGCTGTGACTGCGAGTGTTTTGCTGAGGCGTGTGTCTCGGAGTTAAAGGTGAGGTTAAGGCACATCTCACATATGTTCAGTGTCTCACAAGTTGGCTTTCTTTCCAATTTTTTATTCTTCTCCAAACAGGGAGATCATGATAATCGAGATAAGCATTTACTATTAAAGGCAGAATTTTATATGACATACAAAACCCTGTATAGACTACAGACAAATGATTTGGCTTTGCTGTTACAGCTGTGCAAGATGTTGATCAGCATGTTGCAGAGAATCCAGGACATGTCTCCTGTATAGATTTTCTGCATTTTTTGAAAGTGGTAACTTAGCTATAATTCTAGCAGGCTTCTTTACTTATTGATGAATTCACTTCTAAATTACAGCAATATTAGCCTGTTTTGCCTGCCTTTATTTAAATCTATTTAATCCTGAGGACTCTGCTAAACAACTGATTAGAACTAATTTCCCACTGCCTTAAAGTGGGAATGTATTACTTTGCTCAGTGGGAGAGGCAGGGGGTGGTGAGGGGAAGAAGAGACGGAAGTGCTTTTAGAGTGTCCAGCGAAGTGAAGTTCTCCCTAAACTGCCTCCTGTTTTGCCAAAATTGTAAGATTTCCTATAACAATCTTGCAGATTCATCAGATGAGATTTTCCTTTTGCTTATTGCAAAAGCATCCATGTCATTTTGTTTAACAATGTTATTTCATTGCAATATGTAAGAATATTTAAACCACAGCAGGTTAGTCTTTTAAATGCTATTGGGACCTTGCTGGATTTATGTTAGTTTCAATCAGCAGCTTCTGCCTCTGGTACCAACAGATGGACGTGTGTGAAGTGCTGCCATGTGAGTCTCTCTTCATAGATAAGGAATTTCTAGTGGTAAAAGACAAGTAGTAAACACCAGAATTATTTTACCAGTAAGGATCTAAAGGGAAACCCTGAGCTGATGGGGATGGCCATAGCAGAAGTTCCCCATGCTCTTTGCTTTCTTGTGGGACATGGATGAGGAATAACGAGCTTGGATAAGGAATAACTAGCTTGAATTAAAGAGGATTGTCCTCTTGCTTTAGTGCAATCATACTGCAGATCTGCTTTTCACCTAATGCTTTTCCACGCAGGCTTCCCCAGGAGCATCTGGCTCCTGCTCTGAACTAATCCTCCCCTTCACAAATGCTTTCTCAGGGCAAGAGGCTATCACTGTCATTTCTGTGGGCCACTGCCTGCAGTTTTTCTCTGGAAAACTTTTCTTTCTCTTCAGACTTTATCTTCAGTCCACAGCCTTCTCCCACATCAATTCACTTGCTTTCTCCCTTTTGCTGCTTGTCTGTGTTGTGCAGAGATGGGGCAGGGTGTGGTTTATTGGAGAGGAGTAGGCTCAGGATACGTTGTTTGTCAGGTGAATTACATGGTGACAGCTGCCAAGTAAAGGAGTATGCCATGGGAATGAGGGCAACAAACTGTGTCAGGGAGCTGAGGAACTACTCAGAGCATTGACATGCCCCTTAGCATTGCCTGACTCTTCTACATCAGTGAATTTGTCCTTAATACATGGATGTGAAAGCAATTCGGGATCAGGTCTATGGTCACTGTGAAAATGCATACCTCACCTTCTCTGGCATCTCTCCCATCCTGCTTCTTAAAACAGATGAGCTCCTCTCAAAATTCTTTTAATGATTTTTTGAGGTCGTGTTTAAACAAAAGGATGAAGGTTAGATTTTTTTAGCATGGCATTCACTTTTCTGCAGAGTATGTGCTGTATATTTTCTGGACCCTTCGTCAGTATTTTTATTACAGTTGTAATTTTTTTGGTTCCCAGTTCATGTATCTTATGAAACTCCAAATGTAGCCTTCTATGGAGTAGGTACTTTTGTGTTAATATTTGACATCTGGAGAGAGACCACCTTATCAGGAATTTATTACCAGAGAGAAAGAATTATTTGTCTTGAATACCTATGCAAATAGCGATGTATTTTTCCCTTTTCAGACCCTGGTTTCATGATGAGGTGGAGTAAAAGCCACAGGTACTTGCACACAGTGTCACACAGTGACTTGCATATCCTGACTTGCAGTGATGGGCTACATGAAAAAGAGAGGCCAGTGAGGAGAAGCAGGTCAGGTCAGCACTGTTACCCACCTAGTGCAGTGCCTGTACTGGAGGATGGTGTCAGCAGAGAGAATCTTTACCAGTTGCTTAGATCCCTCTTATGCCTTTGCTTACCTCTGTCTTTCCCTTTGTTCTTTTTTGAGAAACAGAACCAAAGCCACAATAGAAGCTGTGTAAAGGGAAGATGATCTGCAAAGGGTCTGCAGGGTTTCTATAGAGAAACTTTCTCTACCCCTACCTAGTGTTTGTAGGAAAAAGCTCTGCATCAGTCCTGCTCTGGACTGGAGGGGCAAGGAGCAACTGGGTTTCTTGAGCTGCATCTGTAGGAGATCCCCATCAATTCTTACTGGGGTTTTGTCCCTCCTTACCCCGAACACAACAGGCCTAAGAAACAAGACTAACTTTGTGGCAGGAGTGGCCACCCAGTGTGGCTGTTTGCTTGAACTTGGCTTAAGCTGGGTTGTCAGTCCTCTTCCATACAAGAATGTGAACATGGCCTCACGCAAACAACCTGGGCTCCTCAACATTCAGTTTGAGGCTCACCAACAGTGCAACCTGAGGTGGGAACTCACAAAGGAAAGCAGGAAATAAAGGTATCTTCAGTTTGCCTCCAAAAGGGCTTATGATGTATTGCCTGGTATCATGATGGGACAACACCGAGCTTGAGAATGAAGTAGAAAATGAATCTAATTTTTGCACACACTTACCCACTCAGTATTTATATTTTTATATATGTGCATCTATAAAAATATGTATGTATACATATGTTGCCTGATCTGCAGGGGCAGAGGCAACATTTTCAGGAGGACTAGGAATGCAAGGAGGATTCCACATTAGTTGCCTGGGAAGAGAGGGGAAGAGCAGGAAGGGTCTCCTTTCCTTTGTCCGGGATTTTGTTTTTATTCCTGTGTACAATTTGTACTAGAAGCTGGTTTGGTGAAGCAGCACTGCTGAAACCTTTTATAGAGTTTCAGATTTATCTGTGTGCAGACATTTGTGTGATAGCTGTGATTTCTCTCAAGAAAAAAAAAGGGTGTGTCCAAAGGGAGTAAAAATTTCTCTTGTGTTTATTGTTGCTTCTACGATTTTATAGTTCGATTATGTCAGGATAAGTGCTGTGTTTGGGAAAAGCAGAGGGAGGGTTGGAAATATAATTACAGCCAAAAGTTCTTTCTGGGCACCGGTTGCTTGCGCGTGTCATTCTTGAACTGTGTGATCTTTTCTCAGGAGGAAGAGACCCAAAAGGGTCATGGGGTTTTTCGAGGGGGAGAGAGGAAATGAGAAACACTTTCCCTCTTTTGGAGAAAGGTAAAAGCAGGATATACCAGGATCCTGTCAAATTCTATTTATTGGCACTGAACCGTTTCAAAGCTGGGAACAAATCTACACCAAAAAGCCCAATGTTAGTATGTGCAGGAAGAAAACAGCTGAGGAGAGGAGGGAAAAGAAGGCAGATTTAGCTGCTGGTTCCGACTGATGCTGGCCAGATTTGGGACCTAGGTCTCAAACTAAGGTATTTACATAGGAAATAAATATGGTTACACACATCTTGTGTATCATAAATTACAGCTTCTGACACTGAGGAACTATGAAAATTCAGACCCAGTTAGTGATTTCTAACCAAGCCAGCTCAGTTTTGAGCCCTCACAGTGCTGTGGCAGGATGCAAACATGACTACTCTTCACAAAAACTGTTCATCATGTATCCTGTGTCTGACAGCCTCCAAAAACAGCAGTTACCCTGAATTGTGTTTCTAAACCTATCTGTATCCGAGGTGCTTTTTGCCTCTCCAGACAGGAAAATATCAATAGGGAAAAAAGCAGACTGTCCTAAAAAATGTAGCTCAAAAATGCGTATTTCAGCCTGGCAGATCCTGACAATTTTTATTTGTAGTGTGCTACCTTCCCCCCACCACTTCCCCCACCTATGTAAGAATGAAGATAAAAACAGCTTCCAGAGCCTAGATCAAACAGTACCATAATACCACGTATCTGGCACTTGAATTCCGTAGTCTCCTGAAAACTCCATGTACCCAACCACAGGTGGAGCAGTTTCTTTTGTGGGTCCTGCCCTTTTCACCTTCCTCTAGTGTGCACTTTAAGCAGACAGCACCCCTTTCAGTACTTCCCACGTGAGCAAGAACCATTGAGAAAAAAACTAAACTAAATCCTTCTGCATGTAAAACCCAGTTTCTTTTTGCCACATGCATATCAAGACTTTTTAGATAAAAATGCTGGTTTTTTTGAAGTTGATAGCAATCTGTCTTTGATTTTAGTCAGACCCAGGATTTCGCACACATATGTAGCTGTTAAAACACTAATTTTTCAGTAATCCATCTTTGAAAGTATGGGGGAATAATAATGTTTGGAAATGAAACCTAAAAGTATTTTGGGACCTGACTAAAAGTCACATCCATCTTTTTTCTAGCGCTCTTGTGCCTCAGTGTAACAAGGATCACGTTTGAGTAGTGCAGCTGGTTTCTACACAGTGGAAGTTTAGGAAGGGCCAGGTACTGTAGTGCTGCATTGGCACTGAGATGCCAGCTTGCAAGGCAAGAGATTTGAAGCAAGAAGGAATACCTATAGGGTTGTCTCGCTTGAAGTTTGATTTTAGGATCTAAAATGGAGGTAAATGAAGGAACAAAGATACGGTTTCTTTTCGAGATTTGTTGTTGTGGCGATGTTAGCATGCATGTTATCATGTTCAGATTAAACATTATCGTGAGCTGTTTGGACAGCTTCATTTTCTGGTTCAGCTGATAAAGTTTGGAATATTCAATGGAAAAAAACGGCCGGTGTGCTGGTGTGACAACTTGTGGACAGGGACATTTTGTTTGTTAAGAAGGCGAGGCGGAGTGTTTGTGCCTCTGTGTGGACTGTATGTCGGGGTGCAGGCGGGCAGCCCCCCCGCACACCCCACCCCGCTGGCAAGGGCAGGCTCCCGGCGCTGCTCCCCCAGGTCAGTCACGATGGCAGCCACCACCTGTGCCAGCCTGACTTTCCAGACCCAGCAGTGCCAGCCCTCGCTCTTGTGGCGGCCGGGCCCTTCCCGTACGGCCGGGGAACGCGGGGAAAGGTCGGGACAGGCGCCCTGGCCCCGCAGCCCCTTGCCCTGCGGCAGGCCGGGAGTGTGCGGGGGCGATGCCGGACCCCACGTTTGGGGGCGGGGGGCGCGGAGCCACCTGGCCCCGGCGCCGCAGGATCCAGGTAGATCCGCCCGGCTTTTACCTTTCTCCTTCGGCTTCCCTGCGCGTAGGGCTGCTAGCGGGGCTGTTTCCTGGTCTCGCAGAAAGAGGCAGTGCTGAGTTAGGAAGACAAAAATAGACCTTTACAGAGAAATATAGGGATTGTGTGCGCGGTGGGGAGGGAGAGCGGAGAGCGGAGATCGGCACCCGGCTGGTTTCCAGGAGGAGTCCTTTTCTCCCTCTCGTTGCATGTTAGGCATTTTTGCACAGATTTCTCCCCCCACCCCCTCCCCGCCGGGGCAGGGACACCTCTGCCGCCTGCTCTCCGCATCTCTGGTGGGGAGCAAACCAGCCAACTCCGCTGCGATCGGAAAGCGGCCAGAGACCATTTTATGTGAGCCAGCCGGGGGGGAAAGAAGAGGAGAGACACCGTCGCAGGGACACACACGGATATAAAGACTTGTCTTCTGCCTCCCCCGTCCCCCCGCCCCTCTTCCCCTTGTAAATACTAAATCTGTGAAGGCAGCGATTTGACATCCACCCTAAGCAGCGGCTATGGGGTGTTTGGGCAACAGCAAAACGGAGGATCAGCGTATCGATGAGAAAGCGCAGCGAGAAGCCAACAAAAAAATAGAGAAGCAGTTGCAGAAAGAGAGGCTGGCTTATAAAGCGACACACCGCTTGCTGCTGCTGGGTAAGGAGGAAGGGGCAGAGGTGGGGGACGGGGAGAGGAGGGCGAGGAGGGGGCATCTGCCCCAGCCCGCCGGGGTGGCAGGGCGAGCGGAGAGGGGAGATGCGGAGTGCGCCTTAGGTATGAAAAATGTAGGCTGTTGTGTTGAGCAGTGAGCGAGGCGTCCACAGATCGGGCTCAGCGCCTGAGCCACATGGATGCACACATACAGAAATGCTGCCGAGGTGGGAGATGCTGTCGCGTCCAAAAAAAACCCCAAAAAACCCATTCTGAACCCCCAGCCTGAACGTATATCACAATGTTCTCCCTTTCCTTCTTTCTCTTTTAGGGGCTGGTGAGTCAGGAAAAAGCACTATTGTGAAACAAATGCGAATCCTACATGTCAATGGATTTAATTCAGAGTAAGAATTACTGACACTTTGTGACTTATTTTTCCTTAAATGTTGGAAACAGGTTAAGACACAGTAGGCTAGGAAATTTCTTCTCTCATCCCTGTGTTTTGGTGTCTTGACACTGCGTTTTGAGGGAGGGAGGGGAGTGAGAATAAGGAAATTGCTGCTATTGTATGTTTGCATTTTCTCCTTCTGGCCCCTTTACTGTATTTTACACTGTTGCTACTGCAGCGCTTGACAGGCCCCTGTGTAGCAACAACATGGCGACTACTTTTTACATAGAAGCAAATAACCAAATATTGCATCTGTCTGTAATACAAAAATACATGTCAAGTCATATTCAGGATGACAGTGTGTGCTGTTTTTCCGGTGTTGGGGTTAGCGTAAAACTGAAACTATTTTTGCATATTTGTTAGAAATCATCCTGTTTTGTGAGGCTACATAATTTTCTCTCTGAAGAGCTCTTTGCCAGAAATCATTATTAATCCATAGCATTAATTTTAGATATCTGTTTGCCTTCAACTACATGTTGTTAATTTAGAGCATGTTTACAGCATGCTATAGAAATGCAAGAATGACTTCCAGTTCCATCAGGGGAAGCTTTGCAGATGTGGCTGTGATTGTCTGATTGTTAAAAATATAGCAGAGATGAATATGCATTGCTCTTCATGCTATGCAAGAAAACAGATAAGGGGAAAATATGTTTGCTTTGCCTTTTTTTTTTTTTTTGTTAGTATGTTTTAATGATTGAAGAGCAGATAAACAAGCGATCAGTGGAAAAAAAATAAAATGCAACTGACTGAACTGCTTTAGAAGAAAAAATCAAAGTGTTAATATTTCTGTTTTAATGCAGAGAAAAGAAACAGAAAATACTGGATATTCGGAAAAATGTTAAAGATGCGATTGTGGTAAGAACACACTTTATACTGTTCTTAAATGCTTGGCTGTACTGGAAATGATAAGGATTGTGCTCTCTAAGATTGTGATGAGACAAATCCCATTTTGCTGATCAGATTGGATTATCTTCTATTGATCCTGTATCCCGGGTTTATCCAGATTAATGTGTTTGTTTTTCTGTTTTATCCAATTCTAGACTATAGTTTCAGCTATGAGCACTTTAATACCCCCAGTTCCATTGGCCAACCCAGAAAACCAATTTCGAATGGACTACATCAAGAGCATAGCTCCTCTTTCTGACTTTGACTATACACAGGTAAGAACAGAAACCACTGATTTATTCTGCTTCAAGGGGAAACGTTACTTCGCTTTGATTTACTGAAACATTGGGGCTTTTTACTTTTTGAAAAATGGTCATGGGAAGACCTTATGCCGGCATCACCTCTGGTTAACTTTCTTACAAGACTATGGTGATTGCACCTGTTTTAGTGGTGCAGAGTTTTATTGTTATGGATTTATTTGCTGCTGTTTGTAAATGCTGCTGTTTCTACATTTAGTTCTCTTCAAATTTTCTGATGCAATCATACATATTGACACATCATATAAGACTTTGTTGAAAGCTGATTTTCTACATGGAATTACATTCAGGATGTTAGCATGAGGAGTTACTGTCTACCTACAAAAAAGGATATAAAAGGAAAATAAAAGGCTGGAGTGGCCTCAGTGTTGTTTCCCAAACTTACTGCACTTCAGAGTAGAAACTCCTGTAAGCAGTGGTCAAGGAAGGTGGTTTAGTTCCTCATGTGCTGTAGTTGGCATGAGCAGTGGTTTGCTTGTGTGTAAATATTGCCTTCTTTTGCTATGGAATCATTAGAAAATGAAGGATTCCTGTGTGGAGGCGACTCTTTTGTAGACAAATGAGAGGTACTTTTCATATTACCTTGCGTAGGCATCTTATGTTATATTATTTCTATCTTTTTATGTTATTATTTATAGGAACATGCATAGAATGTTTCCTGTTTTGTGCATTATGTGAAAGCAAGTGCATAGACATTCTGAATTTTATTTTTGCAGTAGCACAGTTTTTAATTTGTCTTTAAATGATACTGAAAGCAGTTTGTTATGGATGCAGTAAGAACTTTAAAAGTCTTCATTCATTGGCTAAATGATTGTGAGTTGTACATGCTATCAATATTACCAGAGAAGCCATTTACAACAGAGTGTCTTTAGGTTATTATAGCTTCAGGGTGGAAAGGGGAGAAGGGGAAGAGTCGTTTCTTTATTATATGACTCATATTCTCTGATGTGTGGTTTTGCCTCTGGTAAACCTACCACTTTGAAGGTTCAAGATAAAGAAAAATTATCAGACATCTTGTACAGCTAGAATTTAACACAGAATGCAGATGTTAAGAAAACGACTGCAAGGTACACCCACATATTGCATAATTGCTCAATTGGTGGATGCATGTTAGAGAAAATGAGAAACTCTTTTTAGAAATGGAATGTGAGCTTGACATGAAATATTTGTCTTATGCAGGTGTTACAGTTCTGTGGCATTTATGGCTCATTTTATGTGGATTTTTTTTTTTGCTTGAATTTTGACCCTTAGATATTTGAGTAAAATAAGTGGTGACATATATACTTTGCAGTTCTCTACAGTACATCTGTTCTTTTGAGTTTCTGGGATAAAAGAAAACTAAACTGGACTTACCATAGGACTGGAGATATTTATTTTTTTTACTGTTTGCAAATTTTCTCCTTTTTCACAGAAGTTGACTGTATCTATTCAAATTTGACTCACTGTTTGATATTTTATAGAGAGGAAAATTTAGTCTTCTTGGAGGGAGAAAGAATAGGACCCAGTGGACTTTGAAACACTAATTTATTTGAAATCTAGATTCCAAGTCCATTTTTGTTTAAAATAAAAATATTAGTGTTTTTTAATTAAGTCGGTTTTTTGAAAATACCATCGCTTTATTGAAAATAATGTCAATTACTAAACCTAATTAAAAAAAAAAGAAACCTAAAAAGTAGTTACAAGTTTAAAAGAAGAAATTTAGTGCTGGTTTGGAAGTAAATATATTTCTATGTCACTTTTATATTTTCCCTCTTTTGTTCTTCTTAGCTCAGTTCATAGGCTGAATATTTGTAAAAGGTAAAGTATGCCTAGTTTTTTGTTTTGTTTCATTTTGATTTTTTTTTTGTTTTGTTTTGTTATGGTTTGAGTTTTCTTAGTTTAGTATGTTATTTATCTCCATGAAGATTTGTGAGCAAGGCTGATTGAAAAAAAAAAAGTGTGCTATTGTGCTTCAGGGCTTGATTCTACTCCAGTTTAAGTCAATGATAAAGTAAAATTAGGTTTCCAGCTGAAATAACTTTTGACCCATTTAGTATTTTTGGATAAGGACAAATGTAAAAATAAATACTTGTATAGTAATCAGTTACGCATCCTTTGCTAGGCATTACTGATTCTGTAAGTAATAGCTGATGAATGGAATAAGGCCTTTTGAGCCGAAGAAACCAATACAGTATTTAGCAGTAGACATACAAGGTCTAATCATCCTTACTTAAAAGCTGTTGTAAAGGAAAAAATGCTGACCTAGGCAACTCTGGGGTAAATTTTGGCACATGCTAAAATGTGACAAAAGTTACCCTTCTTTCTTTGAAAGAGGGAAGAATCAGTTTTAGGGTTTTTAACAGTGTGGATGGTAATGAGCTGTTAAAGACCTTTAGTGCTGCAATATGAATTACAGATGTGTTATTTCTTGGATGACATTAGCCATGTAATCTTTGTCACAAAAATCGATGTGTGTTAGCTGAAGATGCATTTCAGATATATTGTATGCCAAATGTGGGAAAATGACTGAACCTTATCATGAGCCTTTAAAGAGAGATCCAAAAAAAATGCAGGAACTTCACTGGTGGCACAAGATCCAACACACATGGGACACTATTTTAAATATGTTTGTGACATACTGGATGTGCTTGGACAGACATTCTTAAACTGCATACAAATTAACTAATAAACATTTAATTGCCAAAATTGCCCTTTAAAATAAGTGGATATAAAAATACTGATTTCCTGTGGGTGAAATCATACTCTTAATTGAGATCTATGGCTGAAATTCCAAGAACTTTGAGTAAAGATATGGACTTCACATTTAGACTCAGATAGGTATCTAGGGTTTTTGTTTGTCTGTTTTTTTCATTGCATAGCTCTCTACAATATGTAAGCAGAACACTTTATTTAGTAATGATAAAAATTTTAAAACAAACTGTTTTCTCTCTGCAGCCTTCTAACATTACTTTAAGAGTCTGTGAAGTGCCCCCACAGTAGTTTCACTTTTTAAAAATTATTCTTTAATCTGATTTAGTTGATGATTCATTTAGTGGCTATAAAACAAAATCAAAGCTTTCTTGTTTTCTTTTGTATTTTTTTATGTTGTCTTTTGTTACTTTTATAGAAGATTGTACAATTTTTACAAAATATTTCCTGGGTAACTGATGAAGTCTAATTAAAAATTATAAGAATCAAGGCTAGAGTTTTTGCAAAGTTAATAAATGTAACGAAGTCAAGTGTCCACCGTATTTTCTTCCTTGAAGTTGCGAAAGGATTCAAGATAAATTTTCATCTGACTTGTTTTGGCATTTTTTCTGCTCAGTAGTCCAGGTAGAATCAGCAGAAGGGCTTTAGCACAGAAATTGAAGCATGTGTGCTCTATCGAAAAGGAATTTTTTATTATTTTTGGCAAAGTGTTGATTGATAGTTGCTAAAGTTAACAGGAACTGACCTACTCCAATTCTAATCCTTTATTGATTGGGATTTCTTTTGTCATTTGGGAATCAGAGTGAACATATTAAGGCCATGTTACGCTGGTAGCTGTGGAAAAATATGGTGTATTATGTAAGGGTGTGTTTACTCAAGTTCAGTTGTCTCTATGAAAGTATTTGCATTTTCTGGGCACTACAAAGCTGCTCAGAATGACGACATGATTCCTTTCCTCTTCAACTTCCCCAAAAACGTGGCTAAATTAAGTTGCTTTGCATAGTGTGTGTTTTGGATGAGGCTCATCTGCTCAGTTGTGTGTAGGTCAGTAGCAGGGAGTCAGTACCTCCACCGGGCTCTGTAGTCAAGTGTTTGGCCATAGGAACCAGTGAACATGGATTGTCTCCTTAAGAGAGAACATGTAAACACTTCACCCAAGTTTTAGGGGGTGGGGAGAGTTTTTCAAAGATTCATTTTCCTTTACAGAGAATGCTCTAGAGAGGCAAACTACTTTGTTGAACCTTCATAAAATAGTGAATTCTGTGGATGTAGCCCCCTGTGCTGATTTTAGTATGTAAGTTTTAAATATTATTTTTACAGCTATTTTATTAGTCAGGCAAGCTCTTTAATTTAGCTCCTAAGAATGAAATGTTAATGTGGACATTGACAGTACTTTAGATTAATCAGGTCTGTGGTTTGCTTTACATTTTCAGGTATTACAATTTGAGTTCAATTTGATTGATGTTCCTTCACATGTTCTTCTTAAAAATTAGGACTTTGTATTCATCATATGAAGACACAAGAAAAAAAGAAAAATATTTTTGCTCAGAATTTGAAGTTACGTGTACTTTAGTTAGGCATTTCAAATTGTTATGAGACCTGGTATTTGAATTCAAACTCGTGTTGCCTGGTGATGTCTGATTTTCACAGTGTGTGTCTCAGTGTTTGAAGGAACTGAAAATCTTGATCTAGTGAAGTGTATTGTTGGGCTGTAGAAAATCTTTTCCCTGGATAAATGCTTGAATAAAAGATTAAAAGTGTGGTAAGTATGGTTTATATAGGGTTAAACTTGCTTGAGTTGTGAAGTTAATGCTGTGACTTTAGTATCCAAGTTGGCCACAAATTGTTAAAGTTTCCTTTTAATATATACATAATGTAGCCCAAAGGAGTTACAAAATAGCATTACCTTACATTGTTGATATTGAATAACAATATTTCCATCTTTCTAAAGAGTGTGAAGATACACGCAATGTTTTACTTGAAAATACCATAAAATAAAAGAGAGAATATAGTGAATATTGCCACTCAAGTGGCTTCACTTGATTTTTCTTTACATCTAGATTTTTTTCTCTAGGGCTTTATTTACGATTTTGGGTAGAATGAACTCAAGTTTTTATAACTACCTGTGATAACATTACTATGGTGTGAGTCAATATTAACTTTTTTTAATCAATTAGACTTTTAAAAGTTAAGTAAGTAGTTTGCATTTTTTTGTGATCTAAGATGCATGCTGGTAGTTTTCCATATTTACACAAACACATTTTTTCCTTTTTAAACAAACACAGAAAGTATCTGAAAGGCCAGGTAATGATAACATTATGTAGGTCAAACGGTATTATTACTACCCTGAATTAACACCTGGAAGAACACTGTCAGAGCAGGACAGCTGAAAACATGTGCACTGTTACAGTGGTTGGCAGCTGCTTAGTCTTCATACAAATGTTAAAATTGTCAAGAGAACTGATACTGAGTAGTGGATATTAGGCAGAAGTAGTGATATGTAACAGGTGACATTTTTGTTGTGATAGCTGTGATAGCAGTTGTTTTCATGCTGTAAACTATTAATTAACAGCAGATACTGAAGTAGAGCTCTTTTCATGTTAGGAGCAGATTCTGGTAACGCCCAGCAATGCCTTTCCTTCTCTAGGAAGTACCTGTTTGCATACAGAGGTAGCATAAGCACGTCTGCTTTTTGCCAGATTGGCAGAGGGGTCCCTAATGTTCTGATTAATAGGTGTTAAAGTGAAAGTTACAAGCATTTCATATATGAGATCAAAAAAATATTTCAGTGTTACATGTTACTTTTTCTTATTCTCTGTAAGCTTTGAGTTTGCTATTGATGGATCAGTCAATCCAGCAGTGCTTTCAGAAATAATTAGTCATTATGATAACTGTGTAGTTTCAAAAATATAAAACTGAAACTCGTATAAACAAGTGTAGGACAATTTGAGGCAAAAAAAGGAAAAAAAAACCCCAAACCAACAAACCCTGAAACCTCTCAACTTCTCCAATTTATAAGATATACTGGAACTGTAAAATTATAAAATCATACCATGATTTTCTTTAATTCCTCTATTTGAATCATTAATAAATACTTAATAATAAAAAGTAATTAATAAATACTGTACTGAAAACAACTGGAGCTTAAAATTGGGGTGCTTTCTGTAAACTACAGGTCTTCTGTGAGGCTCAGGATTTCTTGCTTAAAATACACCGTCTGTATTTGGGGAGGTGCTTGCTTTAGGTAAAGAACTACTTATGTTCAAGCATCAAGTAAAGTAAGGTTTTTGCTCTAGTAGTACACTACTCTGTTCAATAAAAGTGTAACAACATATTCCTTACTCTCCTTGTCCTAACTCACTGAACCACAACAGTTTATACAAATGATAAGTAAATAATTAAATTTGTATCCCAGGAAAGGAGCCCAAGGATCTACTTAGGCCCCCAACAATTAACAGTAGAAATACAGAGATTGGAAGCCACAGGATATCCTGTACCTGATCACAAATTAATAAACAGAAGTTGGATTCAGAAAAAGAAATTAAAATAATGAGATATTAAATTATGCTTTTATTTCTAGGTCTTCCTATCTCAATATTTTTAAGAACAGATTCAACTTCAAAATATATGGGAAAAATTCACGGTTTTTAGAGTACATTTTTTTTCACAGTTTACAGTGTAAAATAAGTAATTTCATTCTGAAAAGGCAGTTATTTGAGAAACTCTTATGAACAATGCTGCTTATGAATTAAGTGCAGTGTTACATTAAATATTACATCATCATAGTAACACCAAATTAAATGTTTGCTATCTTAAACTGTGAATCTGATTTCCACACTTCATCCAGCCTGCCTTTATTATCATCACACAACAGAGAGACTTTCACTATAAAACTGGAAAGATATTATAATTTATTATTATTACTTCTAACTGAAACTTAAGTTACTTCTGTGGTCTCCAAAACAGTTGACATTTTCTCATACAACTTTCAAGTTTTGAACCTCTGAATACAAATTGATTTGAGGTTTTTTGACAGTCAGTCCAGCATCCAGACAACTACTGCAAATTATTAATAATAAAAGTCACATTCTGCCTTTTTTTGCTACAATTTTAGCTTAAAACCTCATATACTTCTATTGCATTTTACAAGGATAAAAATATTTTTACATCTAAATTTGGATATTTGATTTGATGACAATGGGAAGACTAATAACTTGAATTATCATTTTAAGTAGGAGTGACTGATTCTCTTCGCAGAACCAAAAATGTATTAGAGAATCATTTATGAGCTTTAGAATATATTTGTTCATTATGTACTTTTCTTTGTACACCCTAATTTTCAATTTAAGAAAGGCAGAAGCAAGAAGTTAAAGCCTGTACTATCATTGTCTTCGTACTGGCCACAGATCTGTGAAGGACACTGATTTATTTTAAACCGTGGTTGCTTTGGGGGGCTGCTGCTTTGAATTCTTTCACGACTGTGGCTGCTGCCAGAATCACAAACTGATCCTCATTCCCAGTCTTTCTTCAGGGAAGAAACAGGAAAATTTTTTTTTTTTATTTTTTTTTTTATTTTTACCACTTCGGTTGAGTTGCATTGAAATTTCTGTGGAAGATTTAATTACAACGTAGCATGCGGTTTGTTAAGATTTGATATGCACTTAAGATGTTTGCAAGAAAGTTGCTTTTTTTTTCCCTTATGTGTAAATCAAACTGAATTATAATTGAAGTAAATTAAAAAGGTGCAAAAGGTAACCACACTCTTAATGAAGACACAGTCCCTTTAGTCTGAGGATGATGACATTTCAGACTTTTACAAGTGGCAGTTTTCGGAGGAAGGGTATTGAAATTTTTAATGACTTGCCATTATTTATGAACTACATTAAAACAGAATTTCCATCACAACTGAAGAAAAGGTAAACATAGCAGGGTATGTTTCATGATAGTCCTTATTATCAATTAATTCTTTCAGTCTCCTAAGCCAAAGGTAGCAGCTTGATATACTGCTTTTAGCATTTTTGAGTGCTCTGTCAAAGTAGAGTTTACTAGTCAGGGAGAATTTTTATTTTTTTTTCAACTTCATTGGCTACGATAAAAAGGTATAGATCAGGGGTAAAATCATCACATGTGTGCACCTTGTCACTGAAGCCAGTGGAGACTGTGGAACAGAGGATATCATCTACTCAGATAACATTAGTGTCATTAGTTAGAGTTCAAAGAAGTGAGCGTTCATCTGCACAAGAGCAAAGAGCTGCATCCCCTTTCTCCAGCACCTGATGAAGTCATAGCTTCCCTTTCTGAAGCAGGGTTGAGCATTGCCATCTTGGACCTTTGCTTGTTGTTTTCATCACCTCTATAGCTTTGTCCATTGCTGGTACTTATTGTCAACAGCGGATTATCTTTTTTAATGTCAACATAGTCTGCATCAACAGACAGGATAGGCTGTTTGCAGAAGGTAGCAACCTGAGCTGAGGAATAGAGAACAAGCTAAACAGTGTAAACAGGAGATTCTGTGTATACCTTGCATACAATGAAGTAAATGGGTTGAAAACCAAAAAGTATAATGAAAATTTTTTTGCCCCTGGGTATCTAAGAAGCTCTTTACAATAAATATAAACAGGACTCCAAAGCAGATAAAAGGCAAGAAAAATGCACATTTGCAGTTAACTGCTAAAAATTTCCATAAAATGTTTATGGTTTTGTTCTGTCACCTATGTCACATAATTTGTTTTTCTGTAGTTAAAGAGATTCAATTCAAGTTTTAGGATCTTCTCTTTAAAAGGAGACAGGAGGAGAATGTAATTTGTACAACACAGTTTCAAGTTTATATTGCCTTTTACTTTGGAAGCTCTTGCAATAATTTCTTGGAACAAAGCTACCTCTGGTTGTAAGCATGCCAGCTATCACTTGAAGCATGCAGATTATGGTTTCTTGCTTTAAATCAGCAGATTAATTTTGGTTGGTTTAAAGCGTACTGTTGTAATCAATCTACTAGTATTTGTTTTAAAAACCTATGCTGGGTGTTTTGAAAGGATACTTATCCTTAGGCAAGAAGAATATTGGAATTTTTTTCTGTTATGTCGATGTTAGAGATGAACTTTGCCTTTTAAATCTTTTAAAAGTAAACGTTTTCTGACACTTCTGCCAATTCATTCCATTTGAATTTTCTTAGGGCTGTCAGTAGGACTTAAACATATTTTAATGCAAATAATTATCCCACTGTTTTGAACTGTGAAATTGTTTAGCAAGATAAAATAGGCTAAAGATATGCAAGCTCTCTTATCTCTCTTAATTCAGTGAACGCTTTTTGATCACGTCCACCCTCACTTCCATAGGATGTTAAGTGACAGAGCTGTGCAGATCATTCTTTTCTTAACATACTCCCACATACTTTCTTTCATGGGAGCTAAATAATATCAAATTTAAGAACTATAAGGTAGGAAAACAAGAAAAGGCAAAGAATAGTTAATTAAAATAGGGGAAAGTGTGTCCTCACTACCATCTGCGCAGACAACTAACTGCCCTTTCCCGGCAGACCTGCAGCTGACCACAAATAGCAGCAGGACTTTGTTGGCAGTCAGCTCCAGAGTGCCTTTGCTGGAGGCTCCTTGAGGAGTTCTCAGCTCCAGGCAAAGGGAAAAAAAAAGATTGGAGGAGAAATGTGAATGAAAAAACTGTGCAACGAATATATGGTCACTTCTGTGTTGTCCCTGGCTAGAGGAAGAGGTCAGGTATCACCACTTGCTGCTGAAACCATGTCATTACTTACCAGATTTCCTGCAGGTATCACAGAAGAGTGAGGTTTCGTGGCAGGATTTGGAGCTTTAAACATTTGAGTGAGAATATTCTTTCTGGCAGGCAGGTGTCCTCTAGCTTCTCTTTCCATTCCAGGATGTCAGTGTTGCCTATTCCTTTTGGGAAGAGAAAACTCGCTTATTTAGGATAGCATACTTTAAATTTAACAGTACAGCTTTTTTTTTTTTTCCCACCCCTAGAATTAACATTTTTCATCCCTGTTGTTGTCTGCTAAATTTCTCCCTAGATTTTAACAACAGTAAATTTAACATGCTAACCAACAGCAGAGTGTATATTTTGGACCAAAAGAGCAGTTAGTCAGGGAATACATAAATGAGAAATCATAATTAAGAGTATGAACTAAAAATCATGTCAGTAGAGGAAGATGGCTCTTCACATTTCTCAGAGCCAGCCATTCAAACTGGAGAAGATTTTCACTAGATTTTGAAGAAACACAGAATTAAATTTCATCCTTGGCCTTCAGTTCTACAGAACAGGTTTTGATTCTTCTCACTGATGAATGAAAGCCTGGCAAGAACTATAATATTCCATAAATACAGAAGTCATCCTAAGCAGCTATATTCCCTAGGGTCTAATCTTGCAAAGGCTTAAACATATGGATATATATGGACCTAAATGCACAACTAGTACTGCCAGCACAGCATTCATGCAGTTGAGTATCCGGTTATGCAGAGATATTAATATAAAATTCACAAATACTTTCAATTGAAAAACAACACAAGCGAATCATTTTTCCCTGTTAATTTTATATTTGGGAGGTCGTTGAGCACTTTTATGGATTTTCTTGGGGGTGGATAAAGTTGTGTAGGTTAGAGATTGGCACAGAACTTGAAATAAGCAAAATCTTTTTCAGATAAGTGACAGTTCTCTGGATGCTATTAAGCTGTGAACAGTAGGTCTTTTCAATCACTGTGATTCATTTTCATATTGTGGTTTTTTTTAATAATAATATCTTTAAAAGGCTTGCTGAACAGTAGGCTGCACCAGCATAACTTTCTGTGCAGAAGGAAAGGTTTCATGCACAGTCTTAGATAATTTACCTTAAATTGATTTGCACAGCTCAATAAAACCATAAGAAAACTACCAACTCAGATCACGAGTTCATTTAGCACCAAATCTCATCTTTGACCATGACTGATTGTGAAACAGGAAAAAGAGTTGAAGAAGGGGACAAGCATATAGTGATGTTTCCCACATTGATTGTCCTAGTCTCTACAGTTTTATGGTTGAGGTATTTTTTGACTGGGAGTGGTATTTCTGTATTTAAGAATTGTGGTGGATTTTTCTTCCAGGAAATTTTTTTCCCCTCCCAAACTGTGTGAGCTTTCATTTATGGCAGTGAGTTCTGCAGTTTAAGTATGTGTTGTATGAGGAAGTGCCACTTGATTGATTTGGAGGGTTTCGCTTGTTTTGTTTTGTTGGGGTTTTTTCCTCCAAGCCTGCTGCCCACTGGCCTTCCCTAGTTTCTCTATTAGAAATATTTAATCTTTTCTGCATTGCCCTTCTCATTGGATAACATATCCCTTCAGATATTTGTCTTTTCGCTAAGGAGTCTACTTAACTGTTTCTCTCACAGGTCTTATTCTATGTCCTTGCTCATTCTTGTGGCCCTTCCATATATATTCTAGTTTTACTAGACCCTGTTTGCAGTGAGAAACAGCATTCAAGGTGTTATGTTTTCTTTTTCATTATTTAGTCTTTTGTTATTGTGGGAGAGGTTTTTGTTGTCATTTTATTGTTTTATGTTTTTGAGGGGGTTTTGACACTGAGTTGATATCTTAATAGAATTCTAGTAGATTATTTCTTAATTCCAAGGGAACTTGAACACAGTTGCAGGTAAGAGTGAAGGTCTCTCTACCAACACTAGCAGAACCCAAAGGGCTTTGATATTTTCAGATCTGTCATACATTTTTGACTAGTCTGTTCAAAAAATCCATTGCATTCAATTTTTTATTTTTTCATGTGTAATGACATGTCTCATTTGCTATGCTGCCATGTATGACTTATGAAGAAGCATTTTTAAAATTATCTACCATGGCTAATATTTTCTTCTGTGCAGAAGAACACACTTTATTTTTATTCTTAAAATGGAAAATAAATTGGTTTTCAGCCTGATTTTGAATGTTTACAGTACCACAAAGGACATTTGTGCGTTTGAAGCTGCTCATAGTTCCTTAATCGTTCATTACAGTTTGCCTGATTTAGCAGAAAAGAAGACCATTGTTTGCAACCCTTCTTGTTAGAGAAATAAAGTGTTTAAAAATACCAAAATGCCATTTTTTTTTCTTTGTAGTTCCTAGTGCTGTGTGTCACTAAGAGAAAATGGTCTGAACTTTTTGATCTCCCTTGGGGAAACACTGCAAGTAGCAGAATTTTGTTATTTTTATGTCAGTTTAGGTCTTACATGATTCAGCACTTGTGGTTTGTGGGAAAAACTGTTGTAGATTGTGATTAGAGGAGCAAAAATAGTAAGGAGTGGCTACTAGAGAAGGCATCTTTTTGCTTAGCTAAAAATCTTTTTTGATCACTTTTTTCATTTTTAAATCTCTACTTCTGTTCATCTTACTTTTTCAGTTGTTACTAGTACATTTCAAAGAAAATAATTCAATTCTGTTTCACTTTTCAAGGTTTTTTAGCAGTACAAAGAATTAAGAACAAGTTGCTGTAGGATCTTGGTAGTACTAAATCTGTACATTTAAGTTTGTCGTACTTCGTTGTCTCCAACAGGCCAACCAGTCATCCCCTTCTGGCAGCCTCTCAGGAATAAACAGAAAGTCTCTAGGGAAAGGAATGGAAGAGGATACATGATATAAAAAAACCCTGCTTGTAGTGCAGAAAAAATTCTTTGTTGTAGTAGTGGACCACAACTCATTCTGAGATGCATTAACAAGGCTGTTGTACAAAAAAAGTGAAGTAATTATGCTGTTCCTTTTGGCAACGGTGAATCCTCAGCTGGGGTATTGTGTCTAATTTTGGGAACTGAACTTAAGAAGTACACAAATGGAGTCCAGAGGACAGCATCAAGAGTAAGAGGAGACAAAGAAAACTGAGTATGTTTACTCTTGGAAAGAGAACTCTCCAAGTTGAAGGGGAATGGGAGCCAAATACAATTTTTAGTATTTGAAAAGCTATTATTGCATGTTCTTGTGTCCGTCTTTTCAGAGCGAGAAAGTGAAGTGGAGGAGAGCTGAAAACTCCTCTTTTCTGTGATGTATGGTAGTCCACATGTTTGGGATATTCTACAACAGTGAATGTAATGATCACAGTCCCACAAATACACGGAGATACAACTGCCCTGTTTCAGGCATTTAAGACTGTATTTTCAGTGACATGAATCACCTCATGCTGAAAAAGTTAAAAACTTCTGAAAATCTGGAAAGCCTTGAAAGATACAAAGTTATGTCAATTGGTCTTTCACGTTTGCCGCTTTTCTTTCAGTTCACAGAGGTCCTATGGGCATGTTGGTTGAAAGCCCCTGGGACTTCTTTTCCAAAACTAAAGCTTCTATAATCACGTGTTGTATTAATCTAGAGACTTCATTAGTTACCTACCTGATTTGTCATGGCCATGTTCTCTAAATAGACAGTAATAATTTCTCTTAGTGGATGTTCTTCCAGGGTGCTATCAGACAGCGTAGGAGACTATAATACAGCATATGCAAAAGTGTCTTGTGCTTCCACATGTTGATTGTTTTAAATCTAATTCCTGGTAAGATGCAAAAGATTCAGTTCTTCTTGTGGAGAGTTACACACATCTAATTGGACAGGGCCTAACATTTTCTAATCAGAAAAAAAATGTGTGGGGGAGGTAATGCAGTCAGAAGTATTATCTTTAAAGGCTCCAGAAAGCAAAGAGCATGCCTTCAGATATTTTCAATTAAAAGTGGCAAGAATTTGTTTTTGTTTTCATACATGTGTGTACTGGTGTGCGTTTATGCATTTAAGTGTAAGACTTTTTCTGCTTCTGTACAAGGTTCTAATCTATTCAAGAACTAGAACTGCTGGCTAACAGGGGGCTGAAAAATCAAGTTCAGGGGTTGGTAGCGGTAGCCCCTCCAGCATGTGGAAATGAAAACAAGAGTTTGGAGAATAATACAAGTTGATCTCAAGTCTGTGGCATCAGTGAAAAAGTTCTCCAGGTGAAGGGTGGCAGGTGAGTAGCTTTGAAGTGTTGGTGACAGCTCCCAAGTATCGCAGCAAGGAAGGACACATGAGTCCTATGGCAAGTGCCACCCTTGGTAGTCTGCAGGCTTTGGAGATGTGTGTTGTGCATTTGTCTTTGTAAGAGGGCTTTGAGAGTAGAGTTAAGACAAAGCTGGTGATTTTGCTAGTGAGAGGTTTAAAGAGCTACGGACACAGATCTTAGGATATCAGGTTTCAATAGTAATCTTGCTTGTGATAGCAAATTCTGTGGAAAGGAGAAACAACTCCCATTTCGTATTCCTGTTATCAGTAGCTCTTACTTTCCTATCACAGTGGGCTTAAGGGGAAAAAATGCTGACAAGAAGCTTGGAGTGTTGTTGACCTAAAGGATTATCACATTGAAGGGCATATCTTTCTTTTTTTTGGTTCAATAATCGTTAGGAGTGGTGTGATTATTATATTACAAGTACAGCCAAATGTCATGCTAATACCATTCCTGATCCATGCTTACATGATAGATGTGAACATAACTAAATTTTAGGGGTTTCAATCCTTGGGGAAATACAGAGATCAAAAGCATGTATTAAATCGAAGTTTTCTTTACTTTTTCCTTTTACAAAACACAAACAACAAAACATCCTTGCAAATAACATAATTAGGTGGGCGTTAAAAAAAAATAAACCATAAACCATATTGCTTTGCTTGGGAAATTTAAAATAAAATGTTTGTTAACCATTTTATGAAGGGCCGCTCTATGGAATGTAAGAATGTAGCAGGGAGAAAATCCTGACTCTTGACAGTCGGCCTGATTTTGGGGAGAATTCCAGGCATTCGTTTCTAGCAAGAGAGAACAGTTTGCTCTGAGCACTCCTTGTTTGCTGTATTTAAGGACTGGCTAAATTGTGTCAGTGCATACTCTTTCTGAGCAGGTTTTTCCAGTGTGGAAAGGGTGGGTTCTTGTTGGGACCTGGTATTTCAGAACTGGAGGGCATATCACTGGCCAAGTGACTTTGAAATTTACTTACTTTTTGAAATGCTTATGCTCATATGATACCCTTTTTGTGTCTCTACATCAATTATTATTCTCTCCAGGTTTTATATTTTAAGCAAGTCATCAGTCTTTGAATCATGTCGCTGCTCTGAGAGTGCATGCTAAGGAGTACTTACTGTTTAGTTTCATGTGTATTTGTTCCAGCAGTGCTGCCAGGCTAAGCCATCATCCTCCTTCCTCCAACCCTCCCCCATCACTCTCCACTCCGCTTTCCCATTTTTTATGCCTGCACTGTGCCCTCAGCTGTGTCCTGGTAAAGCTGTTTGTTTGGCCTGACCAAATGAGGTGGAGGGAGAGGTTATTTTTAGTGCAGATCATTTCCGTGGTTTTAACTGAGGGCGGGTGACACAAAATGGGGATGAAGAAAGCAGAGATGGAACAAGCAGTAGGATGTAATGGGAAGGTGATGGCTATCTAAACAAGCAGGCTGACTTCCTCTATCTCTGTATCTATGGTCAGAGATTACAGTCAGACCAAAAGTCACTGGGAATCTGTATATCAGAAGAAACCCAGTGCAGTGTGTTGATGTTGCTGCTTCTGATGACTGACATTTCTTGCAGTGGTTAGGTGGTATAAGAACAGGTCTGTCTTGCTCACCATTGCCCTTTTGGATAAGTAAACACAGCTACATTCACTGCAGTTATTTCTACACTTAACTTTGTGGAATGGAGTTTTAAGGCTTAGTCTGATGCCTTTCAAAAGCTATCGACTCCTATGAACTTGAGTATACAAAAGACTTACATAGCTGTTTGAGTCTTATGTCACAAAAACTCTTTTCTCTTGGCTTTGTTGTGTAACTGCAAGCCAGTTCTGCTCTATTACTTTACTATTTTTACTGAAAATACAAGAGACAGATATGCCAAATCCCATGAGTGATGATTTGGCTGAGGATGGTACCTATAGGCATACGTGTTTAAATTCTGTGTGTATTCCCATGGTATTGGATAAGCCAGTGTCATAGAGTTCCTGTGGATGTAAAGTAAAAAGGGAGCCTTGTTCCAGTGCATGCCATGTCAGAGACAGTACATAGGACCAAAGCTGTGTTAATAAAGCTCGCGTGGCCGTTGAAGGAGTTGGGATGAGTTCAGAGTTCACAAAAGAGAAGTCAGCTGAGGGCTCCTGAGTATGCAGAAACCCAGTTTGGCTCAGGTTCTTGAAAAGTCCTGGAAGACTGTTAAGAGAGGAGTGTTGTTATGCATCCTTGTCCTGAACTTGCCCGTCTCTTTTTGGGCATCCGTTGTTGGAAAAAGGATAGTGGGCTAGAAAGACCTCTGGTGTAACACTGCAGAAGCCTTCTTAGTTTAAGTTTCAGAAGTCATTTTCAGAAGAGATTACTTTCCAATATATCCTATATCAGCACTATGCTGATTCATTTTTAAATAGATTAACTAAAAGAACAAATGAATCATAGCTGTTGTTCAGGTGAAAGTTTTGCCTTAATATGCCAGTGAGATTCCCCTATTAGCCCTTATTTAATTTTTTCCAGTTGCACTGTAGCAAGCGTGAGGGAGCACATTGCCTGTCTTGCCAAGAATGCATGATGGTTTTCTTTCTGTAAGCTAGGAGAGGCTTCTACAAAAAGAGAATCATCCACGCATTTCTACCAGCCTGTCCTTGTAAAAGCAGTTGTCTGATAACATGAGAGAGCCTGTGATTATCCAGAGGGAAAACTGCTCTCAATAGGAGTTACTAAAGGAGTAAGGCCATTTTACACATACTTAGCAGTGAAGCTCCTGAAGTTTCACAACCTCTGAAGTGCTATCAGAGAGGCACACTTGTATCTAATGCATACATTTAAAAAGCCTGAGGGTCAATTCAGAATTTAGTTAAGCTAAATTGTGTTGTTTAGGAGATGAATCAGGAGCAAATATGATACGATCTAATGTTTTGTCTTCATAAAGTTCACTGAAGCTTTTCAGTTGAACTTTTCAACTCCTGCTAAAAATGTTAAATATGACCTCTAGTATCTGCGCCTGTAGTAGCTCAGGCATTAAATGATTTCATCTCTTTTCTCATGGATGAAAAAGGAGGAAGAAATAAACCCTTCTTTGCATTTCAACCGGGATTTATGTAACCTGAAAAAAATGGGAAAAGAATATATCTGTCTTTGCAAAAAATACTGGCACCATCTTAGCTGAATACTTGAATAACAAGTCCTGTGTGGAGGGAAGCTGCATGCTTCTCTCCATCTGGTAGTATTTGTAAGTTGTTTTAAATTGTATTACTGCCATCCTTTACCTTAGTTTCCGTGTTCACTTCTCCACAATCTGAGTGCTCCGTTATCACAAGGAAAACATCCCAGTGATGTTTCCTGAGCATATAAAGAGGCACATGGAAAGGAAGTTCACTTTTTTTATTACATGAAGTAAAATATTGGCATGAGCATGCTTGTCACCAGGTTTGTTACAAAAAACTAAAAATCAAGCCTCTTTAGACTAGAATAAAATCATCCTCCATCTGTGTCTAAACACAAATTATCTAAAATATAAACATACAAAAATGTGTTCAAAACTAGTACAATGCTATATCAATAGGAGCTAATATTGTTACTTTGTTCTTCAAAATAAGTACAAAAACAAAAAAAGAAGAGTTTGCATTTAACTCAAAATGAAAGGTTTAATTTAAGCAAGTTTTGAAAGCTAGCTAATTTAGTATTAACCTCTGCAGCTAACTAGAACTGAAAATTAACAGTAAGAATAACTAGTTTGTTTTCTCATATACATGAATGGGTATCAAAAACATGTTAAGAACAAACAGAATAAAGCTTGGAATTGAATCATTAGGACCATTCTTTAAAATAGTTTTGAAATGTAAATATTTTAAAGGTATAGCTTTGGTGCATGGTAGAGCTTCTCTACCTTAAACTTCTGACTCTTCACTTTGCAAGCAGAGAATGCCCAAGGGGTGTAATAGAACTGGTTTGCATCCGTTGCAAAAAAACAAGAGTATTTGGGGTTTAATGGATTTATTCTGATTTAGCAAGACCTTTGTACCGTGCATGCACGTGTAAAGTGTTTACTATAAAAACTGTATTTGACCAGTAGAGCAAAAGTATAGTAGCACCTCAGTAATGGACCAGTTTTTGAGATATTTTTTATTATACTGCTGATTTTATTTATAGTACAATTATATTGTCTTTCTGACAGTAGTCTGAAGGAAGTGGCAAAAAATTTCAGTATTGATACCTGTTTAACCACAGGAATCGTGTAGGGTTGGTTTTTTTTCATGGATACACATAATCAATACTGCATACTTGAGTATGTGTCAGAATATGTCCTTCTTAAGTAGCGCTTTTCATGGTGTCGGAAAGACTTTCCTGCTCTGCTTTCCCAATTCTCCATGAGCATGCTAGATACTCTCTTCTCCTATCCAGGGACCTCTGCTCTGGGATGGTTGAGATGAAGGAAAGAGGGCACTGAAGAAGGCACCCTAGTATATCTCCTGGTTTCCTCTTCTTTCCTCCCTCTCCTTGACATGTCCATCTCTTTCCTGGTGGGACCTGGGCAGGAGACTCCCTCAAAGATGTCTCCTCAGCAGAAGGACTCTCTGGAATGGCTTGGCTGCTCCTGCTCCATGCCAGCTGGGGAGACATCGCGAGAGGCCAGGTTATATTTTTACCTGACACGAGATCTCTGACGTGAAAAATGAACTTTTGCCCTACATGTATGTGATGCTGTCCTGTTAAATTGTTCTCTGTCTAAAGTACATATTTCTCAGTGTGGAACACTTATAGGTAATCAAAAAATGGAAGATAAATACACTTGGATAAAGGGAAGCACGTTGATAATACAAACTATATGTCAGGTGGTATGCTTAACATCTCTATTTTAAAGCTGAAAGTAAGAACAAATAACTACTGATGTTTTCAAAAACCCTTTTAATACAGGTTACATGAAAGCAAACATCTTAGATAACACAGTCACTAAAAATTAGGAGATTTTGATTTATTCTTCAAATCATTTAAATATAGATTTTAAATCATATGTGCAGTCTGTGCTGCTGAACTTTTACTGTCTTCCTTTAAGGCTGAGATTTAATTAAAGGTCAGTGTCACACACATTTGCACAATGCATAGTAAAACCCTGGAATGAAATGAGCCTCGCTTGAACATTTGATTAGACAAGATAATGTATTTCCCCCTGGAGTAGTTTGTTATTCAAAACAAGCTCTTTAGGGAAGGAAGTTCACATCAGTTGGTAACTGTTCCTGTGGATACCAAAGAACTTTGTACAGTACACACTACAGTAAATTGCACTGCAGGTCATTTAGGAGCTGGAAGCATGTCTAAAAGTATCAAAATGTATTTAAAAAAAAAAAATTAAAAAAAAAAGGGTGCTTAACAGCAGATAAACAGCAGGCAGTGATACTAGGAAAAAAAATAGCAGCCACGTTTACAGAGACAGCCATTCTTCTATCTAGACAAGAAATTGCACTTTTCTAGTAGATGAATTTTAGGCTGGTTTACACCTTGTGTGTCAAAAGAAAAAAAAAGTTTGCTGTGAACTGACACCCTTAGATGTAATATGGAACTGAATAACTTCTGACTTCAACTTTCCTGTAAACATAGTTGTAGACTTCACAATTATTACCTATTCTGGTCTGTAGATGAGACTGGTTTTTTTAATCATTACTCTATTTGACCTTTTTAGTCTTGACTCACTACGTATCTTGAAAATTTTAGTGACTGGTAGCAAGTGGTGGCAGCAAGCCATGTTCATTAGGACTCAACTAAATTTTAACTTCTGACTATTTCTGATTATCCATATGAATTGACTTTCGACAGTAAGCATGAAATTAATGTTCTGTTCTGGACTCTTGAACACTCTCTAAAACAAAGACTTTTTTTTGTGGAGTGGGAACATTCCTCTAGTTAATAAATGTTTGCTGCTGTGAAAACAGTTTTCAAACATTTTACAGTACAGCAGTAATTCTAGTATATCTCTGGTGGGTACTTAGGTTTTGAAATCCAATTTAAATCTAATTTTGACTTTATCCTTCACTGCTGTGTTGTTTGTGTCTTTGATTACAGAAGTTTCTGTTAAATAGCCATCCCAAAGAGTTACTGTGTTCTGAGGTTGCTGAAGCTCCTAACAAAGCTTGTACAAGGTGGTTTGTATCTTAAATTTGTTATATGGAATTATTATGATGATGATAATCATAAAAGTTTCTTAGTTTGGGGGGGAAAGTTCTGCAAGTTTTACATAGTATCTATTTTGTTATATTAAGAGTCACTCTGCATAGCTCTATATGAATATTATACAAATGAGCTAACATAGTTTTATATTGCCACCCTTGGTACTTTGCATTTGAACTTGAGTCAGTAGGTAGTCCCTAACTGAAAAAAGGCATATTCTGGCCGTCATCTCTGATCTCTTGTGCAATTCCAGCAAGTAACTTAAATCTCATTTCCTTCATTCTTTCTGCCTTTTTTTCCTAGCTAAAGCAGAATGGAGTATGTGCTTGGCATAATTTGCTTTTGATCTTCACCAGGAGCTCTAAGTGTTGTTTTCAGTCCTGTAAAGTGTAATTTCTGCCGTCAATAGTGGAGCTAATAAATTCTGATTGCCTGTGAATGCATTGGAGATACCCAGCCTACTTCTCCAGTGATGATAAATAGCCCATTTCTCCTTCAGGTCTCCTGTTGCTTGATGTTCCTCAGAGTAGTCCCAGTCCCTTTCCAGCTGGCCAAGAGGCAGTGCATGTCAGGGCACTTTTTGGTAAGTGCTGACTGGCTGGTCAGACCACGTGTGTCGGTCAGCAGCTCATCCAACAAAAACTGGTAGCTTGTTGAGATGATGCTGAAAATTTCCCCTCAGTAAGGAGCTGTTAAATGAGCTCCTTCTTCCAGCCAACAGTGATCTTGTTAGACTTTGAGTTCTCCTTTGAGTTCTCTGCCTTTTTGTGGCATTGGTTGGAACTGACCAATATGTTGCAGAGTTAGGTAGAAAGCATGGGTAATTGTCAGACAGTTGAAGCATAAGTTTCCATTCCTTAGGAAACCAAGCTGAGGAGACAGCATACCTTGGCAGTAGGGCTGAAACAGTTTACAAGTTAGGCTGCAACTGAAAATTAAATGTAACATGCATTTTATGCTTAAGGTCACATTTTATAGCAGATGACCTTTTTTCCTTCAGTACAGTGTTTTAAGAACTGTGGAGCACTACATAATATTTTTCCTTCTCAAGGAGAATGGAAGCTAGGCTGCTTATAAAAAGTTTAAATAAATTAATTCTTATAAACACATGGGTGGAACAATGGACCCAGGTGCAGGATGTGAGTGCAATGTTGCCCCAGTGTGTTGCTACAGGAATTTGTCTTTGCTAGTTGTACAGTGTCTTCTGAATAGCCTTCTTTATAAAGGAGGTTCTTGTGTCATTTGTTTTTAATGTATCCTTTTGCTCTTTTCAACAACTTGTAAAATGTTTATATTGACTAGTTAACTTTCATTTCAGCTCTTTAATTTTTTTTGTGTGGACTTTTCTGCCAGCCTGCTTCAGTCAAGCATAACATGCCTTGATTTCTGTCCTTCTAGTTGTGCACATTGTGCAAGACTAATTTTCAGAAGTATATGCACATTCAAATTGTGCATGGCTAATTTGAGATGGAATAATTTTTAACCATTAAAATAGTTTAGAACTATATTTTAGATCAGGAAGTTATTTCCCAGAGCATGCAGTGGACAAAGATGTTTTACATCCTGTATTTATGAAAAGATCTTGTCTTATAGCTGCAGGATCATCAACATAAAGAGTATGATTTGCTGGAGAACAGCATGGGGTTTGGGATTGAAGTGTATTATCACCAGTGCCAGTGAGATTTAGAGTGACTGCCTTGTATCTAAGGTCTTATCAAAGCTAAACCACCTTTAGAATACAGTCACTACAAAGAATAGAAAAATAGAAAAAAAATAGAAAAATGACAGCATCCTTAACTAGTTTTACAAATTTATGAATTCCTGCATTTTAATTTGGTATCACTTCCAAACATATAGTGAAAAGCGAAAGTATGTAGAACATGTAGCAACTTACATTATATTTCAAGGTTTATGATTTTAACTGCATGTCATTAAGTTCACGATAAGATAGTTCTTGGCATATACATGCACATGAAAACTGTTCCATTGAAGTGTGTGCTGCTAGTTAGAAATGTTCATTGTTGTTTTTTCTTGTGATTCATAAAATGATTGTAAAAGGGAAAGAAGATAGCTGTTATGAAAAGTTGTTACTACAAAATACAGAGAACATGAGATCTAATGGTGTGTTAAAACAAAAATAACCTTCAGTAGCTATTCTAAATTAAGCAGAGCTTAATGGTTAAATAGATATGCTTCAAGTTATTATTTGAAAAATTATTCAGCTGTAGTGCAGTTCAGCCATTCATGTCTCTCAGTTGGAAGGCAGTGGCAAAGCCTTCCAGTGACAAAACTGCCAGTGACTTTAGCAGCATCGAGGACAAATCTATATACACCAACATACCCAAGCTCTATTTTCATCCAAGAGAAGATACACTGTCACCGATCTGTTTCATGTAGTGTGAATTCATCATTGTTCTGGGCTGGCCAACATGATTGTGGGTGGTACAGAATACAGGGTTGCATAGCCATCATTTTCACGCTATGCTATTAAAAGTAGGGGAAAGTTGTTGTTGCTGGAGGGGGATTTACAGAATGAGAGTTCCTGATGGTAGGAACACTTTAAAACTTCCGTCCTGCATGGAACTGATGATTTGATATTTTTAGTATATTGAACAGTCTTTTAAAACTTGTTTTGATGCCTGAAAAACAATACCCTTTGGTGCCTTTTTTTTCATTTTGTAGTATTAGGTTGCTCTTTTGCATGTGAAAGTAAATAGCTATTTTACAAATGCAAGTGTAATATGATATCGCTGAGTTTCAGTGAATTACAACAGAGCTCTGCTTTTCATTGCTGCAGATAAGACATGAGCAGTGTAGTGCTTTTCAGATTACTGAGCACTTAATGAATTTCGAGATGAGATTATTCAGTTCATAGCTAGATAGTTTGAAGGTATGCTTTCTTCAAATGTGACAACTCTTCATTAAAAGTTGCAGGTATAATTTCAATTTTCAAATCATAGTCTTAAGTTTCTTATGGACAAAACTTATTTGAAAATGTTGAGTGTAGATAGAAAAGTGAAAATATTGATTGAAAATATGAGAAAATCTGACAAGTGTTTATTCAATACTGTAATTAATTTAACCAAAATCCCATTAATATTTGGAGTGATTTACTTTTTCAAGGTGGACAGTGAAACTTCAACTGAACTAAGAGATGGAAAAAGTATGTTGGTTTTATGTTTGAGCCTTTATACTATATCAACAGTAAATTATAATTATTCAGAGCATTATTTTTTTGCACTACAGAATTATTTTGCGAAATGTGGAGATGGATTTCCACATCCAGAAAAATCCCCTGCACTACTCTAGGATTAGGAGAGTTGAAAATAGATACATTGAAAGACTGTCATCTTCCTTAATATGATCTTACTATCATGTATACAAAATGCATCATCATAAACAGACTGGAATATGTAAATTTTAAAAGTACTTTAGAGAAAATACAAGCAAGCAGGTGGTTAAATTTTTTTTGCATGTCTCTGGTAACCTCTTAATGACATTCCACCTAGCTCATACAGTCTTTTTTTTTCAGTCCACTGAGTGAATAATAAAGTACTTTCCCACTTCCTGTTCTCCTGTCAGCAGGGTTGGTTGAACTCTAAAGCTTCCTAAATCGTTTGTAAGTATATCCTCCCATACTTTATTAATCTATGCATAAGATTGCAGGGATGCAAACACTGTAAAATACGTGGTATCATGCAGACTCAGGCAGTTGTATGATCACAGTATGAAAAGAGAAGATTCCATTTTATAAGTTTGTATTATTCTCCCGTTGAAATGCTTTCCAAGCAGTATTCCTTATTTTTATTTTGGAAGTCTAGTGCTGACTTTCCAGGACTCAGTTTAGCTGCTACAGCCTCTGGCTATTTTTATTCCACTTCCTAAGAAATGTGGATGTCGACAAAAGCCTTTTTCCAATCCACACATTGTCTGGAAAATCTTACATACTACATAGAAGTTAATCTACTTACCTGAAGACCAAACTTCTTCCTGAAATATCTTGGTTCTCTTCCAGCATCAGCAAAGAAAAGTCATAGTTTGGAGCTATCATACAGGAGCATTGTTGAAAAAATAACTTGGTGTTTAAATTTAAACTTCATTGTTATGTGTTTAGTTATTGACCTGTGTATCTGTAAAGAGAAGTGCATTTCTTCCTTCCTCTCTCTCTCTTCCTCTCCCTCCCCACTGAGGGAGGTCTGGTCCTTGTGCTACCTTTCTTCCTTTGTCTTGCTCCTCCATGAAAAACAGAACTCCTCCAATTCATTATCATTTTCCTGAGCAGCTCAGCTCTGGTGCACTCGGTCACAAGATTCACTTTCCACTCTTGCCAGCATCCCTACAGACTTCTTTGTCCTAGATAGCACTTCCCCAGTGAGACACCAGATGACTTAAGGAGATCAGACAAGGGTGACCAGTTTTGTGGGAAGAAAGTGGGAGGCGTCTGGGCTCTGTTTGCGTGGGAATCCTCCTGGTAGGCAGAAACTTTCCCCTTCCACTATGTTATCACCTATGGAAGAACCCAACAAAACTGTTTCAATGGGGATAGCAGAAGAAGCATGCAGCAGAAATTTTCTTTTTGACTTGAATTAGGGTCCAGACTAGTGGTAGTTTTTAGTCATCTGCAGATTTTCTTGAAGACCCACTGCTCCTTGATGGGATTTTAGGGGGTTTCGTTTGTTTTTTGTTTGTTTGTTGGTTGGTTTGGGGCTTTTGGGTTTTTTTATTATTCCCCCATAGGGGTGATTTTGCATTACCCCCATGGTAAATTGTCAGTGGAGTTTGGAGAAAAGCAGCAAGACTAGCAATATATCTAAGAAAGCCCACCAATCAGTCTGAAAGTCTGTGGGCTTCTGAACAGAGTAGATTGGTGGTGAAGGGAATCAGCATGTCTTGTGGGCATTGGTCTTGTTACTCAATTGCCCCGTCCCCTGCAGATGATTATCTCAAAGTTTCAGCAAAATGGTACAAGTTCAGAACTCAAGAGTATTTTAGATTATCTTTTTGTCAATTCAGTTACGGTAGTGAGCATTAGACTGGGTGTGCGGAATGTCCAATAAGATGTATAGATCTTTCTCTCACCTGATTGATGTCCTGTTTCTTCTGAAGGGGAAAAAAGGGGCCTCTTTATTTTAGAAATGTCACGGTTAAGAAAACCATCCAGCTTGTTTTGAAATCCTTTTGGTTTAACTCCAAGTTATATACTACCACTATTGAGACTGGTGTGATCTCTGTTCGTACAGAAGGCAAACTCAGATTCAAAATAATATTTCAACAATTAACTCTAAAGTGTTTATTGATAATTTAAATAAAAAGTAATACTACTAAAATAGTAATAAATGTGAATTCTTATTGAAGTATCAAAATTTCCTAGAGATGACAGTAGATTTATTTTTTTTTTCTGATTTGTATATGGGCAAATTGAGCCACCGGAGGTCACAGAGAATAGTTGGCAGAGCCAGAAATAGATCTCGGGCTTTTCTACTTTCAGCTCAGTGTTCTTGTCACTGGATACCACCAGATGGTCTTCAGATTATTCAGTAAATAAGCCTCTGCATCCTCCATAAATACTCCACCAAAGCCAACTGGCTGTGTCTCACGCTTGCTAGTTCCCAGTCTGTGAGAGTGGCTGACTTGGCAGGTAGTACTGTAGCTGGCCCCACTGAGCAATCCTCTACTCTGCAGGTTCACTGGTTTTTACCAGGCAGAATAATCTCTTCTCTACCACTGCTTTTAGTATTTTTTCTCTACATCACAAGGAGCTTTTTATTTTTTAGTGTAAAACTTTTCTTTGTATGCTTGAGGCAAACAATCTCATTTAAAGAAAAAAAACAAACTGATAACTGCCTGCAGATGTCTGAAAAGTGTCTCAAGAAATATTTTATCTGCTTTTTAAATCTGTATGACTTAATTGTTTCTATGTGCCTTGAAATTCAGAGGGTAGAAATATATATGTGTGCACTTGCGGCTCTGTGTGTCTGTGTGTGTGTAGCATAAATACCAGATGGGAGAGGACATTGATGACTAGGAAACAAACTGTTTTCTAGTATCTCATAACTCAGTTCTTCAATTCCTAGTTTGTAGGCCTTTTTTTCCTGTGTGTTCTGGTGAGGATTTTCATGGCTCTTCGCTTCTTCACAATTCTGCCTATATAATTTGTGCCTCCTAGAGAAGTGTCTGAACTAACCCTTCTGTGTCAGCTGTTCTTCTCTTGGTGAGTTTAGTAGCATAAATCTAAATGCTGACCAATGGCAGTTTTCCTGAGGTCACAGCAGTGCCATCGTTGTGCATTTTGCAAAAACAGCTTCTGAACTAGGCAGTTAGCTCCAGGAGCCGAATTCACTGCAGGAGCTGCAGGGTAGATGAACCAGCTGACTGGAATGGACATTTGACTGGAATGTATGCTTGACTGGTATTCCCTAAAACTGGGTAAAGCAGTTGGCTGGCTAGAGGCAGGACTGCCATTCACAAGGACCTTGGTACTCTCTGCTGGTCTGGACTACCAGAAACCTCGTTGTTCAACAACAAGAAGTGCTGTGACAAGCACCTCGGACAAAACAACCTTGAGCATCTGTATGGACAGGAGACCAGCCAGCCGAGTAGCAGTTCCGCTAAATATTGTCTTGGATGTCTGATGAAGACATTAAACATGAGTCAGCAGTGTCTTGCGCATACTGAGTTGCATTAGGAAGAGTGTCAGCTGATCAGGAGAAGGGGTTATTCTTCTCCATACAACACTTAGACCCTGTCTAGGGGGTGTGTTCAATTCTTCACCCATCCAGAAATGTCAGAAAACTGCAGCAAGTCCAGTGGAAGAACCACTAACAAGTTAGAGGGGCACAGCACATGGCATTTGAAGAGGGGCTAAGGAAGATGATTGTTATAGCTTGGACGGAGAAGGCTAAGGCAGGATTTAAGAACAGTTAGCCCCATTTAAAGGAGGAGGGGCATTACAGAAACAGAGCTATACCCCTCTCAGAGGTGCACAGGGTTAAAATAAGAGATAACAGACACAACCTGCAACAAAGGAAGGTCAGACATGAGCAGGTTGCCCAGAAAGGCCTGTGACATCCCCATCCTTGAACACCATCAAAACTCAGCTGTAAATTCGATCTGAGCCCTTCTTTGAGGAGGAGGTTAGACTGGATGATCCTGAAACCACTTCCAACGTAAATATCTCTGTGATTCTATGCCTATATCTGTTTCATGCCAGATACATGAATCCTTGTGGTTACAGGCTATAGAGCACCTGTAACCAATGAGATTGGTCTAAAGCAGTAAGCAGCCTGCATATATTTTTTCTTTTCACCTAAACTTACAGCTTGAACAACATGAAGATGGAGCTTGTACTCTGAGTTTATAGATTTTCCTGAACTTGGCAACAGAGAAGGAACACTTCTGAAGTAACTTTGGGGGTATATGGGTGGAATCATCAACAAAAAGCATCTAGATTAACAGCTGATGAACTGTCATAGCTTAGCTGTGTAGATCCCAGTTGTTCCAGAGCCAGGTAAACCTCTGAAGAAGTGGCCAAGGGGGTGATGATATAGGGTGGTAACAGAAAGCCAAGGTAGTAATTGGTGTCAGACTTGCTTCTCTGTTTCAGGCAGCCTAGATGAAACTCTTTCCCACTGCAAGTACATTTCTTCCTGATTCCCACTATTGTGTAGGTTCTGGGCACTATCCTTAACAACCAGAAGACAGCTCACCTAGAAGTAAGATGCACAGTTTTACAGGGCCAGAATGATAGAGAAATTGTATGCCATAGAAGTTACAGGTCCCTCTTCAAGGGACAGCACATTTAAAAATGTAGCATGTAAAGGTGAGAGTGGGAGTCAAATATTAAATGGGCTGCTTTAACAATTGCTTCATTGGCAGTGTCTTCCTTGTGCCATGTCTCTTCTGCTGCAGCTTTTTCAAGAATTCTTGATTTTGTCAGCTGGTGTTGTCCACTGTTTTTGTCTCTCTACAACAGAGTAAAGAAGCCCAGATACTCTTCTGAATTCTACCATCTCCATGGGCTTTAACTGAAAATTGGAAGATTGGGCAATTTAACTGCCTTTCTCTGTCAGCTTCAGAGTTCACTTGGTTTAAAAATAAGTCATGAGATGGAGGTCAGCTGTCTTTTCATGCAAATCAGTGTCGTGGTTTCAACTTAATAATTTTGATACTGTCCAAATTGTTGCACATTTGTTGCAGTCTGTTCTCAAGTTTCTCTGCCTGACCTTTAGATGCCCCAAAAAGTATATAAAAACTAAAGGGAGGAGGGTAAAGGAGAGAGGTGTTTATGGTAAACTCTGCTAGGATTTTCAGATTTTACTGGTGTTGATTTTGCAATTTTAACTTTTCAATTTTTTAAATCCTCAATAACTGAGTCCGTTTAAAATGTGAAGACAGCAAGGAGTTTTATGAAACCAAATCAGTTGTTTCTTGCAGTTCTTTGTAGGTATAGACATGCTCTGTGATTATTTTATATACTAAATCCATAGGAACCACAAGCAGGGATTTCCTATGACTACTATCAAAACTGATTTTGGAATCTGCCAAGCATCTTGAAATTGGAAAATGTAGGATCAAAGGAATAGGGATAGCATGTTTTTGGAATGCTGTCAAGGTTGCTAGCCTTAAAAGTGGACATTTTGATGCATGATACACACACCCACCTGACAAAATTGTCCCCCTGCTGTTTTGGTTGTTTCCTAGAGGCAGAATTGAAGTGCAATTTAAGACCTATTTTGAACTTTTGGAGAAGAGGATTATTCTGCATGAGAGGAGAAAGATACAACCCTCATCCACGTAGAAGAATGTGACAGAAAGTGTTTACACAGGCTTATGTCACGCTCAGCTGTACACTGAAACAGCTGCTTGCTCTAATTTAAGACTAAGAACATTGACAGCATCCACTAAAAACACTGGACCTATTGTCTTAACAGTATAGATAACCCATAGCTGGCATCTAGGCTAGTATTTTCTTTCTTCTTCATTTTTCTTTTTTTTTTTCTTTTTGCTGGTCTCTCCATGATCCTAGTTGCAGAGCCTTTCAAAAGCAATTTTCATTTCCATGCTTTTACACAAATACATGCATGCACGACCCTATTGCCTTACTTTTTACTGTTCCCAAACATTTTTTACCTAAGGCCACAAAAGAAGATAGCACTCTAACCTCATTGGTTTCTTTCTACAACATCTAATGGATAAAAAAAGTTTTAAGAATTCTAAATTGTAAGCTTTAGCTACAAGTATTCTTTGCTTTAAGCACAGATTTTTGGTTTTGATGATTAAATTTAGCGTCAGGTTTTATTTCTAGAGAAATATTAGGAATGTAGTTCCAGGTATTTTCTTTGGCAACTGAAGAATCATGCCTGATTTTAAGGGGTCAAGAGCTACTCCCCTTTATGTGTGTGGTTCTGTTTGGCAGCTGAGGCCTCTGCAAAAGGCACAGTCTGGCTTGAAGGGGAACCCTTCACTGAAAATGCTGAGTTCAGAAAACTTTTGAGAAAGGGCACAAAGCTCAAAGTGTTGTTTGTGAAAGAGGTCAGCAAGGTCTCCATAATCTACTTCTTCACTGAGGTCTGCCACATTCGTAAATGGCATTTGCTTCTTTTCCTTGACGGCAATAGAGATAGTACAAAGTTTTTCACAGTGTCTTCTTTCTTACTGATCTCCAAAGGGTATCTGTCTGAAAGGTTGCTACACACTGCATGTGAAAACAAAAATCTGAGGGATTCCACTGACCAGGCTTCAGTAAATGAGGATGCTCTGTCCAAAAGTATTAACTCATCATGAGAAACTGAATTATCATCAGACTGAAAAGCAAACTAATTTCCACATATATCTCATTTAAAACAATAACATTTTTAAAAACCTTCTTAGAAGTACCTTCTCTGTGGGAAGGCAGCAATGGCATGCTATCAAAAGTCATCCTAACTTGAAGGGCCAGATAGCCTACAAAAAAGAAGTCACACTTCCCTCATCCCTTTGAAGAACCTCCCCTGCTTTATAGGTTAGTGAAAAGAAAATCAGCTGGAGTCAGGGTTTGCCAGTCAAGGTAATCCCAGGTTCTCATTCCAGCTCCAACATCATACTTTTATTTCTGGAGAAACTCAGAAAACAAGGGGAAACTGACCTTTTTCACTTCTGCACATGTAGAAAAAGTAATCAGGAACACAGGTAAGTGACACCAAATATACTAGTATATTAGCTTTCATTTCCCTCAAACTGTGTGGCCGTATGTGTATGACTCTTCAGAGAGGGAGGTGAACAACTGTAATTTAAACCATTACATAGAGAAGTCTATGAACAGGACATGGACAGAAAGATATTGCTCAGAAGCAGATCAAATCTTTAGCTGTAGTAGCATGATTTATGTTGTCTTCAAGAAAAAAAAAAGGGATGCAAAAATCTCAGTAGAACAGAGAAAAAGAAATTTAGCTGGTGTTTTCATTTTTGCATAGTGGACTTGTTGCACAATTTGGTCTCAAAAGTGTTTCAGTTTTTGATTTTTATGAGGTTTTTGTAGTATAAGTGATGAGTTTGAAGGTTTTTTTCTGTTAGGCATCACTTTTTGCTAAGTTATTTTACTTTGCAGAACCTAAGATAGGTGTAAGTAGTTCCATCTGATGGAGATGATTTGAACAGCAAATGCAAACAAAATCTTTAGAAAAAAATTAAAACCTGTATTATCAAAAATATCTAAGGGAAAACAATTGTAAATAACAAAAAGAGGGTCAGCAGTACTTTGTCAAACAGGGCTGCAGAAGCAATGATGCGGGTCTCTCTGCAGAACCACTCCAGCCAGAGTGGACACTGGTGCATGTCTGCAATGTTGATGTCTGCCTGAAGTTAAATAGCTGGAAAACAAACTCTATGAGTTTATCTCAAGGTGTTCAGGATGCCTCCTGCTGTGGGGGGGTAACCTGAACTGGATGAAGAAGGAATTCAACAAATTATTTTATTGATCTAGGAGAGGAAGTTCCTATTCTAAAATCAGGTCTTGGACAATTGGACTCTATCCAATGGAAGGATAGGTGCCCATTAAAACAGAATATCATTTTCTAGATGCTTTTTGAAGGCATAGGAAAACTGTCAGCAGAACATAAAATAAGGTACTCAAAAAAATTTCCCATTACTGTCAGGTCATACATGCACCTCATTAGACTACTACTTGGACAAAACTTTAAAGAACTAGAGATAGCCTACAACTCAATATAAAGTAGAAAAATTGAATAATCTAAGACCATTATTATTTTAGCAATTGTGAAGAAATTTCTTGCTTGTGACCAGATCATAAGAAAATATGTAAAGATCAGAGACAACACTTAACAGAAAACTTAGAATGTTTCTGTTTGTTTACTTCTGCATGGTTGTGTTTCATTTTATGTTTATAGGACCTTAGTGTTTAAAGTCCAAGAACAGTAATCGGATTATCAGTATGAACTGCTGGGAAAGGAAACTCCACCTCTCATATAAGCATTTTTTTAAAATCATATTATTTCATATAGGAAATAAATGCAAGGTAAAATGTGTTGGTGATCATTTAAAGAAAAGTATTGATTGTAGTAGTTTGTTGTGTTTATCATAATGATAAATTTCCATTTATTATGAGAGATCAACATACATGTATTTTTTAATCTCTTAGACACTGTGAACAATGAAGATGTATAATGATGTAAAGATACATAAGGTAAAAGACATTGCAGCTACATGGCAGTATAATTGTACGTAATAGCACAGTAAAAACATGTTTATCCTACAAAATTTCCCCTTATTTCTGGGAGATGATTACTAAGTATTTAAAAAAAAAGGGGATAAGTTGCCAGCTTTAAATCTCAGAAAAGAGTAGGTGAGGCAGGATCCAGTGGATTGGAATGAATCGGGCAGTATCCACAGAAAGAGCAGTGCAGATTCCTGCAGAGAACTAAACCTGCAAAATGCTTAGGGATCCTCCAAACAAAGGAGACCAACTGGTTCTTTAAGGGAAAGGCCCTTCCAGTCTGAACCATTTGCTATTACTCGCTGGTTCTGGCATCTGGACAGAGTATCCCTCCCTCATGCATTCCTTTCTCACTAGATATATAATTATTCCTTTACATGTTGTCATAGTTTTAAGCTCCTGACTCAGATTTCTTAAATACCATCTAAGACAACTGTGTACAGAGACAACTTCTCAGAGACAAAAGTTAAGGCTAGTCTGGAAGGAAACACAGTTGCTCTCCCGTCTTTTTTCTCCATGGCTTGCTGCTCTGTGCTCAAGTAGACAGAGGTTCCCCTCAAGAGGAGGTTTTCTAGGGACTTGTTATGATACAAATTTCTGTTAATAAGAAGTTCCATCTTTTAGACTTCGGTGGCACTTTGCATATGTCCCACTACCTCTGTGGAATCAGAGGGTCACTTCCTTTCATCCAGAATGACACAATTGGTCCCCAGCAGCATTGTAAGTGTTACTTCATTCATGTCTACTGCCACAGCACTTTCAGGCTTTGCAGGACTTGAGAACAAGCTATTGCCATGTCAAACCTTTTTTACTTCATCTCTGCCATTGTATAATCTGGACTGTTGTGAGCAACCTCTGTATGGCAATACATGATGGAGGTGGTTAGGGACGAGTGTCCCCCATTCAGCTGTGGAAGCAGATGGTGCTGTGGTGGAAAGGGCACACTCCTCGAGAGATGGAATCAGTCATCTACAGCTTGTGAGCCAAGTACGCAGGGTTGCACCAGAATCCTTTTATGTAGTCATAGGATACACGTATCAATAACAAACACTGTTTATGTTGCTGTGCTGTCTGATCCACACCTCTGCACACATAGAAGATGTGAGTTCTCTCTGTTTTTGCTCTGGGAAGACAGTTGATCTCGTTATTTGGAATTCCTCACACAATAGGAGCAAAGTCTTTTATATGCCTGTTACTGCCTTTCTTTTTATCCATCAGAGGGCAGGGAAAAGAAAATAGTTCAAAGAAATAGTAAATATACAAACATAACCAAAATAAAAATTTCCTAGTATACTTCAGTTATCCTGGGGAATTAACCAAATATAATTGCTGGACAATCTGATTTTTTTTCCCTTATTGTTCCATCCTAGCACCTCTTGCTGTTTTTTTCTAGCAGATATATATCTATTTTGGGCTTAAGCCAGAACTGTAGAGTTTGAAGGTGTGCACCTGTGGGGTATCACAGACTTGCGGAGTTTTTGAGGTTGGAGGGGACTTCTGGAGGTTATCAGATCCAGCCTGCTTTGCTCATGCAGGACCACCCAGTGCCAGTTTTCCAGGATCGTTTTCAGACGTCTTCAGAATATCTCCAAGGACAAAGACTCCACAGCCTCCCCAGACAACCTGTGTCAATCCCCTCGCAGTAAAAGTTTTTTCTGATGTTCACAGAGAACCTCCTGTCTCTCACCGTTTGTCTGCTGCCTCTGGTTCTGTCGCTGGGCACCACTGAAAAGAGCCTGGCACTGGCCTCTTTGCACTGTACCTTCAGGTATTTGTAGATTTTGAGGAGATCCTCCTGTGCCTTTTCTTCTCCAGGCTGAGCAGTCCCACCTCCCTCAGCCTTTCCTCACAGGAGAGATGCTCCGGTCCATCATCTTTGTGGCCCTTCACCGGACTCTCTTCAGTATGTCCAATGTCTCTCTCATAACAAGAAGCCCCAAACTGGACCCAGTACTCCAGCTGTGGCCCCACCAGTGCTGAGCAGAGAGGAAGGATCACCTCTCTTGACCTGCTGGAAACACTCCTCCCAAGGCAGACCAAGATACCACTGGGCTTTACTGCAGAGGCTCATTGCTGCACGTGTCATTGCTCATAATCATTTAGAAACCTGTTGTTTTTCCTCTAAGCTTGCTTCAGAGTTAAATAATCTGCCTTACGTAGTTTTTTTCACTATTGGAAGGTGAAGGTTATGTGCGTTTCATGATTATTAGTTTCTCTTTTAGACAGTGTTTCATTTTTTTTTCATCATTTACATATGCTTTTGATCATTAAAATGACATGTGAAGACCCTTTCAAGATCTGAAACTTATGATTACATAAACCAGTTAACAGCTGTTCTCTACACACAAAAGAGAACTGTTTACTTCCCTGTTTCAAGTGATATTTTCTGTACTTACAATATGTCTCTGTGCAGGAAAGAGAGACTGAACTTTCTGGGTTTTCTTACAAAGGTTTGTGTGAATTAGTGCATTTTAATTAAGAATTCATTAGAAATCTGAAATAAAAGTTTTGTTTATTTTGAAAGACCGTTTCTAGTTGTTCTGTATTAATAATAACATTTTGAAAAGGGGCATCTGCTTCCTTATTTTTACATATCCTTCTTATTAAAAAAATCACTCCTGTGGGCCCATGGCTGTGACATGTACTTGACAAAGGCAGGTACAGCTGTGGCAAAAGATACTCGTCAAGTCTTCAAATAGGAATCGGACAAGACTGAATTGGAGTCATGAATATTGGGAGTGCATGTGTTGGGCAAAGTTTTTGGTAGTGTTTCTTATCAGGAGGTCTGTGATCATTTGCTGGGGCCCATGAAAATGGAGCTGCTTCTGCTGCTTCCAGATTCAAGAGTTCACCACTGGCATTTGTAGTATGAGGCAAACAGAGTTTGTGTACTCAGAATTTGCCTAGAAGTTGACTTAGCCGGTATTGTCATCTGACTTCAAAAGCACTGCTGTGCTTGGTTTGGGAGGGTTGCTTTGTTCATTTTTTCCCTCAAGTAAAGGTAGGCTTCTTTAGAAACTGTTACAAATTGGGTTTCAAGAGTGTTATGCATGTTTTCATTTTGTTTTGCTTTTCTCCTGAGGAGAACCATTTCTTTTAGTGTTTGAAAATGAACAGCTGAGAATTTCAGTTGTTCGCATACACCTGAAGTAATCATATTTCAGTTGTTTTATGAGTAAATGGGAGTAAGTCTCCAAACAGGAGTAAGTCTCCAATGTTCATTTTGATTGTGGAAGAGTTTGCTTTGAAGGTCTGCATGGGTACAGTAATTTTTACTGATCATTTAATGTTACAGCAACAATTTAAATCTTTCCTATCTTTCCATTTTTTAAAAATCTGTTTAGATTTAATTAAGTAGAGCGAAATTTTTTATTCTTAATTCTCTTAGTTTTTATACTGTTTGTTGCAATATTAGTGACAGATCCTAAGTATAGTGTCATCAACTATGAAACTATTTCAGGAACTAAGCCTCAGGAGGATTAATCTGTGACAATTTGCAAAAGAAAATATTAAGATTTAAGCATAAATTTTTGCAAGTATAACTTCCCTGGGAAGTGGAAAATTTCACAAAATCATGTTGCTTGCTCAGTAGGTCCACAGAAGTCCATGGTATACTGTGCCTGAAGTGTTTTGTAGGATTATTTGAAAATCAGGTGATGTATTCATGTTGATTAAGACAATCTGTGTTTGAAATCTAAAGGACTTACAATAATTGCTGTCTTCAGTCTGTTAGCTGAATTTAGATCAGTGAGTTAGATCAGTGAGAGCACTACCATATATGTGCTTTCTTTTACTGCTGCATTTATCAGTACAGAGAGAAATTGCATGGGAAGAATTTTTTAGAAATACTCTTTAGTCTTTCTGAAATACATCAGGTCTTTGTGTGTGTGTGTGAAAAACTACTGGGCTTTTCCATGGTACTTCTTTAAATGACCTTTCATTATTTTCTTAATAAAACAGGTGAGCTAATATCTTTTGTGTGGGTAGTGAGTGTTTCTTTTAGACTTGGATGTCACTTAGGTGTCACAGTTGTGCCTTGCAAACAATGCTTGCTCTGAGAATACTTCATAAAAAACAGTATGTACCACTGCAGCTGAAGAAGCTTGAACATGATTTTGCTGCAGGGGCTATTTTAGTAGAAAAGAAAGCTTTGTAAGAAAATGTGTGTTTGTGTACTTACATTTACTTTTAGAAATTCAACTGTTGAAGAAACTTTGTACTGTCTTGAGAGGGCAGTCATATGGGAAAGTGCAAGATGATGTTTTCGTGTGCCACGACACAGTACTTTTATTTTTTCTTTCCTCTTAACTGAAGTATAAGAAGAAATACTTGTATTTAGCAGGTGTTTTGCTCTAAAAGCATGGTGGGCAGATTTTATTTTTGTAGTAGCGTAATCCATGTTTCTGAATACTCAGATTTAATATATAATGAAAAATATATTTAAAAAGTATGTGATAACAGATGTTTCAGAGATACCAGCTACACTTAGCTACTATAAGCTGATTTAACTTAGTTTAAAAGGATTACTTCTACTTAATGAATTGGCTTCCTATGGTAACATCAGAATGCATGTATTAAGTTAGTTACAACTGTACCAGGAATTGCCCATCTTAGCAATAATGAAAAAGTAATACTCTAGTGTCTTCCTGTGTTCTTCACTTAAAGCACCAACCAGTTTTCAGTTAATTACTGTGTAGTCAGTGTGGATGGGACTGTAGTGTAATGTTTTATCTGTATGCCCATCACCACTAATTTTGAAGCGCTGTTTTGAAATTATCACATTTTTCTTCTCCTTGAATTAGTCCTGGCACAAATAGTAGGTTTCATGAGCTGCAAGTGTAGAGAGGTGTGTTTTTCTCGTGTTTGGAGGTGTCCGTTCTTGCCTGCCAACACATTGCCAGTGTGTTGCCTTCCTGCCTAGGCAAACAGGAACTTTTGCCTGGATCTTCAAAGCAGTAGAAGGTTGAATGTCTTAACACAGTCCCAGTGGGTCTTCTGACAGATTATGAATGGTACTCTGAAGTCCACAAAAACTTAAATTCAGTCTTAAATCTCAAATATTTACACAGGCCTTTGAGAATGACCAGAAAATACTGCTAACTATATCCATAATAAACATTTTATACCGTAAAGTGAGAAAACCATGAGTAAGCATTGTTTTTTGGATCTTCATTTATGACAGCAACAACAAGTATATATACTTTTAATCAAGCATTCTAATAATTTAAATCCATTACAGTTTATTTGTATTGAAACACTACAAAATAAAGAGAACAGCTCGGTTATTCTTAATATACCTTGGTTATCTACCACAGTGGGGTATTGTTTTCTGTGAGGTTATATTTTGCAGCCATAAGGAAATTACTGATTTCATATTGGAATTGTAATAACTCCCCTTTTCTCTAATGACACAAATACATCAACAACGTAAGAATATGCATTCTTGAAAGGACAGTTTATTTGAATCGGTAGAATTTTAACGTTCTTTATAACTTACTGATTTAAATCCTAAATGCATTTGGAGGGGAGGAGGGCATGTTCTAGCAGTCAAGCTATACACAGCTAACTATTCAGTCAGAACTACAAAACTGATAAATATAATCTGAATGGTTTTTACAAATACAGCTGCTCATTAATTTTTCAGTGCAGCAGCCTTTCATCTGGAAATGCTGACTCATTGAAACCAAAAGCTTTTAAGAATCCAAGAAAACTTGGAAAAGCAATTCCTAACAAAACTGGCGGCTAAGTCCACAGCCAGGGAGTGCTTCCAAAACAGACAGTCAGAGCACTCATCTGGGAAATTCAGATTTCTGCTCTGCCCGGTTCTCAGTCAGAGGGCAAAGCAAGATCTCTTTTTTCCCAGAGGACTGACAGGACCACCACCTCACTGGATTTGCAGGAATTCTCTTTCTCTGTTTTGGAGAGTAATTACAGGCTTAACTCTGATGTATGTTGAGATAAAACATACATACTGTTTTTTTAAGCACATGTTATCTTAAAAGATTTTGCTGCTGGAAATGGGAACAAACGCAGCAGCTGTTCGTGGTGTTATGCCATTTTACTGTCTAAACAGAAAATGAAGGTTGCTCTATAAGGAAAAATTATCTAAATCCCTTAAAAAGCAGACAGTCTGAGCTCACTTGAGCTGATGTTGCTAAAATGCCTATTTCCTCAGAACAAAGAGCAATAACCAGGAAATAACAAGGTCAGATATCATGTTCTTCATCCCTTTCACTTGCTAGAAACACTTTCACCCTCAGCTAGTTTCCTCCCAGAATCACAGCCAAGGCGTCAGGGCCTTTGGTGTGGAGAGGGTGGGGTCTTGGCTCCCGTGCTGCATGGTTGGATGTTGATGTGGTGTACTGATTTGTAATGATTTACGTGCTGCATACTTCCATACGTGATTTCATAGTCTCAAGTTTTACTGTATTAAGTATTGTAAGAACTTGCAAAGGGCAGGGTGGAAAACGACTGCTCTGGACTCATTCTAAAAGAGAAGTTAGAAAATTAGAATAGCAAAAGAACATTTCTGCAGGGATGTAGAATAATCATGATACATTTCTCCGGGTGAGGCTATGAGTGTTGGATCTTGGGTATGTTGAGAGAATAATGTGAAAAAATATCAGTGCATTCCTGTTTCTGAATCTCAAGAAAAACATAGCCTTGAATAAAACTACTGCACAAGTAAGGTCTCAAGTCTTGTATGAGAAACTGAATAAAAATAAATAAGTTATCTTCATACAAAAAATAGTTTCAAAATTCCTTGACCATACAAAATATTAATTCTTATAAACGGAGTATCTCTTAGGAATTTTGTTGAAATAAATAGATGCCTAAAATGGGGATTCGTATCTTTACTTGACATTTGTACCAGCTCCTCATCTATCCTTTTGGGCAAAGCCAGAATCAAGTTATAAAAATCAACCTTCTATTTATCTCTGCAGTTTAATCATTTGCAAATTATCATTCTTACTGATAGCGTTCATAATAATCTGCCTGTGTAAGCATGTGTGCATTCCACTGAGTGCATTTTTGCAGTTATGTGTGTGGTTCATTTAGGATGATTAGGAATTGCTGGGTTAAGTATTCTGTGAAAGCTTTACAAAATGTTTGCCCTGTCTTTATGCAAGCATATATAGAAATCAAGCTATTGCTTGCATTCTTCTCATGCAGTGGTGTTGCTAAATTGAGAAAAATGTCAGTTTTAGCTGTAGCTGAATTTTGATTTATGTAGTATTAAATAAAAAACTTTTGAAATGGCAAGTCAAAAGGGGAAAAATTGTTCAATGGTAAATAATTAAGGAATATTTTAAAATTAGTATTTAAAAAGTGAGATAAAATTTGGTAGTAGGAAGAAAAGATAATATGTACATTTTTGGCTTTTAGGATTAGCAACACAGGCTATGATGTGAAATCGTTCTCTGTTATCTCTAATGTTAAAAAGTCAAGGATCATTTTTTGATTTGACTAATGATGATACAAGTTAGAAAGTCTAAAAATACCTCAAAGCCCAGCCAATAAAATGGAGATAGATTATAATATGTGAGCTAAGGTGAAGTGAAGCATGCTTAAAAACCCCATAGAGCACAAGGAGAGCAGAACACTGTGGGTACCGAATGTTTGGGCTTGTTGGTTTTTTTACAGAAAGCATTGTTCAGAGTCATAGGCAGAAATGAGCATAGATCTTTCAGTCCCTCTCAACTAGAGTGTTTTCGTTAATAACACTTTTTTCAGCCACTTGACTGTAGAAGAACTACTGTAGACAGGTAACTGTAGCGCTAAATCTCTAAGATCCAACACCATATTTCTTGTTACCTGCCATGCTAGTTCCAGAGGACCAATGGTCCTATGAGCACATTTCCCTTAGTTACATTAAGTGTGATGTTTAGGGTAGGTGCTGAGGCTGATTTACAGAGCAAAGATCACTTCCATGAAGAATGTTGGAAATGCTTACAATTTTGTTTTCTATTTTATTCTCTCTGCTTTAATTATTGCAGATTTTCTCCTTTCTTTATCAGCAAGAAAACAGATGACATACCCTACCAGATTAATTGGATGTTCATGAAATTGTGAAGAAAGAGGAAAACAGGTTTTCAGTGACTGCATTCACTCCTGACATGTTCTGAGAAGCTTTTGGTTGTCTCTTGCTGTTCTTTTGTTTTCTCCTCAATACTTTACATTGTTAAAATCTGAAGATAAACGGTCATAACCAAATTTTACACATTTGTTCCCCCCTCCCTTTAAATACGTAATCAGAATATCTGCTGCAGATTTTAAGCAAGTTACACACACTGATATGGCTCAAGTGAAATTCTTTCCACATTAAGGCTCTTTGTTGATTGAGACGTCTTCAGTATGCCAGAAGTTGAATGAAAAAAAGTAAAGCTTTCTGAATGCCAGAGAAAAATAATTAAAAACCACTGTTTTATGTAATACTTTTTTGGAAAATACTGCAGAAGTCACAAGATAGCATCAGTCAGGGCATTTTTATAGTTGCTAGAGGGTCAGCTGTGATGGCTGTGAATTCTTGTCAAGTGAATAAATTAGTTACTAAAACTGACTTTTTTCTGACAAGTTTCAAAAAGTTTCTGTTAAAAAACTTAATTTTCTTTTAGTTATATTTTTTTCTCCTAGTCAGATTAGTTTGAACGCTTTATTTCTCTCCAAACTCTCTCTCTTCTCGCTCTCCTTCCGGCAGCATAGTGGAATAGATAACCAATTTAGAATAAGAAACAACCTCCCAACTATTCCTTATGTTAGAGTAAGCTGTTTTTCAACGCTACACCAAGTAAATCATGTTGTAAACATATGTCTTGCTTGATAGCTAGCGTGATAAGGAGAGGGAGTTCCCCACCTGAGAAGACTTCCAGTGATTTTTTTTTTCCTACAGCTTGACTGGCAGATCAGAGTGTCTTTTCTCAGAAATATGCACCTGCTTCTCACCTGGATCCTCGCTGTCGTGGATGTATCCAGCCTTCCCATGCACAGCTGCAGGACTTGTTGCACTGAACTGCAGCACTGTGGCAGAACCCTTCTGGTTCTCCACATGCTGCGGGAGCACTCTTAATTAGTCTGTTGCAGATTTACTTGTGCTCCCTGTGTGGAGAACGCATGAGTCAGCTTCTTGTCTCTCCCTGGTCCATCGGCCTTTGAGCATCAGACAAATTGTATCAGCATCCCTAGTCCTGTGATGAGCCTTTGAAGTTCCAGCAGTTCAAACTGCTTAATGGTATGACCCTGCTCACTAGCTGGTGCTAAAGGTCTGTTAAATAAGTACTCGTAGGCTAGACATCATCCATAGGAGCTTTACAAATATTAGAGAAATTAAATGTTCTGGAGGTTGAAATATGCTGCTGATTTAAAACTTCAGTGCTGTTCAAGTGTGGAACCTAAACACATTCCTGAGAAGTGTTTCAAAAATTTCTTTCTCTAAATGTGGGAATGTTACATAAACTGAAGTTCTTCAGGCAATTTCTCAAAGAGGATGCATGTGTAGATCTAAGAAAATTTTTCCCCACAACCTATACTTTAGCTTGGGGGGGAAAAAAAAAAAGGAAAAAAACCAGACCTGGGCCAAAACAGTCAGTGTACTGAGCAGGTTCCCATCGCGTGTTCTTATCTGATGCATTTGGACTCCGTTATATGCTTGCCCTGTCTCTCTGAGTGATATAAGCAAAATATATAATCCCAGAAAAATTTAACCATCTGAAAGGTGAGTGTAATGATTTAGTATAGAACTGTGAGATGTTTCAGTTGCAGCTTAAGTACTTTGTGACCGGTGCTTGAGTCATTTTGGAAGTACACATGAGTTTCTCTTACTGTTTATACTTAGAAAGAGCTATGGAAAACACTTGTTTTCGATGGGATATCAGTGTAGAACTTAACTTAGTAAAAACAGAATTTTGTTTTCATACATCTTAAGAATTCCACCTGGTTTTGTAAAGCCAAAGAGAATGGGATCTGCTGTCTCATTATTTAGTGATGTGTTTTATCACTGTTAAATGTATTGACTCTAAATCAGGTAAAATGTAGTCTGTTCATATGTATCGACATGTGTTTTACTTGGGCACTGTCAGTGCTCTGAGAAAGCTTGGACACCCCATCCCTGTGCTGTCCCCATCTCCTGCCTACTTCTCACCCTGCCCGCGGCTGGGCTCCCACCCCAGCACTGAGACAGGCGGCGAGGGTGTCTGTGCAGATTGCTGTCGTTCCTGGGCAGTGGCTCTTGGAAAGGGCAGGGAGAGGGCCTGTTTTCAGGGAGCTGCTCCATGTAGGGTGTGGGCGATTTCTGGGGAAAGCCAGGAGTGGCCTCTCTTTTTCTCTTTTCATTCTGTTCTTCTGGCTCAGGTATCCCAGTGGTTTGGCATGACAGCGTGGGAGCCCTGGGTTAGACAAGAGGTGACTAGTTTGTTTTACAAGCCATTGGGGAAAAGTCGGTGCATCCACAAAATAAGGTGCATACTTTTCTTCAATGACTTTTTAAATTTTTAGTGCTGACACTAAATATTCTGGATGTGAAAGAGCAGTTTGGACATTGATACACAAATAGCTGTGTTAATCATGCATGTGCAAACTTTAAAAATGTTTTATTTCTGATTTTTATTAAGGTCTGACATGACTAGCAAAATAAGAAAAGGAAACATTTTCAGATTTCCGCGCTTTGTTTTATCTGTTGACTTAATGTTTTAACTAAAGGACTCAAAGATTGATGTGTCTATGTCTGTGTTTTGTGACATGTAATCTAATGATGCAGTCATACAGCAGCTGTTTGCTGTGAGGTGTGTTAGATAATCTGTAGTTTTCTAACTTTGTTCCTGAACATTTTCTTTCATTTTGCTAAGAACATTGTGAGCAGATAGTTGCTACATATGAATACAATGTGCTATAGCAGTAAATTACATTCGGAAACCGCAAATGTGACTGTAAATCTGCAGACAGAAAATTTCCAAGTCAGAAGGTTGACTCTGCATTTTAGAATGTACCAGATTTATACTGCACTAATGAAGAGTAATTTTATATTTATAGAAGGATCTTTTAATTGTTCTAAAAGTTGCAATAAAATGCATAGTTCAGTAGCATTTAAAAATAGGTAACTGTGGATTATGTTTGCAAAGAGAGATGTTTTAAGGACTAAAATTTAAGAAGGACCAATTGTTTTTATATGTGTACATATAAAAATATATATAAATATAAAACTGATGGAGGAGCTTGATAAATGTCACCATTTCACAAAAAAAGTTTTAATAACCGTCTTGTTACAGTAACAGGGAGCATAATATATGAAAATGTGATGCCAATTGAATTACATCTCTTAAATTGAATTCACATATTGTATGAATGCAATGTATCTGCATTGATCTATCAAGGTAGCATAGCTATGTGTTCTGACCAAAGTTTTTCCATCATAATCATTCTTGCTTTTTGAAAGATGCAATTTAGCTATCAGAAGCTCACTTCTATGAAAAATTGGCATTCACAATAGATTTTTGCCCTTACACTGCTGCTATTTTGCAGTTGTTAATTTCTCACACACTAATCAGGTATAATTATTCTAGCAAGACTTGTGATATACAGCTCATATCTGCCTCTAAGCAAAAAAACCCCAAACAAACAAATAAAAAGAAACCAACACAGTTTGCAAATTTGCTGTAAAAATTCTTGGTGGTTTTTTTTTTTAATATGTAGCAACTCTGTTCCTGTGGTTGTTCCCTAACAAAGATATCCATTTAATTTCAAAGTACACTTTTATTTAATGATATTCCACTTTACCTTTGTAGTCCTATTCTGTTGCAATTTGTTGTCTACAGTATTTTTAGAAACTTAATGCGGTTTTCCTTTTGGAAATGTTCAGTTCCCTCAGCTTACCTGAAGTCAGACAAGAGCCATTTAGCGTTTTTGGTGAACTATATTAGGTTGGTTCTCTTAGCTGTCTAATCTTTGGCATCTGTTTTAGAATGGGTCTTTATAATTTGTATAACTGAAGCATGGCAAATACAATAATACATATTCTTGGTGCCTGTTGCTTTAGCAAACAAAAGAAAATATCTCTTGAATCCTCTAGCGAGTTTACTTCAGTAGAAGCAGGTAGGTTTATCTTATCTTGTCACTTGCTTCTAAAGGGAAAACCGCTTTTCAGTATTCTCTTGATAATAAATAACTTTTAATTTAGCAGATTGTACCATTAGAAGTATATCTAGTAATGAACCAAATACTAATTGTGCATCAAGGGACTTTCACTGTTGATTTGTAATTTAAAAGTGCATAATAAACAGATATGATCATGAACCAATTACTGACAATAGAACCGTGTTTATTTATGCTATTTGAAGGTTTCCTTGCACACCTACATTTTATCTTTATATGTGCCGTAGCTATATGGATCCTGTAGCTATTGTTAGTGAACTGGGTCAGTGTGTTTGCCATCTTGTTTCTACTAAAAATGTAGAGAAAAGGTATTCATAGATGTCCACAGCAGTCACCATCAACAGAAGTACAACTGCTGTTGTACTAAATGCTGTTTAAGAAGCCAGCATTTTCTCTACATTTTTAATAATTGTTCAGGAGAGAGCAGCAGCCTGCGCGGGCTGTGTTGAGAAGACAGTTCTGCCAACCCACTCACCAAGAGCAAGTGATGGTATAAAGCCTTGCTTCGTCTGGGGTGCCTGAACTTGCTGATGGCCACTGAAGCCTTGCATAGGAGTTACAGATTATGTACTTAAAGAATAAAAGCATTGGAAGGTTCAGATTAACCTCAAGGTTCCATTGAACCAGGAGCCTATGGATGCAAAAGCTAAAGGTCTTCTAACCTTGCTGAGATTTGCTGCGGGTCTAGCCTGCTCAGTGCATAGTCATTCTGTGTGGGAAACCATCCATCACTGAAGGACACAGATAAATACTCATCTTTGTGGGTAAACATTAGGAAACTAGAAACTGTACAAATACAGTGCATTGAAGGGTCATTAATTTACATACTTCCTTATTCTCTATCAGATTTCAATATGGTTTCTAAAAAGTCAGTGATTGTATTAGAGAATTAGCCTATTCTTTTATAGTGATTCCTGAGCAACAAAAAATGTAGTTTAGTTTATATAGGGGATGTGGGTGCCCTTTAGTTTTTAACAGAAAAGTCACAAAACTTTATTTTGTGGATCATTGTTCTCTTGTGAAGATCACTGCTTTTTATCCATACTTTTTTACAATTTCGTGTAAAGAAACCTGTGTGAAAAATCAACATAAATACAGTTTCAAAGTGTGATCCTGTAGAAAGCAAATACTGAACACAAAGGTTTTCCATTAATTTCCTCATCTTACATACTGAATCTGTCATAAGCTTATCTGTATAAATAGCTTAAAAATGTATATCAAATGTTTGTTTAATTAAATTATATTGCATTAAAAATAAACCTCAATCTATAAAAGGTAGATAAGAAAACCACAGCTTGAAAAGAGAAACCACTCCATATGAGAAAAGCATTTATGTTTAACCAAATGTGTCATACACCCAGCATGACAGATCGAAGAACTGGTTGGAGTCTTGAGTTCTCCAAATCAATTCTTTTTTTACCCCTGAAAATAAAACAGCTTTTCCTTTATACACTTAAAAACTTATTGTTTGCTTTAAATGTAGATACTCTCCAGGTATATTGAACTATTTCACAGTGTTAAGGTTTGGACTTGCTACAACTGCTAAAGAATTTCACTTCTGGTGTTTACATACATTTTCTGGTTTAACTGCAGAAAAAGTCTGCTGGAAATAATGATGAAGACTTTCTCTCACTAGTGCATTTCAACTTGAAAAATTAAAAAAGCTACGGGTCAATAAACAATGTATCAGTGAGCACTCAGAGAGCTCGAAGAGACTTTGGGTTGTTTGTTTGTTTAGTTAAAAGTAACTACTGGTGACTTTACTACCTTCAGTTCTCAAAAGTTTATGGTTGCTTAAAGGCTATAGTCTAAGATGCACCTACTCCTGGTATCCTTCAAGGAGATATTACAGAGCTGGGAATAGCTTTTATGCATTAGTAGCCCGGCCATATCTTTCAGTCATTCCCAAGAAGCAAGAGATCTGAAAAGACTGTCTCTGGAATGGAAATTCCCTAGAAATTTAGAGTGGTTAGAAGACATTATTTATCTGTTTCATTTTGTGGTCGGTTGGTTGGGGTTTGTAACACAAGGCAACAAAAGCCCTTGTCTGAATTGTCTTTGCATTGTTTCAAAGTCTTGCTCACAATTTGCACATATTTATCTGAGGTGTTCTGCCCAGGTCAAGTTGAATTAAGTTAGTTCACAGTTTTCTTCTGCCAGTTGTAACATCCAGTAGGTAATTTGTATTCACGTGGAACCAGTCATCTTGCTGGAGGCTGCTGATGTGATTGCTATGGTGGCTCTGTCAGGCTCTACAACAAAAGGAGTATCTGAAGGAAACAGAGAGAAGATGCAGGGAGGCCCCTTGGAAACTTGCATGGTGGTGTCACCTCAGTTCTTGCAGGTTGGAAGAGTCCAATATCAGTGACTTCAAACTCACTAGTTCTGTGTCTTACTTCAGTAGGCAGTGCTGCAGTTGGTGGTGGTTTGATTTTAATTAATCCAAAGAAGTGCATTTCCTACCATTTCTGAGATGACTGTAGTAATTTCATTCTGTTTAAGGAGCTCTGGCAATATTTGCCTTCTAAACTGAAGGATTTACCTGGGTTTATTATCTCCCCCCATTCAATTATTTTGTCTCATATTCCTGCTAAAACATCCTGTATTGAGATTCATTAATAGTTCTTTGGCAGTCGCAAGACACTAATCATCTGTTTACAATATTGATCAGCAGCTTTCATGTTAGATTGCATTTGAAGTGAGAAATAATCCTGCAGCAAATAGTAAATAGAAGACTGGGAAGAAAGAGAAGATGCTAGCTTAGGATATATAATGTGGGTTTTTTCAGGTACTCTGGAAACGTCTGCATTCCAATAAGCTGGATGACTTTCAGCTCTGAAATTCCAACAGAATTTCCCATCCACAAGTTGTCCATTCTGTCTGGTCATCTCTATTGAGGAAGACAGATTTCTATTCCTACAGATAAAGATTTCTGTTGACTTCTAAGCAGTTTCTGAGTTGTAAGAATATTTGTGGGCTAACAAAAAAAGACTTATGTTCTGATACCTTAACAATTTCATTTGTTACTGTAATTACATTCTTTCCATATTATACATAATAGGATATTGTTATCATAGTTCTTTAAAGTACTGTACTCCACAGAATGGAAATCAAGAACCAAATGCTAGGAATTAAAAATCTTACTTTTTGGAAATTGCTAGCTAAATTTCTTCTAAAATAGTCTGAAAAAGTTGATTTCTGGGGCTCATCAGCACTAGTTTCATGGGGACTGGCATTAGAAGAATGTTGAAAATTATATAAGTTGTGACCAAGATTTACTTGTATTTACTAATATTAGTTCTCAGAGCTTTATTAAAACACCTTAGTCTTACTGAATAAGATAGAGTAGTTCTGCATCCGAAAAAACTGTGAGTACGTCTTCAAACTAGGGGGTTCTTTTAAAATGCATTACTTTCAGATAGTCAAAATTACTAGTTCCTGGAGTCATATCCCGTCATTTCCCAGAACAGCTCTAAATGGCAACAGCTATCAGACAGAAAAAAATTAAAAAGTTTTCCCTTTGAAATCTCTATTTATATATATATATATATCTTTGTTAATTTAAAAAAAAAAAAAGATTGTTTGCTGAAACTCAGTTTAATTCAGCCACAGAGATATAATAAAGATTTGTATTTCCTTTTCCTACTGTTATAAATATTTCAGAATGAATAAGTTAGTGTGCTGAAGCTAGTCCAGTTTTTGCACACAGATAAGGACAGGAAAATGTGTCAAAAGGAGAGAGATAGTGTTGAAGGATTTAGATAAAACTTGGGCAGAAGAGTAGGAGGCTAAATAGATCTGGCAGCAGAAGGCTGGCTTTTCCATTACTTTCTGATACAATTATGACAGTTGCTCAAGTTGTGGATGCTGCCTGTTAGTCACATGATGTTGCCAGCATTTATTTCCGAATCAAATCTATAAAAGGAAATGAGAGTTCTCTGTCGTTGCAAACCACTTGTCTGGTAGGAAATCACTCACAAATAATAAAGTGCATATTAGAGCATGAAATAGTTCCTTGATGTATGACCTTCAAAACTGGTTTAAGGAAAACAGTTGAAGCTGTGCGTAGTAGAAACTTTTCGTACTGGAAGAATTACGAGCCGCAGGCTTGTGTTTTTACAGCTTGCTGGATGCTTGTCTTCACTAAGAAACTGTATTTACAGAAGCAGCAGGGGTTCTCTATGGGCAGGGGCAGGACAGCTGCCTGGGGACAGGCAAGAGCTGCATCCCTCAGCTTTGTACTCCACTGCTCTGACTCCTTTGCGAGTGTCCCCACCTTCTGAGTAATGACAACAGAGCGAGACTTGCAAGAAGGGCTGAGAGTAACTTAAGTAGGGGGTCAGGTTCTCATCATCAAAAGGTGACAAAGTGCACATTTAGCTTCATCTCTTCAAAGCAGTGGGTGAGAATTAACTTCATGATTTTCACTGCTTGGTGAAATAACAATCCACCAGAGGATCTCGATTTTTTTGTACTGATTTGTGCTAAAGTACATTGTGGCATGGAATAGTTGACTGCCTTATTATACAGTTAATAAAAAATGTGATCTAATACAATACTACTTGAGATTTAAAATTATAGGGGATTCAAATCCAATTCTGCCATGCTACAGCATGTAAGTTGCTATTATTGGCCTGTGTTTTGAAAATAAAAATCTTAATAATATTTCCTGCCATGAAATTCCTGAAGTTTACCAATTTATAATAAATGTCTTACAGCAGTACTTCTCACTTCCCTAACAGTCCCTTCATCAAGGACTGAAGTGGTTTGTACATATTCACTGACTGGACATTATATTGACTTAAATACAGTGTTCATTGCAGAGGCCCGGGAGTTAAATGATTGCAGAACCAGAAGCAGTAACAAAACTACTGTGTGTTGATTTGCCACCCTTTATTCCAAATGGACTCTGTCTAGCCTTGCCTAATCAGATAAAGATTCAAATTTTGACGTACAGAATCTGTACACTTTTGTAGTGCCACTATTGCTTTTAATAGAAACACCCAAACAGCACGCAAACATCTCCCAGTACATGCGACACATGGATTATCTGTTTTTCAGTAATTTTCCAGTTTCAAGGCTCAGTGCTCTACAAAGACAACTGTGTAAGCAGCATCTCGAAAACAGGGATAAACCACCTGCTCCCAAATTTTGTAAAGTCATTACATATTTCTCATTCTTTTTGTATCTTGTTCAGCACTTGAAGATTAATCTTATACTTTGTCATCATCTGTTGTGCACAAAAAAATTATTCTTGAGGAGTTATAACAATACTTACATTTTTATTTTCACAAGTGCTACAGAAATGCAAAGGGCAGCAGTGCTGTAGTTTGGTGTAACGCACCTGTAATTACTTTCACAAATAATTTGAGAGGCTTTTTTTTTTCAAATTAAAAGCTTTATGTACATGCGAGAAAGGTCCTGACTCTCCAAAAACAAAATAACTTCAAGAAAAAGAATGTGCATGAGCTTTGCATTCTCGACACAACAGATTTTTTAGGCACTACGTACACTAAGTAATTTGCCTAAATTATCTCTCCTACTTTCCCTCGTTGAGAGCTTGGTGGCCCCTTAAAATAGCAGGTAGGCAGCAACCTTCAAGGCCTTGTGATGGCAGACAGAAAAGCACACAATTAAAATGGAAACTAGAAAATTGAATCAGAGGTTTTTGGTTTTAGCCTGATAAAAGCTTCATTGTCTAGTTAAGAAAAAAAGGCAACTATTTAATAAGTAGCAAAGGAAAAACATGGAACTGTTCTTTGACTTATAATGCATTCTTATCTTCAAAGCCTACTTAAACCACAGTGTTGGCCCCAAAATATTGCAAAAGCACACAACTTTTTTTTTTTTATTTTTTCTCGTATGATCTAATGAACTTTCAAACCCTTTTTTACTGTTTGACAGATACAAGTTTGAAGCATGTATTAATGCATTTCTCAGACCTTGCAGATGAGTTCTGTGCTCTACGAAAGTTGAGCTTGTTGATTCCTGTAAAATAAGATGGCAGATGGGACATGTTTCTGGCAGGCAGAAATAGAATTGCTAAGGCGATCAGGCTGATACCTCAACGGCACACACTTCTTAGAAATTTAGGGTAGAGTCAGAGCTTAAAAGTCAAGTCATAGAAATAGTTCAAGAAAGGGTTGTAGAATATATCTGTGCTAGTTGCACTCCTGGTTTTTGAGCATTTTTAATGAGCTCCACTATTGATACATTTTGTGTAGTGATGTCATGGGGTGGCATGTGGTGGCCATGTGAAAATGGTACTTTTATACATTTATAAATGCTGTTTATTGCCCCAGCTTCTTTCTTTACACTTGCAAGTCAGATAAGGTTCTCCTAGGAGTTAATAAACTAATTTTGTTTTCTTGGAATGTAAGATACCCCAACAGAAACTATGTTCTGTGAAGGGGGTATTTTCCATCCTCCCATGTTCACTTCTGTTGAACTGAGGTTATACTTACTGCAGATTGATCTTGCTTCAGGGCTGTTGTGTCCATCCTAAAAAAGGCAAAACAAGTCCAGTGAACAGGGTTAGAAGGTAGGCCTGGATGTATTATCCTGTAACTCTCTTTGATAGATCCGAAGTTAGGTTTTGGAGGAGGGTTAGAGGCCAAAGCGCTGCTGTGCCTATCAGAATGAGTCACTAACTAGCAAAGTAATTGCGTTGATTTTTGCACACCCACAAATTACAACAGAAAATACTTTGCAGGGGGTGGAGGCTGTACTTTTCCTAAAGGTTTCTGTATAATTAGTCTACTGTAAGTACTGGTGCTTTAGAAACATCTGAATCCTACTGTTGAGCATGGTCCTTGCCTGCCAGTTGACCACTTCTACGTGGTTTCAGTGTTTCTCGTGCCATTGCTTTGGTGCTAATGAAGGTTTTGACCGTACTGCTGTTGGTAAAATTCAAGTCATGTATTCTGCTTTTGTTTTTAAGTTGTAACTCTGCCTGTCTTTGTTGCAGCATTAGGAGTTTGAGCAGCTGCATTTTTTTATACCTGCAGCAAAACAGCTCCCTTGTTAAGAAGAACATTTCATAAAGAATTAAGAAGGGGAATTCGTTGAACCTTAGGGACACTTTTGACTCATAAACAAGAGACTGATTATCAAGAGACTATACTTGTTTGTGGAAGAGGTGACTGAGTCAAGCTCCTTCTCTTTTGTGTGTCTTACCTGGTATTTCACCCCATCATTTCTGCATTAAGTCCATTTAAAAATTTTTTATTGCTGCAGCTTACATTTGCACTCAGTAGATGTTTGGAGATGAAGAGCAATTTTAATAGAAAATTACTTGCTACACTTGGTACAAGCAAACCAATAATAATTGGAGTCAATGGGGCATGTTGTCGCTCACTGTCTCTTTTGGGTTTCGTGTAACTTCAGTTTACAGCCACCTCAGTTAAACACTGCGTTAAGATTCAAATTTCAAGTTAGGTTCTCAAAATGAAGCTTGTCTATGCAATGCCTTTATATACAATATTATAGAGATAGATTTTTCCATTGTTTGGATTTTTTTCTATAAGTCTTGCATTGCAGAGAAAACCCCAAACAATGGAAAATAAATACTGTACAAAAAGAGGCAATAAAAGGTTGTTGGACTTAAATTCATCTCCCTCCCTCCTGCCTGATATGTTTCATAGTGTAGAAGTATCTTTTTTATTTTCATTATTGACTCTCAAACCCCGGCTATTATTCCCTCAAGTTTATTCCTTCAGCAAGTTTGTATGATCACTTCTATTAGGTGTTACTTGTGGTATTACTGGACATTCTTAAAACAAAAAGTAGATTCATTTATTCTTCTCTACATAGTAAAAAATCTTGGCTGTTGAATTGTAACATGGTGAGTGCACTCGGCTGAGCTTCCCTTTGCTGGGGATGCAGTCACTCCGGTCATCCCCTGGGCACCATATGGAAAAGGGCTTCCTCACAGCTCTCCAGGAAGTGGAGAAAGTGGAAGGTTGGAGTTCTTGCTCCCAGTCATCTCTCCCAGACCATGTTACTGTCCGTCCTCCCCTGGTAACAGCACAGCATCCTGCTGCTTGCTGTTTGCTGTGATGCTCAGTGATTTGGGCTGCAGGTTGATGGATCCAGTTCAGTTTTGGCCTTGGATGCTTAGAAGGATATTGTTTGGATTGCAGAGTCAAACATGTCACATTTGGAAAACCCTGCAGGTACTTTGCTTATACACCCTTAATTTGAGTCCACTGGGTGTTGTGTTTATGGTATTACAGTGTTCCCCATTAGTTGTCACTCTTTTATACCACAAAACTTTTCAATGGTTCAGTGGATGGGAGATTGGGACTGCCTATCCACATGCACCCTGCACTATGCATTGTGAAGTACAAGGGGTGTAAACACCCTCTTCAGTAGGGAGTCGCTTACCCTCCCTTCCTGTATGAATTCTCTGGGTCATCTTGTGCTGCGGTTGTCACTGGGAGTTGGGGAGGTATTAGGTGGGAATTTTTAATGCATTGTGTGATTTACTTTTTGTTTGGTTAAGTACATGAGAGAAGTAGTAACTAAAATTCAGAACAAAGTGACAACTTCATTTCACACCTACAGTGGCAAAACTATGAAAATGTGTAACGTTTGCCACTTCTCTAAGTGGTTTTCAGGTAATCAAGCAGGTTTAATATGTGTTTTAGACAAGAAATTGTTTTACAATCCCAAAGCTTCGGACAATAAGAGCATAAATTTTGGCTTGAGGGAGATCGACTTCACAATGATCTAAGCTGTCATTTCCAGGTTTGCAGTAGATTAACAGAAGAAATATGTGGAATAGAAAATACAGTGCGGCCTTCCCAGTTTCTGGGAAAGGTGACATCAGGATAGCTGTTAAATGTATGCTCCGTTTGAAAGGAAGGCAGAAAGGAATCTTAGTAGAATAAAAATTTTGTTCCTGACCTAATATGAACTTCTGTGGTTTGTAAAGCAGTTAGGTGAAAAGTTCTGTTTCCAAAACACATAAAGATTTGTTCATGAAGATATGTCATTGTTTAATCATCACTAGTATTTATTCCCAGTTTAGGCAGCTGAAAAGTGAAATAAGTCCACTTTTTAGCTACTTGAAAATTTTTTTGTAGGAGTTATAAGGGAGAGGAGGTTTCTGAGGTAACCTACTGATAAATATGTTTATTTCCAAAATAGGGAAAATTGAATTTTGAGAACAAGCTATAACTTCTAGTAAGTCAAATTTGGAAAACAGTGCCCTCAGGTTTAGCTATAGTACATGTGCATTTGTTACCTGTAGTGGGTTTTTGGAATGTTTTGTGTAGGAATACATTCAACCTAGAAATTTTACCTTGAAATAGGTGAGTGAAAATGTTTCTATAAGACCTTTTTAAAATGTAGCAAAAATACAGTATTGTTTACATCAGTGATACAGCTCAGGGTCTTTCTACATTTATGCACATCTTATTTTGTTCTGAAAAGAAAAAAGTAATTATAACCTGCTTATGGATCTTCATAATTTTTAGATGATATGTGAATATATATGTGTGGTAAAAATTATCTGCTAATGAAAAAGAAGCTCAAGGATGTGGGCCTGAGGTTTTGGATTCTCTCAGGAACAGTGGAAAATTTCCAGATAGTTTTATGTTAGTAAATCTTGAAGATGTTACGTGTCATATCTTCATTTTGATGACATCAAAGTATCACACCAAGGAATTACATGGTCTAGTGATCACTACAAATTCTTAGGTAAATGGTGTAAATTAATGCATGCAATGTAAAAAATACCTGTAATTCATAAGACCTGTAACTGGTGAGACCCAAATCATTACCATTTACTTCTCTAATGGTCTAATTAAAATACTACATTAAAAAAATTACTTATTTTATATGTATATTAATAGATGCAATTATTTGTATGCTTCTGTCCCTAAGGAAGAGTTTGGATGAAACAGCTCTGTATTGTTTGATGTTTGATTGTAGAGGTGTCGTGATGTAGGTGTTTTTCTGGTTTCAGGCATAGTACATTATTCTTGGTTCTCTTCAGTATACTAAATATTTTCAGTAGATTTAATCACTTTGTTCCCATAGATGTCAGCTGCATCTGCTTGTGAATATAGCACACCACATTATCAGAATGATTTACCATGTCCCTGATTTCTCCTGTTCCAACTGAGATTTCTTGAAGGACCTGGCTTATGACTCCTAAGAACTTAGGGAAAACTACTTTCCAGAATGCCTGCCTTTAAGAAAATCTTAGTTTGGGATTCTCAGAATGTAAGTTACTAAGGTCACAACTTACTCTTAAAAACTGTATTTGTGTTGTCCTGACCTTAAGGTAATGTTTTGAAAAGTTTTATCCCATCTTCCTTTGTGAGTTGGAGCCAATCTGACTTCTCTGTACTTTGAGTTACCCTGACTCTTCCCTTCCCCCTGACCGGAATTGCCAACTGTTGCTGCCACCCCGAGGATACTGCAGCCCCAGAGCAGGTCCTGCAGGGCGGGCAGAGCGCAAAGCCCACACCTTTGTGAGCTCATCAGTGCCTGCGTGCTAACGAGGTGGCCATGTTGTGGCCTTGGCAGGAGGAGGAGGTGACATTGGGGTCCATAGAGATTGAGGAGAGGGGACCAGGCATATGTCAGGCATAAGGGGCTTGGTTGCAGAGGTTAAAGCTGACATGGTAACTGCTGTCTGGATGTTGTCCTGCAATGGAGAGGAGGTTGGGATCCAGACATGTTTGTCATGTGTGAGCAAAATCCTTCTCTGTGCTTGGCAAGGGGGGCCTTCAGCAGATGAGCAGAAAAAAATACTGAAGAACTTACAGCAGATGAGAAGGGGGTTAAAAACAACTATGAAAAGTTGGATCATGGTACTTGGTGTCTTGAAATGAAGTAGGATTTTTTCTGGAAGGCTTTAGTCACCTGGGAAGGAAGGATCGAGTAGCTGTGTGGGAGGCAATTTGCAGGCAAGTGTACTCCTCTGCAGTAGATCGGTACATTTTAATGAGGTAAGTATATTTGCTCCGTTTTATAGGATTTGCTTTGGACTAGAAGTCTGGAAGATGTTTTAAATAGACTGCTTTGAGATATAATGGTCAGGTGGAACTATTTGAAGCATATAATATGGAAAGCTGGTATTTACAATATATTTGTAGGGTCTCAGAAGCTGAGCTGAAAAGATTGCCTCTTTTTTGGAAGAGATTTTTCAGAGTAAATAAAGCTCATTCAGAGGATGTAAAAACAAAAGTGATGTTAGAAACTACTGTAGCTATGCAACTTTATTTGTTTGCTTATTTACTTACTTACTTACATTTGCAGCTGTCTCTCAATCCATCCCACCCTGCAGGAAAGGATGCCTTCACACTGGCATCCTTCTCCTCTTCCCCTCCCCTTCCTATAGGCTGTGTGGGGCTGAATGGAGTCATTTTTCAGATGTAGGTTCCACTTTAGAGATGGCTTTCCAGGTGGGTGGGAATTCTCACCCACCAACAGGGAGGAGGGGAAGGCAGTGCTCAGACCCCACACCTGCAGCAGAGAGTGCGTGTAGGAGGACGGGCTGAGGGTGTACATTGCTGTGCATGGCGGAGTTGGCTCCTTTTGCCTCAGGACCATAACTTTTATCCAGAGTTCACTCTTTCCATGGAGAAGGCAATGCCTTTCTCTGACGAAGTGAGATGCATTCAGCTGATGCCCTGAATATCAATCAAACATAAACTTCAAGTCTGAGGAATGTTCCGTGCTTCCTGGTATTTATCATTTTAACTTTTCCAGTTCTTTCTTTTTCTTGTAATCATGCTCTCTGTTATGTGTGTCTGCTTTCTCCTTCTTACTTAGTTTGATGCCTTGTCTTTCTTGAGCTTGTTTTTGCTTTCATTCTGCTGTAAGAACAGAGAGTTTATAATAGCTGTAGTATAACTTCAAAAGGTGGAACTGCAGTGTTTGAAACAATCCTTACATAAGTCATTAAAATAAAGACTAAATAAACATGCCCTCACCAAGTGAAGAAATAAATTCCAAGGGCAGTATAAGCATCTGCCAATCTCTAGTGTTACTTCCTCTCTTCTTCCAAGACTTTCTGCAAAGGTTTTTCACACCTGCTTTAATATCTTTTCTCTAACATTTTGAAAACCTCTTAAAGAATGGAGTTTTTTTCTCTCTCTACGTTGTGCACAATATATTGGGGGGGATGGAGGTGGGGGGGGACGGACACCAAAACACACCCAAAAGCATTTCTGGGGTTGTTCAGAATCTCATAGCTATGTTCAAAGCCTTACTAAATTTTCCATACTAGTTTTTCTGAAAACCTTGTCTTGTGTTTTGTCTCTCCCTGAAAACATTAGCAGCAGGTCACAGGCAGTTGCTGATGAGCAAAGTGTCACCTTTTGGAACACATCACAGGGGTGGCATGCAAGGTTGAGAAACCCATACAGAATAAAAAGGAACTCACTGTGCCAAGATCTTTCACTACAAGCTTTTTCTTCTGTGAGAAATTTTTAATCCTGAAAAAAACTGGGGAGAGACTGGCAAGTAATTTCAGAGAGTTTCAGAATTCAGATGTTTATGCAAAGTTTTGACAGGATCATGAATTGAACAGTGGTATTATGCCCATTTTACACAGAGCCAAATGGGACTGTGGAAAAGCAATTTGTTAGGTTTCACAAATTTGTGACTAACCAAAGGGCTCTGGTGATTTATTAAAAGTGTTGAGGTGTTAAGAAAACAACTTCTGTGTTTGAGTTGACATATTACTGTAACAATTTGGTTTGAGGGAGGAAAGAGTAATATTATAAAGGAAATATTAATTTGTCTAACCACCCTTCATTTGACTTTAGAACGACGTAACTGGGAAAACTCAGTTACGATTTCACTTACCAGTAATGATTTAACATAAAATGGACTCCCAGTTTTAAAACAAGCTGAATCATTGAGTCTCTATGGCTGGGACTGGAGGAATGAAGAGCTGGCAGGTGGTGTTGGACCTACCTCTCTGCATGTGTGCATTTTATACAGCAGAGCTATGGCTTCACCATCACCAAGGACAGCTTTGATTCCTCTTTCAAATAATTCTGAAATAAGCTTCCTGGCAGACATTTCTGGATGGGGTTGCCTGGGATAGCTGCTAGGAAAAGCACATTGTGCCAGGCAGCTGTTTGGAGGAAGTGGTGTTGAGCAAAGACTCTGAAAGTCTTGCAATCAAATTATTATATTGCATGAGAAAATACCAAGTGGTGGAAAGTTGTGTTTTTCAGGAAAAATTGCGCAATCTTTTTAAAGTTACAGACTGGTTCTTTCCTAAGAAGCTAATGTTTATAAGCTGAGCAGCTTTCTGCATCACTTTTATGCCTCTTCCATGACAGAAGCATAAATTCTGTCAAAAATTAAGTGAACATGCTTCTAGGTAGCTTTTGTACTTACAGTAAATTTTATATATGGACTGGCATGAATTTTGAAGACAGTCTTCATTATATATTGTGTCCTGAAACTCAGCAGCCATATGTTTGGTATATTTTATTGCAATTTTGCTAATAAATCCCTGTGGATTTTCTTCTGTAAAGGTGTAATCCATCATTCTGCAAAAATATAAAGCATGAAGACTGGGAGAAGAAACCACACATATAGATTGGGGACTGAAATAGCTGAGAATTGTTCTCTTACTTGTTGCATTTCTAATTTTCAGGAATTCTTCGAACATGCAAAAAAGCTCTGGGATGATGAAGGTGTAAAAGCATGCTTTGAGAGGTCAAATGAATATCAACTGATTGACTGTGCACAGTAGTAAGTATTTCTTTTTATGAAATTTATAGCCAAGAATGTGATCATCTATAACAAGTTAGAAAATATGTTTATATCAGCAAGTTTCAGGAGTTTTGCAATGCAGTAATTAACATTTTCATTCTCTGTATAGGCAGAGTATGTATAACAAAAGTAATTGACTGTTTCATCATAGTTTGTCATTATTATGCAACTAAATATTCTGCCTCAACCATTTCATAGCTGACAGAGTATGAAAAAGTCATATGAAATCGTTAATAAGTATCTTTATTCCACTCAAAATCAATTTATATAAAATCATTTCAGTTGAAACTATTAAGTTTAGAAAATGTAAAGCCAGTCTAAGGAAAATGCTTTTTTTAAAATTCTTACACCCAGACAGTGCTGAAATTGCTCAGTCTTTCCACATTCCATTGAATCTTCTGAGCTTTTCACATAAGCAGATGCATACCTGCATTACTAATATATTTTCTAGGAAGAAAACATTATAAGCAGCATTTTCTAAAAGCAGTAGTACCTTTGGTATTCTGTCCTTCATACACATCAAGTGAAGCAGGGTATGTGTGCGTAACACAGTCAAAGGCTCAGTCTGGTCAGAAGTGTTCTGAGAAGATATGTAGGAGATTGTGAAGGTGCAAATCATAAATACACAGCACACTGATAAAAACCTATTAATCAAAAAATAGTCTATTAATGTTGTAGGGCTACATACTCAGCTGTCCTCAGTACTAGCACAGGTCTGAATTAGACTTTGACCAAAAATATGCATTTCATGCGAACTGCTATTGCGAAAATATATACTCTTACAGTTGCTATGTGATTTAGGGTTTTCAAAGAACACGCTCCAGTGTGTTATGATTTGTCTAATTGGCAATATGGTCAGCAGCAATGCCACAAGTCTTTTCTAGCACTCAGTGTTTTGCTTTTCTGTCGTCTCTGCTCTCGGTGCTGAGCCTGAAGCAGAGGGAACAGTCCATGTCACTAAAGAGGACTTGTCGTGCTTCTGCCACAGTGGGGATTTTCGGTGTTGCGGGTCATAGTTTATTTTCCTTCTTTCCAGACCATTTTTGGGAAAAAACTACTCATCAGCACGTGGAAGCAAGGGAAAAATAGATATATGTATGAAGGAACTCATTTGACCTCAGTGGACTGAATTTACCAAAGCTTGGGCATTTGCTCATGGTCTGAAGTGGTTAGAAATTGAAACAGTGGTTGTACACAAATAAAATTAGACAGTTGTCCTAAAATGTGATCAGTTTGTTTCCCCTCTGCCCTCACTCACCACCACCACCACCACTATAGTACAGATCTGAGCTGTGCTTGCTGAAAAGTCCAGACTGACTTTATGGTATCTATTAATACACTCAAATAAGACATCAGACTAAGGAAATAGAATAATGACACATATTTAAAATAAATGAACGTAACACTTACTTTACTCATCAGTAGCGGTCTGCCAGTCTTGCTTTGAAAAATGGTGCTAAATGGACCAGACAAAACCAGGAGGACACTGAATTACAGTGTTATTGGTAGTGTGCTTTCCCTTAAAAAAGAAAAGATGCCTTTCTACAGCCTTTGACAAGGAGAAGAATGTTCAGTCTCATCTTATGTCCAAAACTGAAACTGAAATGGGAAAAAAAAAATTTATTTAGAATTAAGTCCACTGTCCTGAAACATGAAACTCAGTTCTACTACCTTTATTCCTAGAAGGTTTAAAGAAGTTTATTAGGGATTTTTTCTGTGTCTCTTCCCTCCATATCTTCTACCTGTTTTGCTTTTGCTTTATTCTGAGATTACTTTTTATAGTAGTAAATACAATGTTTGCATAATTCTTCACCTTCAAGACCCTTTATAAAGTAGCAATATTCCTTGAGTGCATCTGTGCTTTTCCTTTCATGATCTACCTAAAAATGTAACAACTAAGTGACTTACCAATGTTTACACACCTTCGGTCTTAAAGCAGAGACTTGAAACTCAGGAACAAGTGTCATTGATTTGATTAAACAGCCTTTTTCTCACAGGTATTGATGATTTAAAACAGTGAAGTGTAATCTTAACAGAAAGAAAGATGCTAAAAATACACCCAACTTTTGTCTATCATTCCTTGAAAATTAAAAATGTGCTAATAGAATCAATGAAAAGGAGTTTTAAAAGCTACTGTGTCTTTGCTGCACTTATGTACTTATAGATTGCACAACAACAGTAGTTGCTTTACCCAGAAGGGCATTTCTGTGCTAGCATTGGATGGACTTTCTTCAGGGTGGTTGGAATCACGTCCATCTCATAACTGATGGAGCGTGTGAGACTGGGTTAGAAATATAGTTCCGATGCCCACATATGAATTCTTTTGTGTACTTAGAAAATACTGAGGGTGAGGGTGCTGTCTTTGTGGCTCAGCAGGAGCTGGTGGCATTTCTGTCAGAACCTGCCTATGGTCATATTTAACTGGTAAAAGAGAAAAGAGGAGTGTAACGCTGATACACATGCTTACTGTTTCCATTACACTGGCCTTAGGAGAAAGCATCCCACGCCAGCAGCAAAATCCTAATCTTTTACTTGACAGTGAAGGAAGAACATTTTCAGTAGGTCACCACTTACTTCTCTGCTTAAGAGACACCAAAGCAAACCCCAAAAAATCCTAACATGTTACTAAATCATTGTACTATAAGTTGAGTGGCTGACTAAAATACTGAAAAGCATTATTAGCAAATTATAATGTCAGCAGCCAAACATGCTGACTGTTAAATGAGTTACAAATACAGGGTATTTCAGAATAGTTTAATTTGGCTACAGTACAGAGCTTCTGTATTTTTAAAACTTAACCTAATTTTCTTTATTGCTGTGGGAGAAATATTTTGCTGGAGTCAGAGGGAGTAGAAAGACACAGAGGAAAATGTTTTATTTACATTATGCCTGAAAGTTGATTTTCCTTGATCTTCAATGCCCTTTTAAATTATGAGAGCACTGTTCCTTCACGGGAATCAGAATGAGGCCTGCTCGTCAGATCATTTTAGTGTTCTTACATGAGTCTCCATGTATCTGCACTTCTTTCATTGTTAAGGAATACATGTAGCGCACACGTCATGTTGGTGCATCATGTGATAGTTGTAACAAATACTAATCTGTGACCAAGCCAGGGGCCAGCAAAGATCAGAATTGTTCTTTATCACCAGCTACAAAGACATTTATGTAACTCTTGGAGGGGGAGGTATTGCATGGCCATCAACCATCTTATTCTCTTAATGACCTTCATCTATTTCTTCAAGATTAATATCATAAAGCTGGCAGGTTATTGTTTTCCCTGTCTTCTGGTTTAGTATTTTATTCAAGTTAAATTTCAAGTTTAATCTCAATAACTGATACATGATTTGAAAAGTTGATTTGATTTGGTTGTGTCCCCATTTGACTTACCCAGATTTCAGCAGGGTTTATGAAGAGAAATCTTATATCTACTTTAACTTACTTTGAGTTGTGTTTAAACTGTGATTTTTGTCTATATTTACATACTTTGAATTCAGCAAATTCTAGATCTTTTAGGGGGTTGGTTTTCAGATTGTGATTTAGTGCTGTCTTGGCATTGAAATCACTAGTACATAAACAATAGACAAAAATATGCTAATTCAAAAATTTCTTGTGATTCTAGGACAGTTTTCAAAAATTTAGTTTCTTATAAGATGAATGCAACTCCATTTTTAATATTTGTTTCTTCATACTATTTACCAAATGCCCAAATTTTATTGTGTCCATGTAAGCGAACTGCAAAGCAAACTTCTGTCAATGTAGAACAGATCCACAATATAAGAAAGACATTAAGCTGTGAGAGAGCATCCAAAGGAGGGCAACAAATATGGTGAAGGGCCTTGAGTGGAAGCCGTATGAGGAGTGACTGAGGGCACTTGGTGTGTTCAGCCTAGAGAAGAGGAGACTGAGGGGAGACCTCATTGCAGTTACATCTTCCTCATGAGGGGAAGAGGAGGGGCAGGCATTGGCCTCTTCTCTGTGGTGACCAGTGGCAGGACCCAAAGGAATGTCCTGAAGTTGTGTTGGGAGGTTTAGTTTGGATATTAGAAAAAAGTTCTTCACCCAGTGGGTGGTTGGGCAGTGGAACAGGCTCCCCAGGGCAGTGGCCACAGCACCAAGCCTGACAGAGTTCAAGAAGCGTTTGTTCAATGCTCTCAGGCACATGGTGTGACTCTTGGAGGCGATCCTCTGCAGGGCCAGGAAATGGACTCGATGATCCTTGTGGGTCCCTTCCAAATCAGCATATTCTGTGATTCTGTGAAATAAAATTTCAGATAAAATTTCAATTAAAAAATGACCCAGAAAAAAAGTTGTTGCATTGATTCTGTATCTTTAAAAGCTTCATAAATTTAAGTAAATTAATTTATGTGCCAATGACGAGATATAAAATTTCTTTTCAACTAATAGCATACCACAAGGTAGCATTATAGGTAGTAACCACCTCTTTGGTGTTATACATGTGAGTTGGTTGACTTCACTCTGTTGCTGGTGAAATGGTTTCTGTAGGATAAGCCATCTTTCTTCACTGCAAACTGTACCACGTGCCAATTGATGAGCAATCCAAGATAAGCTGCAGAAGATACTTTCTCTTGGAAATCAAACACATGTGCCTGGAGACAGCAGTGCAGTTGAAAACCTTTGCAGAATACAGTCAGCCTTGGGGCATATCAGGCACCCCTAGTCTGGTGACTTCTGTATGTTGTTTCAATAAAGTAAGCGTCAACTTAACTTAGTTTTGGTTACTCCAATGTCAGTTATTCAGTTTACTTGGTAAAATTAGTTGCAGTAATCAGAAAAAAAGCTGTGGGGATACTTAAAATGCTTAGACTTTGTCAGGGGAAGGTGGTAGTATTAGAGCAGAAGAATAGGCATGCAGAACTAGGCACTTTTGAAAGGGGAGAAAAAGGGCAAAAGCAGAACAACCATTCTCAATTCTCTTTAAGGTAACACGCAGCTGGCAAAATACATTGTTGTTAGAAAAAAAATAACTACTTCCAGTTTTATTGGAAGTTTCCAGAATTGAATTTTGTCCCATTGCATTCATGTGAAATAACACCGCATATGTGTTAGGGTGGCCCTAGCTGGAAGGGCTGTATTTCAGCTCACTGAATTCCTCAGTGTAGGAAGTTGACCAGGGATTTAAAAGAACCCTGCCATCAGCCAGTACTTTATCCCAGCTTGTCTATCAGCCTTCTTTCCCTGATAAAATACACCACTTCTGATATACTTGGTAGTGAAGGCCTAAATTGGTCTCTATGCAAACATTTGGGCTAATAAAACTTCATTATGCAAGTTCTCAGGAAAGCAAACACAACGGATATGAGCTTGGCCAAAGAAAATTCATTTTATATTTGAGCTAATATACATAGAAAAGACAGACCTTGTGTTCTTTTTCTTTGCAGTTATCCTATCTTGGAGAAGGGTTTCGGCCAATTTGTGGGGCGTTTATCCTAGTATTAGGTGGACTAATCAAAAAAAAAACAAAGTTCTTTCTGTTGTCAACAGATTCAACTCTTGATGTGGGAAAACAGATAATTGCTTTCTCAACAGCAGCACTTCTTGAAACCAAGTGTATTTCTGACTTGCCTTGTGCTCTCCTAGACATAGGGTTTAATTGCTAGTATGGACATAGATATCCCTAAATTCCCTCTTACAGCTGGAGGTCAGAAAAGCTACCTTGGCATTATCTGCATCTTTTGTCTAGTGTGGCATTGCAGTCTGGTATTCTGGTATGTTCTTTCTTCATAACTGGTGGTGAAGTAAATGTGGATGGATTTATGATAAACTAAACACTATTATTATTGTTGTTGGTTCTGTTATTATCTAGAGAATATTATTTTTTAAACCAGTGATTCTTTTTTAACTTGCTAACTGCTTATTAAGTACAGGACAAATTCTTTTTACTTAGAAAAATGAGAGAAAGTATTCATTCTAAACGTTTCACATAAATAGATTTTAAGAACTAAATTTTTATGGTGATACAGGAAAACCATAACATGATATTCTTCCATCTAAAATTCTCTTCTGGTTCATATATAAACAGCTCACCGTGATGATGAAGTTTCTTCATTTTTTCTTTTTAAAATCTTTCATGTGGTATCACTTTCAAACCTTAAAAAATCATTACTTGAGTTAGAAGCAAATTTTGTTGGTGAATTCATTGTTTTCTCCGCTTTCCTGTTTTGAACCATAAACCTTAACCAACCTGCAAATTGTTATTTAATGGTAGAAAAAAGAGAGGTTATATTTACAGATTAACCTTACTGATGAGTCTTCTAAACAGAGGTGCTTGCCAAATAGGACAAGAGTCATTCTGCAGTGTGTAACGCTTACATTTTTCACTGTTTACTAACTAACAGACCACACTCTTGAGAGGCAGAATTGTGGTTTCTTAAAATATGCACTGGGATTTCCGTGAAATAACCTTTTCACGTGTTGCTTTGATTTTTTGTTGATGTTGCTCCCCTTTTTGGCCTCATGTATGAAAAAAAAAAAATTGTTAGGCTCTACCAGTTCTATCATAATTTTGGTTCTCAAAATGTGACTGTGATGTTATAGTACTACGAGTTAGAAATACAAAAATATGAGAAGAAGCAGCTGTTGAAATCTCCAAAATGCCTTTGTATTTTCAGTTTGTAGAATGAAGCACATGAGAACACCATTCACAAATAGCCAGAACGGCAGACTAGCATGTACCTGTCTGTTGTAGCCACTTTAGTTCACAAATGCCTTCCATACCTAGAGAAGACAATAATACTTCTCAAATAAAAAATATGAGAGGAGGTAGTTTATAAACACAGCACTGTCTTTGCCTTTTAAAAATCAATGTGACAGATACTTATTAGCTAATTACCATCGGCAAAGTCTTTAAGCAGCCCTAGATGGCTGCTCAAACATAAATTTAAACCATACATTTTCCCGCATGCTTCTCTGTATATGACCGGGTCTGTTTTCTGCAGTTTTAGAACAAGCAAAAAGTTGTAAGGCAGAAAAATATAAAATGTTCCTTAATCTCAATTTAAAAGAGCAATAAAGTGTAAAGACCAAACAAAGTTATGACAAATGCATGAAAATACAATTTGGCTCTTTTAAAAATGTTTTATTAGACGTTTGTAGTTTTCTTTGAAAAATGTAGCAAAACTGGCTATATTTCCTCTGTTGAGGAAACAGTTCTTTCCTCCCTAGTCAACAATTTTTTCAGTTTTTCCTGAACACCTGATGAACAGTTTTCTTAATTTTTTTCCCGGCTGTTTGCATACACAGGGTAGTAATAGGTGCAGGATAGTGTAACACAGCAACTCAGCCTCCTTTGGAAATGTGATACATTAAGCAAATTGGAGGATTGCAAGTAGGTCCCTCACTTGAGCTTGTCTGCATTTAGTTTTCTCTCTTAGTATCCTGTGTTTAATTTGGAGATATGTTTCTCCATATCCCTTCTCCAGAGGTAAACGTCAGGTTTTTGCAATTGTACCTGCAATACACACTTCAAGTGCATTTTGAGCCTGAATAAAAGTCTGCTGAAGAATCAAGACACTCAGCGTCACTCTTGATATATATGTGCTTGAAGCATCAATACCCTGTATAACAAAGAAAGAGTGTTCTGTTGCATTTATTGCTAAAAGACTGTGTTTATTTTGCCTCAGAGACGTGAGGACAGATGTGAATAGGCACTGGTACAGGGCTGAGTCAGTGAACTGGTACAGTGGGCCAGTGTGACAGACGAAAATGGCCAGAATCTGGATACTGAGCAGGAGGAAGGGAGGACTTCTCTCTGGGATTGCACTTCACTGAGGGACATTTTCTTGGAGTATTGCATATTAAAAATAATGCATGTTCTCATTAAAATGTAGGAATGGAAAATAACAAAGTTAATAAGCAGACTTTGAAAGCTGCCTTGAAAGTTTATGTCTTATCTAGAGTATAGATAACTGCCAATAAAGAGAACCTTAAAACCTGTGTATTCCCTACTGGCAAGTTAAAGAAAGAGTAAAACTAAGCATCACTTACAGTAAACATGCTGATACAGCTTAACTCCAGAAATCCTGATTGTGAATCATTGTTCAGCATCAGCCACTCAAAGCATCTTCCAGTGAAATAAAACTGACAATGCTGGTTATCTGGAATCTGCAGGCAAGATTTATGAGTCAATTTCAGAAGGAAGTTTTAGGTCATTCTGTCAGTTGTGGTGTTATTTATGTACTGTTCCTGGTTTAGGACTCTTCTAGTGTATGCGTGGGAGAAAGAGTAAACTATGACCAAAGCCAGCTTCATTATATTGCAGGGAATGTTGAGAGTCACTTGTATTTATTCCACTTCTCCAGCTTATGTCAATTGATACAGAGTTTAATTCAATCTGTTCCTTTACAATTCATTGTCAAGTGTGTGTGTGTGTTCTCGGTGGCAGAGATTAGTTGGGTAAAGAATGTATTACCTTATTAATAGGCTTATAATTATATAACACAAATTTATTTTAAATTTTTTCTGTGGAATTTCTTTTTTGCTATGCTCTAGAGGAAAATGTGTTCCTATTCTGTTACCTTAAACCTAACCTACTGTGACATGCTTGTTTACATAATAAATTTAATATAACAGCTGTATAATAACTGTAAGTTGAATGCTTAAAAAAGAAAGAAAAGCACTGAAAATTTGATGGCAGGTTATACAGGATACTGTCAAATTATTTATACTTGGGGTTTGACTTTCCTTAAATGCCACGTGCATTTTTTTCACTTACAGGTGGTCAACTTTTCAAGTAGATAGTTTCACATGACAGGATAAAGAAAGGCCAAGAATCTTATTTCTTCCTTAAGGAACTACTCACTGGCCAGACTGCATACACAGGCTCCTCTGCACTAGTATATGTACACAGCCTTGTTTATGTTAGGATCTGCAAGAAGCCAGGGTTTGAGTGGTGGTGTTTTTCTAAATTAACACTCCACCAACAGATTTTGAAAAAGAAAGATGGTGGAATGCAGAAGTTAAGCAATAAGAAAATTAAATACGGTTTCTATTTTGCTGGAAAAGTGTAAAGGCTAAGCAACTCTTCTTCAGAAATAAATTTTACACCTCAGACTAAACCAAAATAGAATCATTGTATTTGTCAATTTGATTATAATCCCTATTTTAAAGCACATCAGACTGAAAGACTAAGAAGTTCAAGGGTGTCTTTCCACTTCTCATAATTAAATTAAAGCTCATTTTTTTCATTTCATAAGACGAGCGATGCTGCTAGAATTTCTAAAAAGTTTGTTTGACTTTAGAGAAACTGTTTCAGTTATGTCTGTTCTAAAAGTATTCTTTATGATTTAATTAAAAATGTTTGTTATATTGTGGGGTTTTACACAAAGTTTAATTTGAGCCTAAATTAAGCAGAAGAAAAGTAAATATGTATAAGATGTATCAGTGTGTCTAACAGACACACCAAATAATTGTCTTCCAGAATAAAATTTGTGAAAGTTCATTTGTTCTAGAATTGGTTTAAAAAATCATTTTTCCTCAATTTACTACTCCTCTGACAATTCCTCCATTTGTAATCAAAAAAAGAGAAATTAATTTAAGCAGTTTTCATACCTAAGTGCTAGTGCAGGAAAAGGTGAATCTTGAAATCAGTTTGTATGGGTTTTCTGAGAACTACTTTTAGTTTTTGTTTCCTTTCCTGAACATTGCAGGGAGGTTGGGAGTGGGTTTTTTGTTTTTCAGACACTTAATTACAGAAATAAATTGGACTGAAAATCAAAATATAAGCCTTAAGTGCGTTTTTCTGATGAAAGTCTGCTGGTACATTTCTCCATGTCTTTGCCTCCTTGCTATTTTTTATCTTTGTTTAAGAAGGCTTCACTACCTTTCTCGTGGTTTAGGAGAATGTGTTTGGGATTTGGAAGATCTGCATCCTGAAAGTCCAGTGGTACAGATTTTGAATAATTATTCTTTATTAAGCTTCCTTCCAACTACAATGTGAAGAAGTTTAATGGTCAGCATGGGTGTAATTACTTGGCCTCCACTTACTTACTGGCACAACTGTGTCAGACCTGTAACTGGCAATGCTACTACAGCAGTTATTAAAAAATAGTTCTTTAAAGAGCAGTAGTGTTGAGGAACACTGTTGTTGCTGGGATTTATTCTGGTTTTAGGGAATGTAGAAGTAAGCTTTGCTGATAAGGGAACTTCTTTGTCTCGTGTGACTTTTATTTTCAGGGTCCCTGCAGTTGGTTGGCCTATTATCTTACATTGTCAGTGTCTTAGAAACCTTTTTTCCCCCTAGTTTCCCATAAATTAGATTTTCACCACAAACATACTGGGTTCTGCTTTGAAAAGCTTTTCTCTAAAGAGACAGATGCCAGTGAACAAACATTTTGCAACATTCTACAGAACTAAAGTAATCATAGTAAACTATAGTTCATTACATCAGCATTGTTGCTTTTGTTCAAAGAAAAGGGGTCAAATGGAGTCACTAGTTTTTCTTGAGTTTCATTTTCTCTTAACTGTGTGGAACTCTTTCAGTTTATTTTTTGGGTTGTGGTGTTTTGGTTTTCTCTTGGTTTGCTTTACTTTGTGTTACACATTGGCTAGTCACCTCTTGCTTTGGTGGTTTGTAGGTAGCTGACGTCTGTAGGGTCTGACGTCAAGGTGAGAGGTTCTGCAGAGGAGGTTGTGGTGCAGAGTGCACATTGTTTCCTGTCAGTGCCAACTAACAAAGGCAAAATCTGGGGTTTGATTCGGTAGTGCTCCCAAAGTAATAATCAGCAAATTCTGGTATGTAAAAGTGACAAGGGTGAGACTGCTATTAAAGTTTATTTATAGAAGTTGGTTAACTTATTTAGTAAGTGCACGATTCTGTACCTCTGTCAAAGAGGTCATCATAAAATATACAATATGCTGAAAGAATTAGTATATTATGATTAAAAATTACTTTAGGAATATTCTTACATAACTTGTAGAGAAGTTACACCTTTTTGGAGGATGAAAGGAAGACGTAAGAGAACATTGTAGTTGGGCAAAGATAATAAATATGGGTTCACAAATAAAGCCAAAGTAATGAAGCATTAAGTATTTTTTGTCAGGAATGTAGTCTCTTATGTCTCTTCAATGAAGGCAAATGTTAAAGATACAAGATTGCACAATGTCAAGGTGGGTTAACCTGTGTTCTGATGGAAATGAGCAGAATGGATATGGGAGAACAAAACCTCACCACCTCAGAAGATCCTGGAAACAGCAAAAAGAGAAACTTTGCTAGTGAGATCTTCTATTTCCACACTATATGAGGAGCACAACACAGGTGAATGTTCAGAAACTTGCATAAATTTTAATATAGTTCCCTTCTGAGCAATGAGCTAGGCTGGCTAAAAGGCAGTTACCATAAACATGAGATAAGTATGAATACTGTGAAGTTATCAGAAAATTATAGAAGACTACAACTGAAGTATATGAAAAAAAATTGCCTTTAATGGCAGCAGAAAAAAAAATACAACAAAAAGTAATCTTCTATAGGAATTCTGTGAGTTTCTTTGGAAAGGAAGTATGTGAAGGACAGTTCCAAAATATTTAATCTTCTGAACCCTTCAGCCTGTGTGATGAGCTTAAAATAAGTGTCTTTCTCCACAGTCAAGACAGGTTTCTTCATCTCATTTAGCTTCATTGTTCCTGAAGATGGATGTTGTCTGCACTAGTAGGCTAGGAGCACAACTACACTTTTTTCCATAGGAAAATTAGTGAAAGTTTTCCAAGTGAATAGTCCTAGTTTCATTCTACCTCTAACAGGATTGGTTGCAGTTGTCTATTTGGTGTGTACCTCAGAGCACTGGGGCAGGAGTTGCTCTTTTAACAGATGTCCTACTGTCCTCTTTGTCTGCAAAACAGAATAAGCTCACCACAATTGTCCAGAACAGTGCTCTGTAAGCACAACATTCACTATTTCCCTGTCTATAGAAGTCTGTGAAAACCTGTGAAAGAAATCATGACTTCTTCAGAGGACTCAGTGGCTTTGTCCAACCCTTGAAAAGTTATGAATTGCTGATGTTTCAAAAATTTTCTCTCTTAAAACTGAGTCGCAGTCATATCTTACTATGACACTCTTTTGAAGATATTTCAAGGTAAAAGCTGCTTATTTTCTGGAGGTTTTTCACCTTACACATGTTAACAGTTACTGCAACACTGGCTGGAAGGCTTTTGAGCAGAATCTGGCATGTTTGGAGTTCAGTTGCATTGTCCCTTTTCCTTCTGTTCTGTGCACAGACCTATGACTGACTTGTGGTCTTGATCTAAATTTGGTGGCTGACATATTTCCCTTTTTTCTCTCCACTTACCAATAATATCTGCAGATCCGTTTCTTTGCTTTACCCTGTTTTGTTTGTTCATCGTTTTATTCTTGACAGATTGATTATTTGCTATGATATATGGGCCTCTGGGCTCTTGAGATAGAAGGTAATGTGTTGGTCTGGTCAGTCACAATAAGATGTCTTGGATATCTACTTGGGTATATATAAGGTTGACTTATCTATCTACTATTCCAAATCCTCCTTTGACCTTTTTTTAATGATTCCATACTTTTCTACTTTATGTATTGATGTAGTCAGTATCAAAGCATATCAGCAGGAAAAAAAAGGGGGAGAAATGGACATTTCTTTCAGAACAGATGTTTTCATTTTTTTAGTAAATCCACTCTTGCTTCATGAGTCTCAAGTGAAAAAAATCCCTCAGAAACTTACTGACATATGCTGGAAATTCTCAAATGTTGCAGAGTGTGCATAAATTTTCAAACTATTGACAAATCAAAGATTAAGCTTTATATGCACTTACGCTTTTAAATAGTTTAAAAGTAGGTAGGTAGCATATCTCCTTCTCAGAAATAAAGTAACAGGTAGAACCTGGCTTCAGGATACAAACTTCCTAGAATCATAAGCCTTTAAAATATTTGTGTGAAGTCTTCTTTGTAAGAAACTACCTTTTTAAGTAAACGGAGCATTTCTTCTCTGACTATATGGCCTCAGTTATGTACTTCATCCAGCTGGGCACTTTAAGAAATCTTAAAGTGCCCAGTTGGATGAAGCACCTTTGTTCTTTTCTGAGGAATGTGAGGAATCTTCATTTATTTCTCTCTTGCCAAGAGCTGAAATAATCAAATCCTAGTTGTTTCTCAAAATGAAAGTAGAAGAGAACATTGAAATTAATCTTCTGTTTGTTGTGTGCTGGAGACCAATAAGAGTGTGAAGGAAAGGAAATATATGGAATTGCATTAACTTTCGGCATATCTTCCAGTCTCCTGTATCATTTCCCCTATGGCATTCTCTCCCTGAGGCACAGTTTAGTCTTCAGTTCATAAATATTTCATGGATTATTTAGGGAGGATGCCTTTCAGAAGAGTATGCTCAGATGTAATATAGAGCCTTTCAGATGAGTATGCTCAGATGTAATATAGAGCCAAGTCTGTAGCTTCACACTGTATTCAGATAATGCCAGAGACATTCTGCAGACTTTGAAACAAGGTGTGATGGTCCAGTATTATGTGTCTTCCTAGAATATTACAAGTCAGCATTGTTTTGCCATTTTAGAAACAAAAATCCTTTCAGGTAACTGCGTGACTCTCTGTTCTTGTGCAAGATTGAATTAGAAGTAAATTGGCTTTGGTTTCTTAGAATGACTGTGTCCATGTTGCACTATATTTGTTCACAAAGCTCAAGGGTGATTTTCGTTCTGGTGGTAGAAGTTGTCTTAATTATGGTAAGATAAAATGTTATGGAAACTTTTTTCACTGATCTTATTTGTTGGTTTCACAGCAGGCCTATTGGTAAGCCCAGTTAGTGAAAGCATATAGATTTGGGGATCTTTTGGCTCTTCTATTTGCAATGTTCTGTTCTATTTAAAGAAAAGGATTAAACTGAAAGCATTCCTCCTCTTTTATTTGGATGTTTGTTTTTTGGGTGTTTTTTTTTTTTTTTGGCTGGTTGGATTTTTATCCCCTACTTTTGGAAAATATGACATGTTGCTTTCTATTTTGCTTTTTAGTAGCTTGAGATACAGTTAGATGCCTTTCTCAGGATCAGTCTGAAACTGTGTGGTACAATGCACAGTGGTGTGAATGGCCTGTTATGAGCACTAGTTAAAGAAGCTGTGACAAATCAGCAGTGTAGATGAAGGGGGGAATTGGTTTCCCTGGCTAGGAAAACTACAATGGCAGTTGTATTGGGCAATCAGTGTTCTCTTGGTGTGTTTTTTATTGCCCAAATGTCAGTGTTTCTCAATAGCTTGCTCATAGAAAAAGGAGTCCAGGGAATTCTCAATGTCCAAATCACAGAACATGTGCTATTGTTTGAATTCTCCTCAATGTGTGAGCTGCTCACAGCACGCTGTAATCATGTATCATGCTGGGTTTTGGTATCTGTTATGCATTACTTCAGTTTCTTATGACTTTTGTCTTCCTTATTTACACAGGGGAAGCAAAAGGGCAAACTATTGATCAGGAAAAAGAGCTTTGAGATGTAGCTTTACTTGGGAACACACTACCTGGTTTGGCCTTGGATACTTTATCCATGTCTTTCAGTCTAACTATCTGTGGGGGAAAAAAAAATGTAATGCCTTCTTTAAGACCTTGTAAAAGCTGTTACTGTGTTTGATATTAAAGGTTATTGTGGAGGAGTCATAGGCTTTTTCAGTACAATGCAGTCATAGATACCAGTTTGTCTTTCTGATTGCTGTGAAATAATTGTTGGTGCCTCTTTGCCAAAGACATCGTTATTCTGTCTAAAAAATATCAGTACAGATTCAGTACTTCCTGGAAAGTGTTCAGAGTGGAACAGATACAGGTCTGAGCCTTCTCAGTTCTCTTTGTACACTACATCAAATGAACTCTGCTCCATTTACTACAGCTTTAGATGAGAGCAAATGAAAAGTTAGTAAAACCTTGGTTGTGAATAGTAATAAATCAGATTTAGTGAAAGTAAAATGAATGCAGCCAAAATCGTTTAGTTCTGCTTTAAAATTTATATATTTTGAAATTTTGTTTAATATTGCAGATGTTTTCAAGCTTTTAGAAAAATATTTACATTACGATTACAGACACAAATAAAGCAGCATAACTATCTAATCTAATCTGTGATGCACAGCTTGTTGCAAGATCCTCTAAATAAGAGGGGAAAATTTGGAAATTGATTGAGGAACATTTCTTCCCAACCAGCTCAACTCTATGTCCATACTATAAAATACACCGTGTTGGAAAATTATTAGCCCATAATTTTGTCTTTAATGTGCATACAGACCACTGTGTAAAATGTGACCAATTCAAACGTCATTAAGAACCATTTTCCCTATCTATAATAACAGTAAAACTGTGTTCAGTAGTCAATGTGTTTTTACTGTGTGCCAAATGTAGACAAAACCTGAGTTGTTCTTTGTGAAATACAGACACCAAAGAGCTTTTAAATGTGGTAAGTCTATGACTAATGGTAACGCTTATAGAACTGTTGGGAACAATGTATTAATTTATGTAGATATTTTCCAGCTCTGACTTTAAGGGTTATTTGCTTTAGACGATGTAAAACAAACATAATACAGCCATCCAAAGTTCAGATGCAAAGCTGCTCTTAATAGAAAGAGTGTCTTCCGTGGAGAATGCTTGAGCAGAGCCAAGCTAGATGATAAGAAAGGACCCAGACATGTTTAACTCACCAGAGAATATTGTCTTTAAAAGGTTACTCAGTAGTTCTTCAGACTGCATTTCAGAAGCATCAGTGCAGTCAGCAGACCAGCGTGTCCATCCTATCACTTAGAAGAGTTCATGCATGAGCTGTTTGCCATGGATTTCCAGTGATCCAGCAGCCTAGGGAGAAAGTGATTATTTGGGACTCTGAATTGTTAGATGCAATAATCTGTCTCTTAAATGGATAACTCAAAGTAATCTGTGGTTATTGCATTTAGAATAGATACAGGAAGGCATCTCTTAATAAGTACAGTGCAAGTAGGCAGTGTTTGAATGGAATGTTCTTCTGTAGGATTGACTGCTAGGATTATATATGCTATTTAGTTTCCTGCTGATTAAATTATATTACAGTTTCATCTGCCATCTGTCCATTTTAGGCATGCAAAGCAATAGACCTGGGTGGACTGCACCTTACAGAAAGGCTTGGCCTTTTCTCTGAGGTTTTATTGGAAGAGGAACGTGAGAAGAGTCACATCCCTAATCAACATGACTGCATTGTTGCAAGAGCTCTTCCTAAGAGGGTTTTCTGTAGACAAGGCCTTGGAGAAACATAGTTGGTAATCTCCCCCGCCCACAGATTGTGGTGGGGATGACTTTTTGCATTCTTAGCAGTGGAGCAGCCTTGCAGCAATCTCTCTTCATGCATCCAGGGCAGCCACCCTTTGCTGTTTGTCCCACCTACTGCAGACAGTGCAGCACAATCTTCCTTGGAGTTAGAGAAGACTTTCGGAAAGAAAAGGGGTTTTCCAGAAGAATTGAAAATCCTATCATTAAAGCTCAGATTATTTTCTTTATTTTGTAGTTCAGAAATATCCTTTTTTAAGTTGGCTCAGTCTTCCTTACTTTTTTTTAAATTATTTTTATTAAGTTTGTTGCTTGATCTGACCTTTTAAAAAGTCTCTTTTGTGTGGCTTTGATTTTTATAGGGCAATCCATTCTAGTGTAAGAACACAAACAGTGTAGGGGTTCACTTTCATATATAATACCTCATTGTCTTAAAATAAGTATTTTTTTCCAATTGCTTTCATTGGTAGTTGAAAGCTGCTAGGAAAAGATGTGCATAATTTATTTTTGATATGATAGAACTGGGAAGGAAAGCAATTGATAATGATAACAACTCTAATGTAAACTTGTTTTCCACTGGTGACGCTCATACTCTTTTCTTTGTCATGTAGTGAGTAGTCCCAGCATAAATCATGTCTGTATTTGAGGTTCATGTTTAAGCAGTTCCCAGAGTTGTCACTGGACTTTCAACCATCCTTGCTATTTTTAATGTGGATTTTCCTGATATTAGGAGGCTCTGCCCATGTACTAGCTGATCTATGCATGCGTGGCAACTAGTCCTTCTAAGACAAACATATTTCTGGAAATTCAAAGGTGACTCTACAAGAATAATTTCTGAGGGCTAAAAGTTGTAGCAGAAATGGCAGAATATTTGAATTACACGGTAGCTCTTTATGGGAAGTGCTGATTGCACATTGCAGAGTTGCACCAGCCAACATTTTTAATTCACAAATATGCCATGTCTTATTTTTAATCTCACAGCATGGTACACTACCACTGTGCATGCTGTATTGGCTTGCTTTTATTTTACTGTTTGCAATATGTGAGCTTGAGAGGGGACAGAAATTAAATCCTTAGGCCTGCCTGGCATATCTGCGGCAGCAGCCAGTTTCTTGACTACATTTCAAGGTGACAGTCATAGCTACCACCAAGTTTTTAGTTCTGAGGAGTGGTCACTGGCCCTTTAGAGCTGGACCCTGCTACTTAATCCCAAAGTTATAGTAAAAAATTGCATTCTCTCAGTTGAGAAAACTGTAAATCACCTGAAAAGATTCTTCCTTATGCATCCTGGTGTAGGTGATTAGATGAGCCATGGCAATCCTTTAAAATAGTGTGCATAGTTAAATTTTGTCTCTACTTTTTTCCATACTTGAGCCTGAGATAAACTTAGGCATAGAGTTGGTTGATAAACCTTTCTCTGGCCCTGAAGGAGAGGTCATTGAACATATCTCTGTATCCCTTTGTTCCAGCAACCCAAAGTCTGCAGCAGATGACCAGATGGCCACAGGGCATGTTTTGTAGCTACATGATAAATCTCATGGCAAGCAATTTCCTTCCATCAGTTAGAGACACGTGTATAAAAATTTAGATTTATTTTCCAATTAAAAAAAAAAAAATCCTGAAAACCGTCTTCATGAAAAACAGTGCTTCATGTGCCAGATGGGAGAATGTGCTTCCCTTTTTTTAGTGTAGGGCAGCCAAAAAATGGTTTGTGGTTCTGAAGAAGTTGTAATATTTGAGAAAGTGCAAATCCAATCGTATTGAATATAAAAGATTAGGATCATCTTTTTCTTCTGGACTTTGTAAGAAGTGTGTAACTTTTGGACAATGCCTTCTGTCTGACCTGAGATGGCAATGGTAAGAAGTAACAGCCACACCTCTAAGGAGTTATGAAAAACACTGGCATGTGCAGTTAAACCACTTAGAAATATAATAAGGCAAGACAATGAATAGGATTAGAGAAATGTGGAAGTTTGTAGAACTGGTGGCAGTGGTTGACCGCTTATATCCACCAGCAGATCTTGTTCACAGGGGAAGTTGGAAGAAAGCTAGTTATTACTACGACTTTGTTTGCTCTAAAGGAAGAGGGCCCAACAGAAGGGAGCTTCAGATAGCAGTAGTGGGCATTTTGATGTATATTTTTAGTACAGCTAAGATAACATTTCTAGAAGTGTAGCTTATATTTGAACTCTCATTTGGGGTTCTTGGTTTGTTTCATTTTGTTTGGGGGTTTTTATCAGCACTTTCCATGCATTCTTTCTTTCCTTTCCCTGGTTTTTCTAGCTTTTTTTCTAAAAAAGTAAGTTTTTAATTGGCTAGAAACATACTAAGTTCACTACTTGCTTATCAGTGGGAAGATGGGTCAGTTTGCTTTTATTGTCATGACCCTCATTTTCACAGCCCCATGCTTTTCATTCAGTAATAAGACAAGAGATACAATTGACATTGCTTTAAATGTTTCTCACCTGACCAGGAAAGGCATACATTAGAGATTGTGTCTGAGGTTTTTTCTTGGTTCTTTCATGACACTGCACATGTATTTTGTGTAGTGGGATATTTAGATAATGTGTCTGGCAACTTCCATCATAATTAGTGTCTGGAATTAAGTTATCAATGCCAAGAACTATCATTTAGTTTGTAGCATGTCTGTAAAGGTGGATGTAAAAGGTATAACCTGTCCTGTGTCGCTGTGGGTAGGCCGTAAAATGGTTCTGAAATGCTTCTTGTATTGCCAACCATTTTAGTCTTCAGAAGCAGGGGAAGAAAAAGGAAATAAAAAATGTAATCTGGACATATTTAACACGTTGGCATATTTATCCTACACATGGTGTTAAAGTTGTCCTAGAAGAATCAAGAATGCCTTTAGAGATTGGTTTACAGACATTTTCTTGTCCTTTATCACAGTTGCAGCATATGAGCTAGGTATCTAAGTAAGCAGTCAGCTGAACACACACATGGCTAGGTTATCTCATTTCTAGCTGCCTTGCTTTGTTTATCAAGCACTTATGTAACATTCAGAATTGTATTAAGGCAAGGCTGAGCTTTGTATTTGCATCCTGTTATCCTAGTGCTGATAGGGGAGATGAATAGAGCAGGGTGTGAGATGGTTAAAGAGACAGCTGCCTCTGCTCTCTCTCCTTTCCTAAGCTTAAGACCTCAGATCTACACCCCATCTCTCATTTGCTTTCTAGCAATTGCAGTGCAAGGCTGTGGGACTTGATGCTTCACGCTTCTCTCAGCAGCATAAAGTCACAGAGGTGAGGCTGCGAAGGCAACAAGTGCCAGACTGTAAACATTGATTTGAACGCTATAAAACTGATTTGGGCTTGGAGATAGACCAGGGATTTTCAATACATGTTTATAATTAAGAATGTAAACAGAATTCCATGTTTATATGCCCCAGATCAAAAACACAAAAAAAAAAACCACAAAAAGAGGCTTTTAAAGCTCTCGTTTGAGCTCATTGAAAATAATTCAATAGTTAGGTTAGAAAGGAAAGTGACACTCCTGCGAGCCTGCAAGCATTAAATCATACCATTTCCTTGTCTTCTTCCTCTCCCTCTCCATCACACACAGTTGCATACAAAAGCTCTGTTGCAAAGCTGCTGTTTTTCATTCTTGACTGTACCCTTTTTTTGAACACATATGCATGTAATGGGTTTTATTTGTCCTTTCCTCTGCCCACCGTGGCAGGATGTTAAAAAGAGGGTTTGCCTAAAAAGATTTATTAAAGTCAATAATTGTCTGTGCAATTAAAGACCTTTTAATGGTAACACAGCAAAGTATTTTTTTACTAAATAGGTTGGTATAGACTCAGTGTGACCATTACTTAGTCATGTAACTCATACGCAGCTAACTTTAGCCAGCCTAAACTGGTTTCAAATTCTGTTGGAATTTTTTGGTCAATAACTCATAACCCCTCTTGAGACTTATGAAAATTCCTTTTTAGCCTTGTTAGTTGCTAAGTAATGTCCCTACTTGGATAACAGTTTAGATACCGATCCTTAAATTGATAGCTTGCAAACAGACTGCTAAATTTATGCAGGGAGCCTTTCTGGACAAAGTCAGCCAGTTTATTTGCTGGTTTTTACAGGAGTAAAGCCTTGGAATCTCTTTCTGCTTAAGCTGCTGATAGCCATCTGAATTTTCCTTAACTTGAAAGTTCTTATCTAAAGTAAAATCTGAATCCAGATTTCCTTACCTCCTTCATTACACACTCTAAAAACTTTTAAAACAGGCCTTCCTTTTCAGTTTTGAAATTTTTATTCAGTACTTCAGTGTTGCTCTCCCTAGATTTAAGCCATTAAACAAATAGTGCATTAATACAGATACCAGACAGATACCATGCCTGTTTCTCATTTGGTTTTCCCTTGAAACTAACTCTAGTTCAGCTGGTGACACTCCTAGATGTGGTGCTATGGAGGAACATCTAAAAATTCTGCTTTAGAAAATTAAAACCCCTTCTTTTGTAGAAAGAAATATAACCACTTTCTTGAACTTACTTTGATTTTGAATTTTTACATAGTCTTTGATTTTTTTCAGAGAAAGATACATATTGGATTTATGTTGGTGCCAAATGTTGTTTCAGATAGAGTCAAGTTTTGTGGCAAAGCTTGTAAAATCAGCATTTCTTGAAGGACATACTTACATGATGACTTTTATGGCACGATGAAGAAGCTTGTATAAAACATCTGAAAGCTGTTATAGCAAACAAGAGATTTGTAATTTTACTGTAATTTGTAAACTAATTAAAAAAATCCTTATGGCACTTTCCCCAAACAAGTGTGGGCACTAGTAGGCCTTTCTAAATTTCTATTCTAAATTCTAGGCATTTTTACCTAGCATAGTCCAACTCCCTGACATTTTCAGTTAAGTTATCATTATAGCACCTTAAAAATAAATTAAACATATTAAGCATTATCTTCTTTCCCTTAACCACCATTAACTGCAGGCTTAAATTTTGAATTTTCAGTGATGCATTTCAGGAGGCCGAGTGAGATTAACACCACAAGCTGTAGAATCGTACGTCGCTCACCCACTAACAGGGGCCTTTTTTTCTGTGAGTTTCCATAAATTAGATGTGGAGCCAAAGCAAGCGGAAGCTATTTTTAGTGCAGCAGCAGCACTGCAGAACAGAAGCTGGCAGAGCATCACGTGTGTCAGACTGAATCAAAGGGAGTATCCCAGCAATGTGCTGTAAACAAAACAAGGGCGCTGTCAAAAAACAAGCTTCAGGTACCGAAAGAACCCAAATCAAAGCCTCACGCGAGAAGCAAATGCACCGACTGTGTTTCTTAGGAGATTTTCCTATTTTGCAAACATGGGAGCCTATTAAGAATTCCGTGTTTCCTGGTGTCCCATTGTCTCGCTCGATGCAGTCTTTACCATTAGGCATTTTATCTAGACATTTTCTCTTTTATTTAGGGATTTTCTCTGTATCTTTTATCAAGTCTCATTGTTGTCTGAAGATATATAAGCATAGCAAAAGCAGATGCAGCTGTCTGCAGAGCCACTGCACAGGGGATGTCCTTGCAGTGAAAGCAGTGCTTTACAGCATGTGAGATGTTGCTTGTCAGCAAGCAGAAGAGCAGTATGAGCAAATACTTCACTCTTACACAGTAACTGGGTTGACATATTCATCTGTGAGATTTTGTATTCATAATCAGTAGTTTTATTATTTTGTGGATATTTTTTTGCATGGATTGCATCTGTCCTCAGAAATTATACATTAACCTAAGTAAATACTCACTAAACCTTTCAAAGATTAACTTTTACTTCGTTTACTTTGGTTTCCATGTGTTCTTATGCTATTGAAGGCACAAATAGATTTTAACTCGGTAATTTCAAAACTATCTGTCTGTTATTTAGAATCACTTGCCAAGGCCATGTGCCATGAAAGCTTATGCTCAGTCTATACCAGGAGCTTATTACTACTCAAGCAGATGAGACACAGCCTTTATGAAGGTTAAAAGAAGTGTTGAAAATTTTCGTTTCAGTTGGTAGTTAAAAAAAAAAACAAACCAGGCTGCTTCCCTTCTTCCTAAAAACCGTATGTTCAGGTGATGCATCCTTTGTTGATCCTGTTGCAGGTGCATGTATTTTAATGAACTATCAGGCTTGAATTTGTTGGGGTTTCTCTTTCAGGAGCCTAGGAAATGGGAGAGTGATTGTTGCTCTTACAGTAAATGCAGCTAGCTGTGAAAAAGTGACTTGAGGAAAAGGATGTCAGCCTAAGCTGAATAATATGATTTCCCTACAATAGCAGCCTATGCAAAAAAAAGCATTAGATGAGATTAATACACAATAGGCACATCAAGACAAATGCAAACATCAACGCCAGTTGTGTCAGCACTGGCACAAAAGAGCTCTTGAGTGCAATGAGTCCCTCTTGTTACTTCCCTGCTGCTCCTGACTGGATTTTTCCCCTGGGCTGGGGGAAGGGTCGCTCAAGCTAACACCGGGGTTTGGAAAGAACAATGATGCAGCGAGTTCTTAGACACCTCAGACATGGCACAAGTGCTGTATGGGTGCTGGGATTCTTCTTGAAATTGTGGGTGTAATAGTCAAAAAGGAGCTGTAAACTCATCTGACCCACTGGCTGCACATTTTGATTTAGTTAATATATTTTAGGCAAGTTGCATCCAGGAAAAAAAACCCAAACATAGAATGTAATGTTGGGAGTAGGAAAAGCTAAGAAACAAAGAGTAGAAACAGTAAATTGTTAAAGAATGTTGCATGCACATTAGCTGGTTTGTTTGGGGTTTTTTAAGGAAATTAGTTTGATTTTTTTTGTGCTAGAATCCGTGTGTTCAACATTATCTTAAAGACAGCAAAAATATTTTATATTATTTATAAAAATTTATAAAAATTATCATTTTATATAGAAACAAAAAAGCAATAGCTTTTGTGTTGGTGATGAATAAATGTTTTCAAATGCCTGTAGCCAAACCAGGGGAGCGTCCAGCTGAAGTCAGAATCCACAGTTGCTGCATGAGCTGAGAATCCAAATGTCTCATGCTGCCTTATAAGATACAACAAAAAGATATGTCCCTGCATATCTCTGAATTAACCCCTGAACTTGCTTCTTGTCACACAGTTCCCTTGCACAGATACACTGCCTCCTTACTCCAGTACCCATCTATTCCCCTTCAAAATGCAAACTCCAGAACATTCTCATGTCTGGTTTTGCTTGAATGGCTTCTACCACTGTAGCTTCAAAATAGAAATAAACTGAAAACAGTTTGATTTGAAATAACTATAAATCACAGGAAAGTAGTTAGTCTTCATCTTGAATTTTTATAGTGTTTTTAGGTGTCAGAAAATCAGAATTTGGAGATTAGGAGCTAATTGTGATTTCACCAATGCTGGCGAACAACGTTCTGCATTCTGCTACAAATAACTTGCTGCTTAGCCCCAGCAAATCTTCCACACTTCAACAGAAGTTAGTAATCGCTTACGTGTTTGTGGCCAAACTAAGTAGCCTTTGCAGTGCTGACACTGCTTATGAAGGGCTGGGAGTTGCGTGTATTGCAACCACCGCATTTCCTGTCCCAGCCCTGGGCGGAAACCAAGGCAGGCAACAAGGGTGGAGAATCTCCTGCTCGCTGGATGTCATGTCAGCCCTTCAAACACACACCTCACTGTTATCAGTAATAAGCAAAATAAATAAATTGGTGTGCCTGCAAGGCATGACGAAGCCAAGCTGTACGTCACATCCAGCTCACAAATTATACCTTCTACAGCTCAGCTCACCACTAAAACATCTGTAAAACAGATTTTACTGAATGAAGTGTAGAGCAGAAATGGCACGCTTAGAAAGTAATTGCATTGAGCTCCAAGTGATGCAAAAAAAATTGCAAGTTAGAGTAATAGTTGCTGTGAATCTGCTAGCTACAGGGGAACTTAGAACAGATGCTACTTTACTAGCATACAATCTTTCAGTGGGTCAGTTATGACGTATGTAAGTAAAAAATCTATTAAAAGCTATCATATTAACATACGGCAATGTAATTGTAAAGGAAGAAGATTTTTTTTTTAAATTATGCTGGGTTAACATACGAGTGCTTAAATTAACTTTGGCGTGTAGAACTGTTTAAATTATGTAGTAAATTAAATACAACTAGATCAAAGCTTGCGTTGTTATATATAGTTGCAAAACCTTTGCAAGGACATAATATTTGTAAACAGCTTGTAGTAGCTATAATTTTCTTGTTCCACAGTCTGTGGTAAAGAATCTTCTATACATGAGACTTAACTTTCTGCTGTTGTGTGTATTTCAGAAGTTGTTTTTCTGGATTTCTTCTCTGCCAGCTCCTTTTCAGGCTCTTTGAATCTTTTGACGCAGAGTGCAGGTGCAATTGCAGCCTGTCTGGACACACCCAGCCTGCCATTAACCTAACCAGTCTGGGCACCTGTGCAGAAGAAAAGAAGCTTAAATACAGCCAGGTTTCTAAAACACAAGGCTCAAGTGCTGAAGCCTTGACATAGCAGAAACACTGCTGTGCATAATTGAGCTGGCTAATTTAAATTTCAGTAGATGTCTGCGGTAATTATCTGTATGCCTGTGGTCTGTGAAGATAATGTCTGGGATATAATTTTCTCATACACATAGGTTTGCACCTATCCTGTGGATGTCTTTTTTTTTTTTTCTGTAATGCAAGTTTCGTATGTTCTAGTTCAGCATTTCAACTTCCTTGTTTATGTCATTTTCTTTCTTCATTTCTAGCAGCTTGATATATTTTGCACTGTTATTCTCAACTCTCATAATTCCAAATAATTATACTGAATTTTAATAATCTTGTCTTTCTTGTATTGTTCTTTCCAATACATTTGGAAAGCCCCCTTTTACTTGTTCTGCAAATGTGATATATTTAGCAGGCTCCACACATCTTGCTGAGCTTCAAAGTTAGATTGCTAAGTGTGCTTGACTTCATTCTAGGGAAGGTCAGGTTCCTGCCTTAATTTCACTGGGAGTCAGGTAAGCTCATGGCTGCATGTTTACTTAGAATCATCAAGGTTGAACCAGACCTTTAAGATCATCAAGTCCAACCATCCACCCAGCACTGCCACTGTAACCACTAAATCACATCACCCAGCACCAGATCCAGGTATTTCTTAAAACACCTCCAGAGGTGGTGACGCCGTCACTTCCCTGGGCAACCTATTGCAATGCCTGATCACTCTAATAAATTACTAAATTCCTCCAGAATCTGAAACATGGGTAGACACCTATTTCTTAAGCTACATGCAGAGCAAAAAATAAAAAAGTCTGCCTCTATGGGATTAAACATCAAATAAACTTTGTTACAAATACCCAACAGGAAGCAGAAATACCCTTATTTTGTGTAAAATAATGGAGTAGAGCATACAAGTATTTTTTCTGCTGTTGTGGATTGTCTTTTGTTTGTTTGACTCTCCTTTTCATTTTCTCAGAAATATGTAGTTATTTCAGTAACTTCAAGTAATATCAGCTGGATTGCTTTTAATTGTTATATTCATCGTTATATACCACGTATAGGAAGAATTGCATACTGTGTATGCAACATGCAGAAACGGATCCAAGGAGGTGATATTATCTGGATTGTCATCACCAGTACAAACTACAGCTCATCTGTACCCTCTTTCCAAGCAAAGCCCGTTCTGTCAGCAAAACATTATGCAAAGGGTCCCCTCCCACAGTGTTGTCATGCTTGTGTCATACAGCAAAACTGCTCTTGCTGACAAAGGGCTTCCTCCTTGGAGTTAGGTTTGCCCCCTAGTTTTAACCCTTAAATGATGAATTGAAATTGCAGTTTGTATCAGGCAGCTGCTTATCTCTGATGGATTTAATCTGTTAATGAAGAATAACATTTTGTGTTATTTACAGTGGTGATTGTCTGAGTGGTGTGTTGGCACTGATACACAGTGCTGCATGGCAATGCTTGGCACTGCCAGTTCGTCTCCTGCCTCTCAGAAGTGCTTTTTATACTCACTTTCTACTCATTGCTAAGCTGAGATTCGGTCCTTTTTGCACAAATTCAGTAAATGGGATTTTATGTGACAAAGCAAGACAGGAGGGAAAAACCCCCAGCATTCTTACCTCAGTGTGCATCCCACAGGTAGTGCTTGCCTCAGCTAGTACTTGGCAGGAGGTTTTTTCAGATCCTTGGGTCCAACTGAATATCTTTTTCAGCAGTCTCAGCTTAAGGTCTCTGAAGAGGATCTTGCCCCATGACTTGAATAAATTGCATCCTGAAATATACACCTCTCAGCTGTTTTTTTCCAAGATGACAAAAAGTTGTTGAGTTACAAAATTAGGACTCTGTAAGTAAGCAGAGGAATCCTGGCCATTAACAGAGAAAGAGGTATGATCAAGCAACTTACTTAATAGCTGGAATTGTTGTCTGGATAATGAGTGTGGGTTGAAGGGGGAAATAGCGTATTCTAACAAGTTCTATAGCAATGACAGAAAATAGTACTTGAACTAGCGGTGAGAGCTGTGGGCCTTTTTTGAAAGGATTGTGAGAGAAGGCATAACTTAGAACAATAGCATTTTGGAGTAAGACTGTGTAATGTAACTTTGTGCTATTTATAACATGCAGAGAGATAGAGCAGGTACTTGTGTTTAGTGTAATTATGCTTATGCAATCAGCTTTTTTAGGAAGATAACCATTTGACTAGTTTATTTTTGGAAATGTACTCCAGGGCGCTAAGATGTGTATCTATATATCTGTCTTTATATAATTTTCATCTTTGATTCTAAATCTGTTTTCTGTATCTGTCAGGAAATATTCTTCTACCTATAAACTATATGAGGCTGATTAATGACTGATGGCAGAAAAATCTACAAATATCAAGCTTTTGGCATCATAGGTGAAAATGCCTTGTTTTATAAGAGGAGAAAGGGGAGAAATTAATTTCCTTTTTAATTTCTACCAGAAAAAACCCACAGCCTAACCAGATGGAATTTCTTTTGTACTATAAATAAGCAAACCTTTCCTTCTTTCATGGCTTCAATTTTGATATATTTCTATCTAAATTGCTCCTTTCACAATTTTCTTTGGCCTGCTGCATTCAGGGATGTTCCTTCAGATGCTCAGTAGATGATGTAAAAAGCAGAACGAAGCTCTTCAACACCAATACAGATGTGTATCAGCGTATATCTATACAACTCCAAACATGCTGTGGGGCAGTCCTGATCACTTGAATGTGTATTCTGAGGATGGTTGGAATGAAATACATCTTGCCTATATTTGGTGCTAATCTCAGTGGTTTTATTAACAATTACAGGGAATATACACTGCCTAAAAATTGTTGATTGTGGCTTTATGTGAAATGCATTTTGTTTCCTTCAAAATGCTGTGTATATATTTCATGTCATGTCATAGTTAATTTTCTCAGTTGGGTGTAATTTAGCAATATTATTTATTAATATTGAATCATTGTTTTCTCATTATATCTTCCATTCCTTATCTTAACAATCTTAGTCATTTTAGTAGAAATGATGATGCCACAATGTACTGGCTCCAGTGTAAAACTTTACTTCATATTCCTCACTGTATTGAATTGTACTTTCAATGTCATGCATGGGCATGTCTTTGACTTTCCATGTCTATGGGGTATCTGTACTAAATTTTAATTGTAGCCTGCTTATTACCAGATTCCTCTTGCTAATCAGTACAGTTGTGTTTGAAGCAATAAATACGGAAAAGTAGCTGGGTCACCAGTGCTGTTTTCCTGTGTTCTACTTCCAGGCGCCTTTATCCTATGTCATGTTTAAAGATAAAGACCATAGTTACTCAAATTCTCAATGCAAACAAATTTTATCTTAAAAACACTTTTTTAAAGAATACAGGTGGGGTAGGGATGTAAAGGAGTGAGTTCCTGTAGCTTAATTTACTTTTCTGATCTGTTTTCTATTCTCCTCCCGTAATTAAGCAGGACATGGGTGCTGCATGATGTAGTTCTTGCCAGAACAGAAAACATTTTAAAGTGAGCTGCTGAAGAAAATCAATTACATTGGAAAACAAATTGTGCATGCATAATTGACAATACCTCCTCTAGCATTTATGTGGTTGTTCTTCTCAAAAGACAAGTTGGCTTTAATGATGGCAAATTATGGCCTAAGCGTAGTACTAGTTTTCCCAGTTGTTTCAACAAATGAATGTGCGCATTTTTTAAAAGCAGTGAGGGGCCTGGGGCCCTCTGGGCTTACAGGCCAGCCCCTGGGTTGGTGTGCCAAATGATACTGCCCGTGGCACTTACCAGACAGTTCCTAGAAAGTGACCTAGGCTGAGCCTCATAGGATCATCCACATTATAATGAGGAGAAGTATTTAAAAGGTAATGTGCCACACTAGAAGGTAAAGATGGAGTCTTATCTTGTTCCTGGTGGCTTGAGGGAGATTGCAAAGGAGCCTGTCAGTACTGCTGTACACTGACAGTTCCCTTAGGTCATGTGCAGGCAAAACCACTGCTAGGTACAGTCTTATTTATTACATTTTTTATATCCTCTGTTAAGCATGCTACTTGGAAGATAAGAAAGAGGGCTAGCAGTCTGTATCTAAAGCTGCTGGATTTTAGAAAAATTACAGGTTACTCTTAATAGCGAAATAATTACACTTGTGGAGAATGACATAGGAGCAATCATTCCCTAGAATAAAAAGCCACCTCTCTACTTTCTAAGTACAGAGACGTGCACTGTGATGTCATGTGTTGTTGGACAGTAGTAATGCAGTGTTTGGAGTTGGGCTGCAAAGAGTGGGGTCTTCATTTGCTATAAGGGAAAAAACCTTTGTTCAGGCTCCAAACGTCCAACATTTTGCACAGATTGCTGATCTTTTAAGCATGTGAGCTGCTGTTCCATTGAACTACAAGGCAAAGCTTTTCTTGAACTGAACTTCTTAGTCCCTCTGCATTTATGAAATCTTTCATCACTCTGACAAAAGAAAAAAAATAGTGCAGAGAAGTCTACAAATTTGTCTTGTATTCAGAATATCTTGCCATTTGTTTGTGTTTATCTACATTTGTTCAACAGTTATTGAAATGCCTTCTTACCTGTAGCTTCTGTGAGAAAACTATTCACTGTGAAGATTGTGTCAGTTTTGAAGAAAAAGTCGGTAGTTTTTCAGTGCACTTTTAGTATGCTTCAGATTAATTCTAGTCATCATTTCTTTCCTGCTGGCATGGGCTGTCAGTCTACATAATGGCCATGTCTTGCCTAGAGGGACAGAGGCGGCCCAGGAACATCCACAGGGTATCATGGTGGAGCCCGTCATACAACTTCTCAGTGCTGAGGTGGGAAGAAACACAAGCAAAAAGCATAAAAACCAGTTGGAAGCATCCCCATTTTCTCACTTCTGTGATTTGGCTTTTGTCCACATAATGTTTTGACACCAAGTCTGCTCAGAAGTCTGTTGCAGTGCTCGAGCTGAATTTAGGTCAGAGCAGCCCCAGATCTGACACGTAACCAGTAAATTAAGATATATGTCTTAAAGACATATGGTTCTTTATTACTTACACTTCTTGATTTGTTTTCCATTTGTTGCAGGGTTTTCAAGGTATTAGAAAAACCTTAAAAATACTGACATTTAAAAACCTTAGGCAAAAATGGTTCCTTTAAGTGAGAGTATTTCACTTTTTGAATGTGAGTAGCACTGAGACCTTCTCAAAAGAGCGTCTTGTAAGATGGGTAAAGTATCAGCATCTGCTGAGTTAAGGAATGGATTTTGCTTTCAAAATATCATCACAGTTACATTGTAAACCTGAACTTTTTGGATTTACCTTAAATTTTTGTCAATGCTCCCCAAAGCAAAGTAATGTCCTGCGAAGCAATTATTTTTCTGAAGGAAATGTAAATTTTGGTTGCTTTGATTCGTGATACCCTGTTGCAATACAGACATTTGTTAAGGACAAGAGATCAGTATGTATAGTACTGGTGTTAGGACTGGATTATGTGTAATCTAATTAAAGAGGTTACTAACAATTTGAAGGGATTATAAGATTAGCAATTATCTGTGTGTTTATTTGATTAAAATAAATGCTTGCAGATTTGGCTGCCATACCTGTGCTCTGGCATTTGGGATCAGAAATCCCATTTAATTGGAAGTAGAAAAACCAAACAACAACAAAACTTCATGGTTTCATTTTGTTTCTGTGATGATTTTAACAAAATGTCTAGTCCCCAATTAATCTTCACTCTCTAAAATACTGTTAATTTAAAAATCCAGGGTTTAGGTACTGGGCAAAGACCATAATTCTATAGGATACTCCTTTGTACAGGGTTGAGGCTTTGTCTGTAACTTTGCAGTTTAGGTGTGGTATCACTTAGTGAAGCTTCCCGATTTATTGTTTAAAGAATGTCCAACTCTGTGTGACTGAGAGTTTCATCTCATTGAAGAGCCAAGATCCCAGAGGTTAAAGTGAAAGGTCCTTATTCTTCTTCACACCATACTTTGGATCCTTCTGTCTCTACCTCCTCAGGGCACTCGCTATACCAAGCAATAGCATGAAGAACTTTCATGTTAGAATTTGGTTTAATTTGGGCTTTCTGTGAAAGAAGGTCGGATCCTTATAGACCATCACAAAAGTCATTCTCACACTCAGGACAGGTGCTGAGCATGCTACTTCTCAGAGCATATCCCAGCATCTGAGCCACAATGTCATACACACAGTTTGATGCGGAAAAGATAACCTGCTAAGGATCTTGTTGTTCTAGGAGTGCTCATATTTGAAGTGAGAAAGAAAAAGGAAAAGGATAAAAACACATCTACTTTTCTCCCTGAAAATACAAAACTTGCACCTGCCGTCACAGTCTGACCGCAGGATGACCTGCCTATATATTGCCAGCTATAAATCATTGCATAAACACACAAAGTGATGGTTCCATATTTAGAGAACAAATGATTCCTGGTTTTCATTTCCACAGATTACATGAAAGCTGAGAATGGTATTTTTAATCATCTCTTTAAAAGAAAATAAGAGAGAAAAAACAAGATTTTGAGATCTGAACTGACAAGTGGCTTTGGGTTTCTGACATTTATGCCTTATTTGTATATTCCTTTTCAGCCTTCTCCAGCTGCTATTGCATAAGTCTTGCACGTTTTTTCCACTAACTGTATGGGTGGAGAAGACAAATTGGGAAGTTCAACTCCTTTCTTGGTGCCTGTTGTTAGGAGTTTTAAAAGTTGTCCAGGATTTAAAATTGGCCTCGGTGGGATTTTTTTATAAAATTAGCTTTTATCAAGTTTGTGCCCTTCCTTGCAGATGTGAACATGGTACAAAAGTGATAGCTCTTAGGAAGTGGCAGGGTGACTTTTCATCTGTAAAGGCTGAAGTTGTTCTCAGTAGCACCATCATGCCCTTAGGGGTAGTGATGGTGGCCACGATCCTGGCAGCTGCTGGGCTCCCTGGTGGCTCCACACAGGTCCTCAGGCTGGCTCGGCCACTGCTGCTGTATTGCAGCACTGGCACAGTGTGTCTTGTGCTGCTCATCCCCCTTCTTCCCCAGCTTCCTTGCCTCAGGCCCTAGGTGGTGTGCTGGCACTGGGAGACAGCATCTCAGCATGGACTCTACGCAGGGATTGCCTGTGGTGCCAAATCCTCTGTTAGCCACAAACCAAGACCCCTTTGCGCCAGACTTTTGTAAGCCAGACCCCTGAAATGACAACCATCTGTTGGGTACAGGGCAGAAAGATAAAGAACAGAAGTGTAACCTAATCTTTAAAGTAACTTGAAGCAGGACATAATCAGGTTGTTACATAATTATTTTCCTCATTCCTCAAACCCAACTTATTGTTTTGTTGTTGTAATAGTACAGATGTGCTGTTTTAATAGTACAAATGTGCTGTACACTGAAAAAGTCACAGAAAATTGATGGGAATGTAAGGAAACGTACAGAGAAGTGCAGTGTTAAGAATGCTTTTCACAAAATGCTGTATTAATAGTGAACAATGTTAACATGACACTGTCAAATGTACAGGTAGCAGGGTTGTAGGGTTAGTTTTTAACACAAAGTTTTATAACCCTTGTTTTGTTTAAATATCTTATTGCTGTTAAATGGAATTAGGCCAATTATTAGCAAGTTAAACATGGTCACTGCATCCTTCTCCTTCCATTTTTGTAGTAACAATTCATCTTCTGGCTTCAGCTCCATGCCTTCCTCCAGCTACCCGAGGTAATCATTCAGCCAAGCCGTAGGTGGTGTGACCAATTGCTTGAATACATTCAGTGGTTAAATATATCCTGTTCTAAAATGGGCAGGATAATGGTGATATAATGAAAACATCTCAGCAGCAGCATTTGTAAAGATACAGGAATTTTCTTATGACTGTAATGGTTATGTCTAGCATTTGTATCTGCACTTCTAGACCTCTGCTTGATGTTCTTACTTTCACCTGCTAATTTCTTTGGCAGATGATCATATGCAGATATTACCTGATGCTGTTTTTCATTAACAGCTCCAAAGTATGTTGTGCATGGGAATAAGAAGGTTAACCCGTCTACTCTAGACTACAATTAGGGAAGCCCAAATAAATTCTAGTGCATGGCATGACCAAATTTGGGATGAGCAAGCTTTGAGTCCTTCCTATTGAAGGTGAACAGTTACTGTGTCTCTTTGCTGTGCTAAAGGGAAGGCAATAGGTCTGCCTCTGAATGAGGTGTGAAGCAGTCCTGTTGGGTGTTTGGGAGTTAAATGCTCTGGAACTGCTGGAAGGATATCAGTCCTCATCATCCTTCTGTCTTTTAGCTCCTGAGCCATTAATTTTTGTCCTGTTGCCCTGTTCTTACCTTGAACATTGACATGGTACTATGCTATTCCCCTAACTCTGAGAATATGCTGGTGGACCACACAGCAGCACTGCACATCAAAGGGTTGTTCATAGAGTTTGTGTCCAGTAGGACCCTCACCTTTTGTGTGGCGTGTCCTTCACACAGGGTAGAGGTACAGTGTTACAGCTGGGACAAGCATTAAGGGGTGCAGAAGAGAAATGATCTGCCACCACATTTCATAAACTGCAGTAAGGAAAAAGAAATTGTACCAGGTGTCCTGCAAGGTCAGCATTAACAGTTTCTTTTTTTTCACTGTGCAGTAAGCTGGTCACCTTCCTGAATTTTCCATAAAAAATGTTTCATTTTTCTTAGTTTGCACTCATGGCATAATTCAGGTTTTACATGCAAGGCTACATTCTTCTCTGGTAGGATGGGTGTTAGAAACCCTCATATTCTTCAAATGGTAGTTATCTATAGGAACTTCAAGTCACTCTTATGAGCGCTGGTCCTGTGATCCAAATGTTAATCTTTGGAACCAGTGCCAGTTGTCCTATTTGACTCCAGCCATGTCAGTTGTCTGTGTCATGTCAATGCCTGATAAACACATGATAGGTGAAAGCAAACAGATACACTCTCATTTCCCTCGGGATTTTAACACACTGTTGTTTCATTTGCGTGTCACCAAAAATGCACAGATCTGAAAACAGTAATAAATATGCATGTGTGTTTTTCCTGGCAAGGAACCCTTAAGAATTTGCTTTTCTTCATCCGAGTTTTCTAGAGAGTATTAGCATCCTTCTGTTTGAATCATCTGGTTTGACTTTTAGACATGAGAACTCTTGGCAGCAAGTTCTTTTGCACTGAGCTTGGACTGGCGCCACAGGTAAACACAAACTTCTCATGACTTCCTTTTCAGTCTGTGTTTTGTTACCTTTACCTCTCCTGTTTGGGGATTTTCTGCCTTCTCTTTTATCAGCCTCCTGTAGAAAACTCCAGTCAAACTGGTTTTTCCTTTCTGGCAATCACCATAACAGATTTATTATTCCAAACCACTTCCACCACATTAAGTGATCTTTAATTTCCAACAACCAGTGCTGTTTCTAACCTGGATTTGGCATTCTTCAGGGCTCACAGCACTTGGTGGATTTGTGTACACTTAGAGATTATCTAAGTGCAACCTTTTTTGTAAACAAAACCATCAGTCAGAATGTGTAAGTTGCACTGAAATATTTTTTTTATTATGACAGCAAGATAAACTTTTCAGTAACAGAGGAAGCTCTGTTTCCAACATCCAGTGAAAATACATTTTGTTAACTTTTGACATCCCTTGGCAACCTTGTGGTATATAGATGGTGCTTGTAAACCTGATGCATTTTATAGCTTTGAGTATTATCAAGGCTTTTTCCCACAGTTTGGCTTTCCTGAATGTAAAAGTCCAGGTTATTTTTGAAGAATTCAGCAGAAGACATAGAGGTGAGGTCTTCTATGCACTTTAGTTAGTGGGATGTAAAAACAAGGTTTCGATCTATCATTCTGTCTAAAGGCACGTTCTCCAGGTCCTGATGGGGCAGCTGCATTCTGCTCGTGTGTCTCATGGGATGTTTCAGGTATTATCAGCTTCCCTTCCAGCACCAGTTTGTGTAATTGCTGGAAGATGTTCAACAGTTGTTTTATTCAGACAGTGGATAAAGATATCCTAATTTGCCATACATCAGCTCACAAAGCAGTCAGGATCCAGATCTCTCTGGGTACTGCAATATGAGCTTTCTGTTTTCAGGTTATTGTCTTTTGGTCCTGTGTTCAAAATTGAACTTATAATTGCAGAATGTGCTCTGTGTAGACTTTACATGGCAGAACTCAAACCTGTGTCTCTACAAACAGTCCATGCATATGTGCATATAACAATTGTCTGCCTAGGACTGTCCTCTAACAAGAAAGAAGAAAGCATACTGAGTTTGGTGAATGCAAGCTGGTGTAAACGTGGTCAGAAGGAGGCTCTACATGTGCCGGTCTAAGTCTCACATTTTATCATTTCTTCATTCTTAGTCTGTTTTGCAGCAGTTCCACCACTTGCACCCCTGAGAATAAAATGTCTGATCACACGCAATAGAAAAATAGTGTCCCTTTTAAAATAAGTAAATAAATTACCTTTCTTCTTTCTCTCTTCGCCTGTCTTCCCTGTTCTCTGAGATCCCATGTGGCAGAAGTTGCAGATGATGAGTCTCATTTCTGCTGGAGCCTGTTAACCTTTCTGTGTGAATGACAGTTTTCCAGATTTAAGTCTTAGTCAGTGTTTATGTTAAGAAGAGGGTTAATGATGATCCCCATAGGCCTCTCGCTCGGAAAGCAAAAACATCTGCTAAGCCAAAAAGTGGTTAGTTTGCTAAATTTAGAAGGAAGAAATGCATTTCCCAAAATTCACACTGCTTCTTAGCAAATTTAGGGAACCAGTGGGGGCAAGCAGTTATGGGAGTCATACTGTTTATTCATTTTTTAGTTTAGTTTGTGTATTTTCAATTTAAAATGAGATTGTTATTATTAAGCAGAAAGTGAGTATTTACTCATGTATCTGAAACGTTTAATGCAGTTGAACTTTTTGTGCATTTGTTTAAGCTAATAGCTGGACAGATACCAAAGCCTGTGAAGTTTAGAGATGTTCTGCAGCACATACTGCATGCATGCTTAACGGTGGAGAAAGTGAGGTTAAAATGGATGTCTGCTAGGAAACTCCCTTAACCGAACCCATAGACGAGCAAAACTACATATTTTAGCCGTCTTTCTTCATCCTTGCCAAATGTGCTCCTAATTGCCACCAGCAGTCTGGCTCCTTGCGGGAGAGGGTAGCCTGATGGATGGTATGCAAGCCCTTGGTTGCAACCATCATCACATGTCTTTGCTTTTAATGTCTTGGCCAAAGTTGTCATATGTGAATAGGGTTTAAACTAGAGTTTCCTGCTTCGTGTGATTAGTGGGGAGCATTTTTTTTCTGGTACCAGTAAAGCATGTCATGATGGCTGCGCTCTTGATGACTTAGTGGTGGCTGGGGCCACAGCTGGCAGCAGCCATGGCAAAGGGCAAAAAACAAGATGGGTTATAAGCCTCCCTGTCGAGCTGCTTATGCCCGCAGCAGGTGGTGCAGACACTGGGACAGCAAAGTACCATTGCAGGAGTGGCTAGGAGAGATCTCCATCGAGGCCCAAGACTCTTCCCAGTTCTGTTGCCCCTCTCCCTCTGAAGCAAGCTCAGTGGCTGGTCCTGCTGTGGGGAAGCACATGGCTTTGCCAAAGGTTGTACAGCCCAGGATGCCACGTCCTACCATGTCCACCCTTCCGGAGCCATAATGAGCCGGCGAGTTTCAGGCATGACTGTACTTTGGTCTCCCCTCTTGGTCTCCTGTTCAACCTTTTCATCTCCTGACACAACAGGCTCCCCTTGCTGGCGAGCTGTGAGTTGTGGACGGGTGGTGGTGCGTTTCTGTGGATAAATCCCGCAGGGTTTTTTTGTCATCCCCACGTAGCCCTTTGCCAGCTCTGGGCAGCACAGCATGAGGTCTGCTGGGAGGCCGGCAAGCCGTGGGGAAGTACGGGAGTGAAAACTGGGGGGAAAAAAAAAAAAAAGAAAAAAAAGTATAAGCAAGGGAAATTCAGGAGGTCTTTGTTAATAAATTCAGGTTTCACGGGTGTTGGAGCAAAAGCCTCACGGCGAGGCGCAGCAGAGGGGAGCGGGGAGTGGGAGCGGGGAGAGGGAGAGGGAACGGGGAGAGGGCGAGGGACCGGGGGGCGGG
>JAWWTY010000077.1:98075699-98193012 GCA_035222235.1 Margarornis squamiger | reverse complement strand
AGGGAGAGGGAGAGGGAGAGGGAGCCGTGCCGGGCAGAGAGCTCCCCCTCCCGGCCATCCCCGCCCGTGTCACCGCCCGTGTCACCGCCCGTGTCACCGCCCGTGTCACCGCCCGTGTCACCGCCCGTGTGACAAGAGCATCCGTGCGTTCCCAGCCCTTCTGAAGGCGGCGCCCCGTTCCAGAAGCATCATTAGTGTTTGTGTGCTTGTTGTGGGTGTTTTCTTCCGTAGCAGCTTATGCGACAACTGGTTTTTCAAAACTGTAGCACAGCATCCGTGAGCCACAGTGGATCCAAAACAGGCCTGGCTCTCCCTTTTCGCTCTGACCCGCTGTGCCCTCGTACCCATGTTGGCTCCTGGTGCGCAGCAACTCCACAGCGATGTGCAGGGAGAGAACAGGAGTACTCCTCTGTCACGTGGAAGCTGTATTTAAAATATAGTAATAGTTTAAATTTGGCAGGAAAATCCTTAGCTGCTAAATTTTGCCAAGTCTTCTGAGAGATTTCTGCTAATATTTTCAGCAAATGACTTTAGGGGTTAGAATATTACTGGGGGCTTTTTTTGTTATGTCTTTCTCAGTTACCAAGAAATACATCACAATAGTGTGAGTTTGCTTGAAGCCAACCTTGGAGCCTAAGGTAGTGTCAAAACCACAAATCCCTCATTTCCTATTTCAAATGTTGCAGGAAGAATTAATGTCATTTTAATTCCTTAGCTGTTTTTTTAAAAATTATATATATTTTAGGGGGGAAAATGGGGGGAAAATGTTTTAATATTGGTGTTTTCACTGAGAACTGCAGCAGAAATTATATTTTTTTTTAAAATAGGGGTTTTTTTTCCATTTCAGCTCCCTAGAGATTTGGGAGAGGTGTTTTCCATGTGAAATGTCTGCCTCACCTGTGACTTCTGCAATCCAATGAGAGTGGAATTAAAAGTCCTAGTTCTGAATGGTTTCATACATCTATATAGTTTTTTGAGCCTGGCTGAGGAGTATGCAAAGTTCTTAAAGGTCCATCCGGATTGCAAAGGTTTGCAGACACCAACAACATACTTGAAGATAATTTCGGAATTCTTCACTCTGAGAACTTAAAATCTAAAAGATTTGCCATGTTGCCCTTTTCCTTTAAAGAGACAAGCATTTTGACACACTTTGATTTCTTGTTTTCCAGAGCAACTTTTTGATACAAGGCCGTTGCAATGTTGGGAGTGAGAGCATTAAAAAATTACTGAAGTAGACCAAGGTTTATTAAAATGCCTAGTTTGTTGCATTGATCTATGGTTTAGCACTTCATCTTTCCAATTCTTTGGATGTCAGAATAGACTTACAAATATAGCATGGGTTTTCTGTCTATCACATTATTGTCAAGACACGATTTTTCTTTTAATTGTCATTTTGTTTGTGGGGTCAGAATATCTGTACAGAGCTGTGTAGTGATTTATTCAGTGAGAAAAGGATTTTCATCTACGATTACCTCCTCTTTATTTGTACATTTATGAATTCTTTTTTCAGAAATTCTTATGTAGCTGCTACTGCTGCTCAAATTGCCATGGTTTTTAAAGAGAATAATACTTACTGATAGTTCCCACATGCACTTGCAGGCACATCTAAAACCTGTACTTTTGTGTTCACAGCTTGCATAATATAAAATTTAGAGATTGCTTGTCAAACTAAGTGTCAGCTGAGTTTCCTAGGAAACTCACTGAAGATATTTATAAAACTACAGATCAGCTTAATAATAGATATAATAATGTCAGTAGCTCATGATTTTTTTTTAACTTTATTGGTCCGTTTTACTTTGCTTTAATTTGTTGGCAAACCAAGCCACTGCATTTCCAAACAGAGCAGTGCAGACCTTCCTTCCAATACCTTGCCTAATTTACTTGTTTTTTTTAAATAGTAGTTTCTGTTTTCCATGTAAGGAAATGTAAAACACTATACTGTAAAATTAAGAAGAACCTAAATGTTACACTAATTATCAGACTGAATCCTTTATAAGTAAAACCACAATTGCGAAGTCGAAATATAAATATTGTCTAACGTTATAGTTTTATTCACCACTGAGTTGAATACGTGAGTTTGAACTTCATTGCACATGCATGCAAAACAGTCTCTGCAGAATTTAAATTCTGAGTATGGGTTTCTATAGAAGCTGCATAAATAGAAGACCTGTCAGTATCGTTAAAAGGCATAATTCTGTGAAAATAATTATATCCCTGAGCTGAAAAAAAAACAGGATCTAAAAAGAGACAATAATTGATTCTTGGTGTCCATTTTTATTCATTCTTTTGCTATTTTGTTTTCTTCACATTGATTCTTTGAGTGGACACATGAGCATTGCCACAATTGGGAGATATCTTTGTACTTTAAGCTCTTTGAATTGAAATTTTAGTCATGTAAATTCAAAATTTGCTGATGTGTAAATATACATATATATGTATAAAAGAATCCATATTTTGCCGGAACATGATATTCAAAACATTAAGGATTAGTACAAATTAACATTCTTTGGAAAGCAATTCAGAAAAGTGATTCCAGTTTTCCCATACCAATACAGTAAAGAGAATGAAGTGAGTGTATTTACAAATGAGGCAGTACTGACTCCTTATCTCATCTGGAATCCATTACTTGTACCTACTAAGTACATTTGCCTGTCAGAACTACTTTTTGATGCTGGGCTAATTAGCCGAGTAAGGAGTTCATATGAAGGCTGTTCAAGAACTGATTTTCCTTTGAAAAGATAAGAGTTTAGCTGTCTTTGTTTCGGTGTCTTAAAAGTCTCAGTGCATGCTTAATGTAGTTGAAAACAAATCTCAGGAAGCCTGTCCCTCACACACGGAAAAGGTTAATTTTCTGTAGAGCTACAAAATTTATCCAAATCCTAATAATAGCTGCCTGATGATTTATTGGATGCTAGTGATACTATTCCAGCTTGATACAGCAGGTAAAACCTTGTAAGTAATTGCATTTATTTTAAAGTGGATTACACGTGGAGAGCAACCTTACAAGTATAAAACACTACAGCTGTTTGACATTTTATAAGCACATGATATTTGTGAGAGCTGGCTCTCTTTCAGCTGCAGTGTGGCAGTTTAAGGTATTTGAAACTGGTCCTTTTACTGTGAAGAAGTTGATGATTCTAAGTGAAAGACGACTTTAGCTGATAGGTAGGACATCTGATTAAGAGACCTCTTCACCCAAAGCTGCCATGGATTGTTTGTAGTGTAACTCTGCGTTACTCCTCACTCCTCTGTTCCTTACCATAATTTGCCTGTTTGGAGCATGCAAGTGCTAACAACCAATAACCTTCCCAAAGTATTTGTTGTATAGGTGAGAGAGGTGTGAGTTAGCGCTAAATGCCACATTTAATCATTTTGGATAAATTCTGCCAACATGGTCTTGGTATTGTCAAGTCAAGATGTATTGTCTCTGATTTATACCTCAACTTCAGAAGGAATGCTTCTGCAAGAAAAATATGGATTCATGCTGTCTTGTGAGGTCTGTGATGGAGCTGTATGGATGGAGTTGTACTTCTGCATGCTCACTTCAGTCAACACTCGTAGCTAGATCCTTTTCTGTGTCAGCCATAGTCCATTCTTTGAAACAGACTTAGAAATGCGGACATGCTAAAGAAAAATTACTCTGTGTTGAGGAAGCTTTGGCTTGGAGGCATTTTTGCTTTGTGCTTTTTTACCTTCGTCTTCATGTCCTGTGCTGCAAGCGTAAGATGAGAGTTCTGTTAATGATAGGCAGCCAGTTAAAAATGCATCGCTCTGCTCTGGTGTCTGCATTAATTTTGAGCTTAACTGAAGTTAAACTGTGCTTGATCAGTCTTCTGATGAAAATCATCTGACCAAAAGGTTCAGTCTGAATACAACTGCTTTCCCATGCTGACTGCAGATGACTATAAAGATGTACTTTTATATTCTTATGTTAAGTTTATGAGGCTTTTAGCAGGGGAGGAGATTTTGTGAAAAAAACCCCAACTTTTTCTTTAGAGTTTCTTCCATATAGTTTTGTTTCAAGGCACCCATTGTGTTGCATTAAACAGTGATTTTTGTTTTTAAAACCACTATGTTTAGCCATCGTACCTTGATCATCCAGAGGGAAAAGGTGGATATTCTAACTGTAGATACTGCATTTTGTTTCCCTGCTATAACAATGGAGGTTCTAGAAGGAAAAATAATACAAGTAAATATATATGCAGCGTGTTTTCTTTTCAGTTTGTATCCATGGGAAAGTGCTATGAGAATTACAAACTGGCTTTTAGGGGGGTATTTTTTTCAACTGGTCAGTGTGCGTGACCCCTGTGTTAACAGTGAGTCACATTTTCAGTCAACAGTTCACTGGGTTTTTTTGTTCTTTCCCACCACAATTAAGTGGGACATGTTTTCCACATGCACACTCAAGTAAAATTGAGGAAAACTTGCCTTTTGATTAAGAAATCTAGATACTATTGTAGTGGGGTGCGTCAGCTGGTGGGATATTCACTGCCAAATACCAAATAACAATGCAGAAATCCAAGAAAACTTCTAAGTGATACATGGGAAGTCTAAGTCTGGGGAAAATGAGCCAGCTAGGCTCTGGGCTCACATGAGATCTAAGAAATGGGTGGAAATGAGAGAGGAGAACCTGCCTGTTTTAGCAAGAAATATAAAATCACATTTTTGTGTCCTTAAATGCTGCCATTCTAACATGTATTAGGAAACAATTAAAGCTTGGAAAAAATCTTTTAAATAACTACCGAATGTAGATCCCACTTTTCTTTCTGGTTCTTTTTTCTCTTGCCCTTCCATTCAGTTGTAAGTTTTTTTTCCACTTTATACATCTCACTGAGGTTTTCTGACACAAAGGATGAAACTCATTACCATCCTCTTCCTATCAGTTTTGCTCTCCAGTTGTGCTTTGGTTGCAGTGTTGGAGGGCAGCATGTCAGTCCAAACTACTGTTACTGAGACCGTAATTAACATAACATTATACTTGATTAGCATTATGCTAAATAAAGGCACCCCTTCACCACATTTTCTCTTTTAAACCCCAAAATCTTTAGGCTTAACAGCCATTTGATGTCTTGACATATGGCTAGTCGTAGTATTTTTTAGTGCACCTCACAAAATTATAACATTTTAACTACATTTTGGACCACTTGCGGGTACTGCGTAACGGTGAGTGTAAAAGTGCTGTATTGAAACAAAGTCTGGGTAAAATGTTTATTTACATATGCTTACAAAATGTAGCCTAAAGCAATAAAAGGAAACAATCAGGCTCATAACTTTACCATTCAAGCTGTGTTTTACTTTGCAGTGGGAGTCTAAACTAGAAAAGATAGTGAAAAGTCTTCTACTAGACAGTATTTTACATCTCTAAGTGCATGTTTATTTTTCTTCTAGCTTTTTAGAAAGAATTGACAGCGTCAGCATGGATGACTACACACCCACAGATCAGGTTAGTATAACTAATGGGGTAGGGTCTGAACTAAGACTCCCATTCATCTGGATGCTCTATGTAATTTGTTTTAGTCCCAGCTGCAGCTGAAATAGGGCATATGTCAAAATGCCAAAATATGGTCTAGCGGTTTAAGTAATGGATATTAAAGAAAAGAAGAGGCTTTTTGGGGGTGCAACCTTGTCTTTTACTGTTGTTATGTGTAGGTCAGCGATTCCTGTAATACATTTGTTGTTTCTTCTTGCTTCCCATTATGTGTCCTGCAAACAGAGTGAATGGAAGAAAGAACAAAAAGCATAAGTGTAAAAGCCTGTTGTTTTCTTCACCAGCCTTTGCTACACAGCAGTGCTTTGTTTCAATGGTAGAGATGATCCCAGAGGGAGACATCCCATATCCACCAGAAGCTATCCACCAGTCCTTCAGAGGCTAAAGCTTGCAGTGGATCTAGTGTCCAAATTCAGGGGAGAGCACCAGTGGCAGCAGCAGACTTTGTGAAATTCTCTGAGGGTGTGCAGCTTCCTTCTTTCCTGCCTGTGCCCATCTCCTATGGGCAACATAGTTTCTATTTAAGCCTTATTTACAGGACAAGACATGTTTTTTCCCAGATGCCATAATGCATCTTGATAGAGTGCTCTAACGCATTCATGTTAAGGCTGAAGTGCTGCAGCCTTGAAGTAAGAAAGAGCTTCACCATGTTACACATCTTTGGCTGCTTTTCCTGAGCTCAGAGTGTGTGGTTTCCTTGGGCAGGATGTCTCTTCAGCAAACATTCCATTATTTTACAGTGCTGCTATCCCACTGTCATCTAGCAGTCTCAGCCAAGATTGTGTACCACACCATAAACTGCAATTCAGGTGGCAGAAGAGAATCCCTGCACTGGATAGTTCAGTCTAACAATTCAAGGTGTATAAACACAGGGATGCCCTTAAAAAAAAATACAACTGTCAAATCTCATTGTGCAATCAGGGACTGAAATTCAGAGAAATGAAGAGACTTGACAGAGATCACCCAAGGAAGTATGTGGAGCAGAGTCTGTTCCTTCAGACCTGGTTTAGGTCTGTAACCACAAGCATATCCAATTACTCTGACTGTAATCTGACACAGAAGCCAGTAAAAAGTAGTATGTGTTGTATTAAAAGGTGAAACCTGTACAGTTGACCCAATACAGGATCAATTGTTAGAGCCCTCAAGACATTTTCAGACCAAAGCAGTAGCACTGGGATTTGCTCCATCTGAACCATATGGTTTTAGCATCAATATCACTCAGCTGGAGAGAGAAGTCAGTGAAGCAAAGCCTCATTTTGGCTTTCATGATTTATGTTAGTGTTGGCCTGTTTGTTCATGGGAGGCCTTTTTCTACCTGAAGCAGTCATTCATCATCTAGAAATTTATCCTAATAATTTCCTATGTGAAGAAATGCCCTATGTCTCCCAAAGATCAGAAGATGCCTTTGTTTTTTGGCAGGCAGAACATTTTTGCTCTAAAGGGGGGGATTCTCTTTTGCTTTTGTTTTCATCCTGTTAATGCCGTATCAATTGTCTTGCTGAATTAACTGGTAAAAATCACTAATTTCCTCTTTTCCCTTCTGTAATTTATTTTTTTTTGCATCATCCAAAATAATCTCTGAGTCCAATAACATATAAATGTGCAAGTGACAGAAAATGACAGTAACATATAAAATAACTAAAAGAATTAAATAAGTGGCCTTCATCTGAGTGCATGTGGCTGTCAAAGCAGCCAGGGTTTGTCAGCTACCAGAGTACTTGAAGCAGTAGATGATAGAGTAAGGGAAAAAGGTAAATTGTGCTTGTACTCTGCACCACTGACTGCCTCCTTCCATCCCTGCTTTTGCAGCTGCTGCATGGCAAGCAGAGCCAAGCTAGCCCTTCCCTTATCCCAGGAAGGAGAATGCTCTGCAGGCAGGCAGCTGTGGCTGCCCAGGGCGGTTCATCGCCATCAGGCAGCTGGCGGCTTGGTCTGGCTTCCCGTTTTGTTTTACACTCAATGCCCAAGCAGCGGTGCTGGATAGTCAGGGTTAAAAGTGCTGCTGGTCATGACAGTGGCACACAGTAAGCTAGTTGCCTGAGGTATGCATCATAAATTGCTTTTGCCTACTTCCGTTGAGAATCAAGGGAATTATTATTTTTTAATTATTAAAAGAAAGTTACTTAAGCTGTAAAGTATTGCTAGTTTGAAAATAAAGAAGAAATGCCACATTTCTGTACAACCTAAATTCTGTTCCCTTGTGCTCTGTAATAGAGCTTTAATTACTCAGTCACAAGCTATTATTTCAATAGGATTCCTGTCTCATTCAATACAAAAGAGGGCAGAGTTAAGGTTGCCTGGGCAACTGTAAATCTGGAGTTTTCTAACATTTGAATACTTGACTTTATAACATGAATAACGTTCTTCTCAGTTTTATGTAACTTCATAATTCATTATCTGCATCTCATACCAAGTTGTATGACCATCAAGAACATCTTTCAGTGGGCAGCAAGGAGAATGTATATCAGGTCTTCTGCTTTCTGAGTGTGCCCAAACCAAATGCAGTGATCGTGTTTGTGTTTATCCACTGTGTCAGTATGGAGAAATGCAGATTTACCTACAACTCTGATTGAACCTTAATTAAATGAAGCATTTAAGACTTTTAATGGAAAATAATATTCCAAGCTTTTAAAAACAAAATTAGGTTAGAAAAAAGCCTTACTAATCAGCTTCTGTGTTCTCATTTCCAGGACCTATTAAGATGCAGAGTGTTGACATCAGGGATTTTTGAAACAAGATTTCAAGTAGATAAAGTAAATTTCCAGTAAGTCTATTAGTAATAATTTATGAATATCATACTAATTTTTAACAACTTCATTTAGATGTCTGTGCTCATGTGTTCTTGGTATAGTAGGTTTATGGTGGGAGTGGATAGTTTTTATTTTATTGGTTTGGTTTTTTAGCTGTCTTTCCATAGGTTCTAGTAAAATTGCCTCATACTTTGCAAAAAGAGCTGATATTAGCAATGTGTATTAGCAATGCTTTCTTGTGGGACTGTGTGTTTTTGCTTTTACAAACTCATTCATTGGTATAGCACTGTAAACTCATACCTTTTGGGATAAGAGCTCACATAAGTCAATGGGAATCTTCCCTTCTTCCAGAGGGCTGATAGTTTTGTGTTTGTCAGAGTTCCATGCTGTGCCTCTGTAAAACACCATCAGGCTGCTTTCACTCACCACTTCTTGCCCAGAAAGGCGGCAGTGCTGACAGGGCAGAGCTGCCCCCACACCCTTCTTACAGAGATGCACTCTCTCCACCAGCCTTCAAAATATCCTGAAACCTGTCCTTGTTTATGGTACCGTGGGTCCAGCCTTACATACCATATGCACTTCTGTGAACTGCAAAGGCCAACACTTGCCCTTGAAGAGTGTGTTTTTCATTTTGTGGGTTCAGTAGCCTTCTCCTGGTGGAGCAGGGCAGGTGGAGCTGTGCAGCTGTCTCTGGCATGCAGTGCAGAATCAGCAGAACCTCTCTCCTCTTCAGGCAGTATTTTACTGCCTCTGTCCTTGGGGCTGTCAGATTTTTAGCTGAACCCTCATGCTGCATGCTTTGTGTGGTTTTCCTAGTGCACATAAGTGATATAACATCCTATGGCTTTTTAACAGCATGTTTGATGTAGGTGGCCAGAGGGATGAGAGAAGAAAATGGATCCAGTGCTTTAATGGTAAGTAAAAATATGCCATGTTTTTATTTTGGACTTACTCACTGAGGTGTGTGCAGCTTAGTATTCATATTGGCACATAGCATCTCACTAGTATGGGAGTCCAGATACTTTCTTCTGGCATTTTTGGCAGACTGGGGAGTAATGAGAGTGTTATCCTGAGGAGTGTGTGCTGGGATAACAAAGATGTTCTCTTCTCTTCTCTCTCCTTTCTTTCTTTCTTTTGTGTGCTCTGCCCAGATGTCACAGCTATCATCTTCGTTGTGGCTTGCAGCAGCTACAACATGGTAATAAGGGAAGACAATAACACAAACAGACTACGGGAATCCCTGGACCTTTTCAAAAGTATCTGGAATAACAGGTAAAACGAAGCTCATTTCCCACCCACCCACCCTCCCCAATTTAAATACAGTTCAACTCCTTACAAAACAGGAGTCCTCCTACTGTATGCTCAGATTGTTTATTCAGGAGATACCCAGGTTGGGCCAGGTCACAGTGTGCCCTCACAGTGCACACCCCTCCCTGGCATTGGCCATGCCACAGCCATGGTGCATGTGGTGTTTCGCCACTCCTGCCAAAATGATGCAGTGCATGGGGACAGCTTGGAAAGGACAAGCTCCCCAGACTGACTGCTATGAGGGAAGCAGGAGAGCCCCCTGCCTGGCATCACTGTGCTGTTTGGCCAAGCCCAAGAGCATTCTGGGAATAACATTTGATCTCCTCCTCACACACAGTGGCGGGAGCAGCTCGCTGTTGGTGTTGGAGTCGATTCCCTGGCTGCTGCTGCGCTCGATCCCCGCGTGGGCAGCCACTCTCTTAAGGCTCGTCTCTGAGAGCGCGTGGTATTTCTGCCTTGTGGGATGGTATTTCAGGTCTAATCTAACTGTAGCTGCCATGAAATTGCCATTCTACCACAGTGCATGTAAACCATAGATCCCTGACCAAGTAGCAATCCAAGTAGGTTCCTGATACAGAATAAGTAAAACCAATACACAGAATAAGGCAATGAAGTTTTCAGCATATACCTGTGCAGATGCTCTGCACTGAGAAGTGATTGAAGATGGAGTGAGGATGAATGTTAACAGCAAGTCCCAAAGGCACATCATCACAGTGATGGATTAATTGGGGAAGAAAAGAGAGATTATTTTCTTTTCATTCATCAAGTATCATACAGGCCACCCTAAAAGATAGGATATCTGTGTGGATGAGCGATAGTTAAGACAGAGCAGTCTAAGGGAAGGCAGCTTTCCAGCCTTTTTTTTTTTGCTTTATCAAAACCAAACAAAGCAGACAGTAATGTCTGTATATGGACTGCAGTGCTTTTAGAAAATGTCATCATTTTTTCAACTTGATATCCAAAGGATAATTTAGAAAAAAATTTTGAAAACTGCTCTCTTCAGCAATGTCCACTGCAGTTATTTTAAATGTATTTACTGATCCTAGAAATACAGTCACCAGCACAGGTGCAACCCAATCGAAACTATTATCTAGGTCGTCCTTTTTTTTATTGTTGAAGCATGTTCCACACTACTTCACTCTCTGTCCGCCCAGGAATAGCCAGTACATTTTCTATTGACATGATACCTTTTCCTTGATTAACATGTCCGAGATAACACAAGCTTTTGGTTTGTTCTTTGACAGGTGGTTACGGACCATTTCTATCATTTTGTTCTTGAATAAACAGGACATGCTGGCTGAAAAAGTCTTGGCAGGGAAATCAAAAATTGAAGATTACTTTCCTGAATATGCGCATTATACTGTACCTGAGGATGGTAAGGTTTCTCACCGTGCTGGGATTGGACCTGCTGGCATGGCCCAGCCCACAGTTCCTCTCTCTGTCTCTCTCTGTGTCTGTCTCTCGCACACACACTCTTCCTTAACATGAACTGTTGTTCAGGCAAGGAGCATGCTGGCAGCAGGTAGCTCGGAGGTATCCCATCCTGGGCAGGGTCTGAAGGGGTTCTGGCTGCTGTGGGAGGAATTTGGGGGCTGGCTCCAGAGCATCTGCCTCCCCCTCTCTGGAGCAACCACCAGTCCCAGTAAGACAAAGCTGCTGGGCCTGTCTCTCCCCCTGCCGGATGCTTCTGCCTGGACCTCTCCTGGTGCTGAACTGTGATAGGGATTCCTTAGACTTAGTTTGCAGCCATTCTGCAAAATCTGAGTGAACCTGGCACCAGTTTTGTAATGCTAAGGGCTTTTGGAAGAAATCTATCTCCATCACCCAGATTTCCCTCTCTCAAACATACGCCATATAAACAGGTTGAGTGCATTTTCAGCACTTTTTATAGTAAACCAGTTGTCAGAATAAAGTAGCTCTTGGTGTTTCTTAGAGGGATTTCACAGTGGATATCTAGAGTGATCCTGAATATTCACATATGAAGTAGCTCTCTATTTTTAACCTATAGTTGTTCATTTAGTCTTTAATTTCACCTGACATTATTTAAGGGCAGCAACACAGAATTTCAAGGTGCTGTTGATTATGTTGCTGCTCCTATTTTTACCCCTAGTGCTATAGATAAAAGATATGTTTCTGTATTCTGATAAATTCTGGCCTTTACTGTATTATGTTTATAAGCATCTGATTTGGCACTTTAGATGAGGAGAGATCCCACTGACAGGAAGTGAATAGGTTATCTCTTCAGTGTATTGTTTTTTACACTTACAGTAAATATAGTTGTTGCATGGCTTGGATAGTGATGACTTCATCTGCCAACAAACAGTTCTGACCAATGAGTCTCCCACTCAACAAGACTTTAGTCTAAGGCCCCTTGATGGGCAGTGTATCTAAACTATTCTGCTGACTAGGGGCCTGGAAATAAAATATAGATATCAAAAGATCTTCTGATGCCACCATTTTTTCCAAATGTAATCTTGGCACTAACCATTTTTAAGCCCAAATTCCTGCCTGCAGAAGCTTTTTCCCAGAGACTGTTTTGCTGCAGAAACTGAACAGCTCAGCCGCTTTTTCTGATGAAAGCTAAACCCTAACTCCCACTTGTTTTATATCTATATGAACAAACTTGTGGATATGAGTAAGCCTTTTTGTGATATGACCGATGACATTGTCACAACGATTTCAGCAATTTTCAGGTTCCTAAAATATGTTGTATGTGTAGTCAGGTTTTACTGTATGCTTGCATTTTAGAATTACCTACTGGGATTCTCCTGTAGATACTTAGCATTTCAGTTTCTGTACTAAAGGGCTACTTCCTCCTTATTAAACCTTTTGTTACAAAAAGTAGATGATTGATTGCTTTTCATGTTTCTGATGTCATTTGTTTATAATTGAACAGCAACACCAGATGCAGGAGAAGACCCCAAAGTCACAAGAGCCAAGTTCTTCATCCGGGATGAGTTTTTAGTGAGTAATTTTCATCTTATGTGTGATTCTATCATAGGAAATACTGACAGATGGCATAGTTTATTTAGGGAAAACTGATGGAGTTTTGCGGAGAGCTAGAAGGAGAGGACAATGTCTGGCAATTTCCTAATTCTTTTCAGCTGCCCATCTTGCAGGACCTTCCTCAGCGCTTGCACATTTTATGCCCATTTTATCGAAAGTCACCTGCCATGCAAAGTGTCACACAGCAAGTAAGTGCTAGTACTCAGAATGGTCATGAACAGTCCATGTGTAAGCAAATAGGCTCTTTTATTTTTATCCTGCATTCCTCCAAGGACTTTGGCAGTAGTCAGCTAGCAAGAGGGATTAAAAAAAAAAAAGTAGATTTTATGATTTTATTCTTAAATAAAATTTCTGGTGTGCCAGTTAGGACTGATGTCATGGCCCGACTGAGGAATCATAAGATAATTTCCTTATCTAGTCACATTTACTCTTGCAATTAAGGTTTCCTCTAAAGCTGGAGCTGAAGAGGTGTTGCCTACGTTTTGAAGATAAAAGCAGTTATCAGGCACATGATCAAAGCCCAGCTCTGCTATCAGAAACAGGGTTTAATCCAGTATCACGTATGGTTTCACTCATATTGAGTTGTTCCCACAGTGCAGAGCAGTAACAGAGACCAGAACCAAAGCCCATCCGTTGTGCCCTACTGGTAGAAACTGTATGTGTGTGTTTGAGATAACAAATTGATTCATTAGAATTAAGAATTTTAAAGCCATTATGTATTTACAAGTATTGTTAGGATTTACAGCTGTTGACGCACCAAGAAAGAAAGGAGCAATTAACTGTGTTCACACTTTGGGGATTTCTGTTCACCGCCTTAGCCTTCCGGATTCCAAGGCAAAATGTCAGATTGCACTGTGTTAACGTAAGCGTTACCAAAAAAACCTCACTTCAAGCCAAATCTCTCTTGTGGTAATGCCGAAATGCTGTGAAGCAGGTGACAGTATCCAGTTTGGAAGGAGGGTGGCTCTAAGAGGTCTGAGTTATGGGGAAACTAGGGTGAAACTCCCCACCTTTCTCTGTTTTCATTATTTAACAGAACATGTCAAAGGCGAGGTCCTTAGCTGCCGTAACTCACTGGAATTACAGAAGGAGGCCACCCATGAAGTGAGGAGGGAAGGGGGCACAGGCCTTGCAATCTCATAAAATACTACCACGGGTGCTGGGGGCAGGGGAAGCATCTGGACTGGGGCAAGCACCTGCCAGGCAGTCCCTGGGGCTCAGGCATGGGGCTGAAAGAGCTTTTGCCCCCATTTCCCTGCAGCTGCCACAGGCTTGGCAGAGAGCATCTCCTCCATAACATGTGTCTCTCTCCTGTGTTTGTGCTTGGTTTCTCAGCGTGATGGAACAGAGGAATGTAGTCATCCAGACCATTGCTTTATACTCTTGGGCTGTTTGAATTGAAAGTCTTGCTGTCGACCCTTCCCACAGCAGGCTGTGCATGCCCCGAGTAACAGAGGCCATGCATGTGGAGGACAAGGGAAAAAGCCGAGTAGAAACAGTGACTTCCAGTTCTATGAGGTCAGGCACTGAGGTTTCAGAGAGGGAGTGACAAAAGGGACAGAGGAAATAAACTCAGGGTACATACTGGGGAGCAGTCTGATGGCCTTAGTCAGGTGCCAGGAAGAAAAGGTGCCTGTTTTGCTTTATACTTCTTTTTCCAAGTCTCTTCTTCTATGACCTTTTCCTTGTCCCGCTCTGTTAAATTTTCAGGCATGATTCAGAGAAATCTGGGTTTATTACGCTTCATTGTGATTTTTATCATGGTAGCAGGTCTGCATAAGCCATGGATATGTGTGAAAAGCACCGCCATGGTGCTACACCTTAAAGCTCTGGCTGTAGGCAGTGGTACTGGTGAATCTAAAGCATGCCATTAGAAGACTTTTAGAAGGGAGTTAAAACTGACCACATTTACAGTAACTGTTGCTACACAGTAGTGTATGAGTATTAGAAAAGCAAAATATGCCGTCTCCTGATTCCAGGGTGAGTGTAGGGGCCCATGGCCCCTGGAGGCTTAGGCAGCAGAGAGGGGCACTGTCAGATTTCAGTCAGGAGAGCAGAGCCCAAGGGCTGGCTGGACACAAGCCCAGCTAGTGCCTGCACTTCAGGGCTGGGCTGGCGAGCATGTCTCCCATTCCTGGAAACATATCTCCTAGGAAATTCTCCGTCCTTTAGCTCAGGCACATGGTTTCTCCTCCCAGACTCTTCATGGAGGCAATGTGCTTGTGTGCTCCTTGTTGAGGCTACTCCCCAGCCCTGTTTTGGTGTTTTGTACACAGGGCTCTCCAGCTGCTGATGTTTTGTTTGAATGCATCCCCAGTGTGTATGTAGGTAACTCCTGTTAAAATAGTGGCATGGCCCCTCTAGGTCATGCTGGTTTTTTAAAAATCTGAATTTGGGAGGTGAAGGAGCTGTTGTTCAAACACACAGACCAGGCTTCCTCTAATGGTGTGTTTGGCTCCTCGCTGGAAACTGCCATCCTCAGCCCTGCAGTGTAGGGATGTGCCAGTATCACCTTCCTCCTACTTGGGAGGTGAATGTTCTTTCATTGCTGTCCCAGGGTTTGGGTTTTTTCGAAGCTCTGAACTGGTGCTAAGTAACACACTACTGTTCAAAATGAGGTTTGAGTAGGGATGAAAATACTGCATTTATCTTAAAATGAGAGAACTACAGAGCTGTCAGGTGACAAAAATAGACAAACCCTTAATATTTTGAAAATACATCCTCTGGCATGCTGTATACGTAACCAGGTGTCACCAGAATGGTGTGGGCAGCTTATTGCCGTAGACTTTAGTGAAATCAGTGCATGATAAACACAAAGAAACACTTACTAGCATTTTTCATGAGAGTAAGCCTTGAACTAGCTATTGAGTGTAGCATAGTAAGAAGGAAATAATTTATAGAATATGAATGGAACACCCCTGTGGAGTCCATGTTGAATGTCTAATACTACCTAAGTTACCTGCAAAAATATGCAAATGGCCTAATTATGTGAATCATGGCTTCTAAATGTCTATAGAATTGTATATCTCTAGCTGCATGTATTTAAAAGATCAATTCTACGTGCAAAATAAATTGCTGTGTTAAAAATATAAGTAGCCAGGGTAACATAAAACATTGTCTTTTGTTGTTTAGCCAGTGTAATTTTGTAATAAAATTCAGAAAATATTTATAAAAATTATTATCCCAAGAACTGACATTGCTTTCATAACATTCCATCTATATTCTGCAAGATAATGATCTAGAATGGATTTATATCTTTCAGTCCTATAGTAATACAGAACAAAGTTAAGATGGTTTTTTGTTTGTTTGGGGGGTTTTTTAATATTTTTTAAGATCCTGGGGAATTTTAACAGAATAACCATAGATGAAGTGATGCTGGAGCTTAAGTTGGAACCTAAAGAGTTGTGCAGTAGCCTTGAGAAAATGTAATTCTTTATGGTCTGATGTTTACTAGATTTGTGCATGCTTTATTACTCCATGGGAACCCAGTCACTTTGGTAATAATTCCACTGAGTTCTGGGCTCAGTGATGGATTAATAGGTGCTCTAAATGAAGGGAACTTCAGGGGCCTGGAGCTTCAAGAAGCATAAGCACTAGGATGCTGTTCTCTGCCACTGCTGGCTTCACAACTGCTAGGTTTTCAGTTTTGTGTTGCTGATTTAAAATGAGTTCAAAAATTTGCCACATGATGGCACCAAAAAAGAAGAGAAAATAATTGCTGGGACAGCTGCATGGCAGACTGCACAGCTGTCAGCAGCACGGATGTAGCTGCACAGTGATGTGCAAATGGTAGTAGCTTGTGCAACTCATGATGGCATTGGTGGCTCCCATGAAGTACTTATATACTGACCCTGTAATAGTATCTATAACTTTTTTTTTTAATCTTCATTTCACATTTGTCTTTCATACTGGACCAGATCACAACCTTGCCTCCTTTTTATTTGCCTACTTTAGTGACCTATATAATTTCCCAGGTTTCTTGGCTCTCTATAAGTCTACAGACTGCTGAGTTGTGAAACTTCTCATGGCACGGCACCTGACCCGTTTTTTTGCCTCCCTTTTTCCACAGAGGATAAGTACAGCGAGTGGAGACGGCCGGCATTATTGCTACCCACACTTTACATGTGCAGTGGACACAGAAAATATCCGCAGAGTGTTCAACGACTGTCGAGACATCATTCAGAGGATGCATCTCCGCCAGTACGAACTCTTGTGAGGGGGATCACCGTGGAACCTGTGGTTTTAAATTCTTTGCTCCTTACTCTTTCTCTTGATACTACCCCACACAGGGTGGAAGAATATACTATAGAAATGTCAGTCTCTTCACTTTGTTTACTTTAATTATTTAACCTTAAAGCTGATTTGAAGCAAGTTTGGGTTATTTTTCCTTCATGCTTTTTGGGACTATTTTTGTGCTTTATTTTGACATGCCACTTCTTCGTCATTCCACTAAGCCCCTCGGCTACCTCTGTTCCCTTAGGTTTTGTTTTTTTAAACTGAACGTGACCTGCTAAATTTTTTCCAGCAGGTTAACCTCAGTTCAAACTGGTATGTCAGCTGGATGACACTAAAGTCATACCTATCCCTCTGTGTGGGTTTCCTTTTGAACACGACATTGAAGAGTACTTGATGGGTGAAAAAAAGATTAATGCACTTTGTATCAGGTTATTAAATACTGTTGAGGAAGTAGACACACAATGTAGCAGCACCACAATATTTATTACTCTGTCACAGTTTTTAGCATTTCTGAGTTGCAGGTCAACTGATAAAGTGACCTCCTCTTTTAAGCCGTTAATGGCACAGGAAGTAGAGTAGATAATGAGAGGAACAGTGAAGACAAAGCAATTTTTCTGGGGTTTTGGAGCTAAGTGTCTCTGCACACCTCAGGCATTTGAATTACAGCTACTTTTCAGCCTGTTGCATCTAGGCAGAAAATTTACCACCCTCACTTATGTTATTTGTGCTGTCCACAAATGATCCTTTTAGTTCCGATCATTCTTGGACAACAGTCCTCTCCCTATATATATATTTTTTGTTTTATTGCTGGTTTATTATATTGTACAGACTGTAAAATGTAATATTATTTTGTACAACTTTATTGAAGAAAAATACTTGTAGAAGATCTTTGTGCCTTGATTATGGCTGTACCTGTAAAATGAGCTAAGATGTAAGTATGTTTTTGATTGCGCTGTACAGCTTGATGTCAACCTTACCTGCAGCAGTGACTGGAGGTAAGAACTTTATCTGTAGAGTTTAGGGGTTTTTTTCTGGTTTATATAAAAATGCTCTTTAGTATAAAAATTATAAATTATGCAAATTAACCACTTACCTTTCCGTAAGGTATTACAGTCACCGGATGTTGCAGCAAACATGCCTTTCTCTTTTGAAGTCTCAGCTTTAAAACATTGGAATTCATTCAAGTGTCCAAATTGCAACCTGGTGTTGTTTTAATGGGAACCAAGGATTTAGGTTTTGGTTTTTTTGTCCTTTATATTTAGAAAATATGTTTGGTAATTCTTTGGTCATTCATAGAACTTCACAATTGCACAGACCGATTGTGAATGTGTAAAGCACCATTATATAGAGCTCTTCAATCTTTGTACCAACAGCGGCTTTCATTGTGCAAGTAAATAGCAAGAAAGAAGAAAAAAAAAAAGGTGTATAAACCCTTGTGTCTGGCCTAAGAGAATTACAAGATGACATTTTTATTTCTCTTTTAATAAAGAGACACATTAGAAAATTGTTTTATTTTAAATATTGTAGAATCAAAATGTGTGAATATTTCTCAAACTTGAATAATTTATGCAAATGACATTCTCAAAACAAGTTGTGGTACAGTACAATATATAAAAAGCAAGAATTGCTGTAGCAATAAGGCATGTCCTTTTTAGTAACTATAACACTGCTTTATATTTTATACATAGGTGTTTTATGTCTGTGACTATATACTTTTCCTGTGTCCAAGATAAACTGTACAAATGTCTAAAATTACAGTTGCAATAACAGAAACCTAGAGAAGTGTTAGACTACATTACTTTATAGAATGTTTTACCACACTTTGGACCATTCCCCCCACTCCATTCTAAATTTAGGGAGAGATTAAGAGCTAACACTGTCCCCACACTGTCATACAAATGAGCAGGTTTTATTAACTTTTTACTCTTAAGTATCATTATTAGTTATAAACCCCAATCAGACCTCTTTTTGAATTCAGACCACAGACCAACAGAAAACTTGTTTCAAGTGATTTAGTCATATTTCTCAAAAAAGTGAAAGGCTGGGTGGAATAACCTAATAGTAAACAAAAGTCCCAAAATTCTCTCACTTCTTTCCCATGCCAAAGAAAGTAACAGAGCGAATAACAAAAGATAGTTTCTCTTTTTAAAACTTAGTCCCAGCCCAGAAGTTGAAGTTAGAGCTCCCAGCCTCTGCAGGAACATCAGCAGGAAAACTGGTCCCGGTGTGAAATAGTCCCTCTGTTTTGTTCCAGGGTGGGTGGGGAGCAGCAGTAGTTTTGACCCACCTGCCCTCACACAGTGAGGATGCTGAGCTTAGATTTTATCTTCTGCATGCTGCCCCCTGGGCCGGGGCCCATGGCACAGCTGGTGGCCTTGGCCTCCCCACAGAGGAGCTCGTGCAGTTCAAACCGTGACACCACATAAAGTCAACAGAACTTGGCGCCCTGCAGGAATCTAAAATAACACGCACCCCTACCCCTGTCTGTCCGTAGACTGAGGGCCAAGGCATAGGATAATGTTACTGCAGCTGTATTTGACCTTCCTTCTTGCAGGAGATCGGCAACTGGAGGGCCTCTCACCATATAGATCTCTGGGATGCAATAGGGCCCTCTTTTTTTAAGCTCATCATAGCACATCTTTTTGAAAATAGCACCTTGAGGTGTCACCCTAATTTTTTTAAACAGGTTTCAAGTGTGTATCGGCAAACTGGATCCACAAGCTTCTTCCCTTTGTTGTCTGGTAGATGATAACTGCAGACTGTAGTCAGCTAACAATTTACTGTGTCAGGAACCAGAAGATCTCTTGTCCCAAACCACAGTCCCATACATATGATACCCTAAAAAGGTTATGGAAATCCGCATCTCTCAGTGCTGATGCATCTAGTTTCTGCCTGACCCTAAAACACAAGCATGACATTAGAAGGGCCATGCAGCAATAAAACAGAGAAACGTTTCCAGTTTGCAGGATTCAGCCTCCACCAGGGTAAGACACTAGTGCAGACAAGTGATGAGGCTATAGGATTTACATAATGTACAGTTACACTTTTAATATACATATTTGATACAAAAATTATAGCAGGAAAAGGACTCATTTGATTGTCGAATACAGTATTTTTGTACAGCATGAAACGTTCATTTCAGTTAATTATTTATCCTGTAGTAGTCATATCAGCTGTATAGGACTTCTATGGTATGTGTAAATGCAACCTGCCTTCAGACTAGCAATCAAATTAGGTCATTTGCTGGCATGAATATAGTCTGATGTTTGACTGTTCTCAGCTTTGGTATTTCAGTGACTGAATGCAGATGTCTGGCTCTTCATACTGCTTTATGCTTACTGATTAAACGCTGAGCAAAATAAAACGGTGGAGTGAGAAGCTGAACATGAGCTAGTATCAGGATCACAAGCAGAGCACCTGCTGCACAGTATATAGTAAAGACTCTGCTCTCATATGGAAGGAAGCATTTTTGGAGGGAGAAGTCAGTTGGTGTTATGCTGCCCTGGAAAAGAAATGAAGACTGTCACTTTGCTGTGTTACAGTGGGTTCTGAATCAGGAGTAAACACCACGGCTGTCAGATCTCCAATTCCTAAATCCTATGTTGGGTGGCAAGGGTTGGGGCCAGTTTTCTAGTACCAGTGCCTTCTCCAGGGGGCTGAAGAGTCCGTACCTTGTGGTGCTGGGCACTAACTGGAATATTCACCAGGCCAACATTAGCCCAGAGGCCAATCTTTCCATCTAGCGTAAATAGAGAGCTGGGCTCTTCATCTGATTTGCCTTCAAGAGAAGCCTAACTTTAGCTGCTGTAAATCCACCTGGGAGGAGCCTTTCTGGAAGGAGCCTTTCCAGGCTAAAGTTAGGTTTCATGAATGTGCCACTTCCTCCCCCCAAGCCCTCCTCCTACCCAGTACATGCTGCAAAAAACACGTTGGCTAATCCAAATTATGAGCATGAACTTCAACAATAAAGAACTTCATTGGGTTTTGGCTTGACTTTGCAGTTCAAATTAAAGTTTACAATGGACCAAGGCTGAGGAGTTAAAACAGTAGTGAAGATGATGCAACTTTAATTAGCCAACCTCTTGTTTTGCAGTGAAGATGCACTGTCTGGCATGTGCAGAGAATGTGTGTAGTTTGAAGGCAGCTACTCTCAGGAATATGGAATAAACAGAACTACTTTCAACAACAAATATTAACAGTTGCCTAAAATGAATTTAAAAGTTGGGGGTTATCTGTGTATTAAGCAGCCTAAACTCAACACCAGTAAAAAAATACATAAAAGATTTCCCCTCCCAAGTCACAGACTACTCTGTAATCACAATGTAGGTTTTGCTTCTTACTCCAAGTTTCTAGGAGTTCTGTTTTGTTTTTGAACTGGGGAACTAATAAGATTTACCTCTAAGGATATACTGAGCACTGGAACTGCCTGCGCAAGCGTAACCAACACGCTGTATAAAATGTGAATTGGCAATGAGGAGGCAGATTGTGGGCACGTCACAGACGCTGTCACTGCGTGAAGCGGTTCATGCACAAGTTTGAAAACCATCATCACTGTGCAAAAGAGTCTGAGGTGGATACAGTCTTGTTTTCATAGTTGGTAAATCAACCAAGCCAAACTAGTCTTTCTACTGTTCAGTGCACAATACTGATTATTTTTACAAGTCAATAGTTTACAATGCACCCTCTTTATAAGAAAACGTTAGATGCTTGTACCCAGATACTAATTAGGTCTTCAACAGCATTGCTTTGTACCACACAGGACATGTGGCTCCCACAGATGTACTTTATAAAGTGGATGCAGTGTACTGAGTGGGTTGGGTGGGTAGGCAATTTTTTTTTTTATTATTTTTCTTTTTTACAGGTAGAATCAGTTTTAAAATATAGCTGACTGCCATGTTGATTTATTTATGAAAGTTATCTGACAAAAATAAAAAAAAAATTAAAACTTACCATGATGAAACTAGGATTGTTTCTATTCCTCCAACTGAATGACGGGACGCTGATTTCTGGAATTTTCCCCGCATGCAGCACTTCACAAGCACTATGTGTGTGCCCACTGAGAATCAAACGGGGATGAAACCACCATATCAGCTAGAACACAAAATGGTAAAGCACAAAAATTAAGTCACAGCTAAAGAGAAATTGAACTTTAAAACTCCCCCCTTTCTTTTTTCTTCCATCGAACAGAGTGAAATTGTGGCAATTCTAATATTCTTACAAAGTATTCTGTGCAAAGTTCTGTTTTCCAGTAAGAAATGTGTTGGTATTGCAATAGTAATCACACCCATTTGGTCATGATCCCAAATACTGGCCTTTTTGGCGTTTTGGCCATACAGATCAGAAGAACAAAGGCAACAATGTGCCCATGCTATCACAAATAGAAAACCTTTGGTTTTAGTAAAGCAATGCAATTTTCTTCTCTAAGGGAGAATTTTGTACTGACAATCTTAAGTGAAGACATTTATGCAGAAGGGAAAAACTACTGACTGTAAGGTTTTTAGGGAATGTTTTATCTTAACATTTTCTTGTAGTTACTAATTCAGCAAAAACAATGCTTTCAAAGTGTTGGAAAACTGTGGCTTTCTACTAGATTTGTCAATAACCTACACAGTACAGAAAGTAAAAAATGGTAGAGTGGAGGTAACAGCACCACAGCAGACTTTAGTATGTGGGGACTTCAGACCCATGCCTGGAAAACCCAGTAGGATCAAGGCCATGATTGTGATGATCCTCAGAGGAGCAGCTCTAACAAGCAGCCTTTCACAGGCCTCATTAGAGCAGGAGCAACTGTGGTCAGTTTGTCCCAGCTAACGGCCTTGTCACAATTTTTAAATCTGTTTATAGCTACACTGGTGTCCCCCTCTCACCCACCCACCCATCAGTACTCAAGTTCCCAATAAATCAAACCTTTCGTGATGCCTCTTGAGACAGTACATCATACTTTTCCTTAAAGGGGATGTTCTTCTCTTCTGGAGAAGCAGAATCTTCTCCACTGCATTCAGCATCACTCTTCCGATAGAGAGGGTAATGCTGGGAGTAATTAAAAGAAAGCATCAGTTGTTAATGATCCAGCCTTTCTGGAACAGTAATAAACACACACAAAAACCCCATGTCAAAATGTTGCCTCACCCCACCTCTAACACACCTGTAAAAGGATGGGTTCTGAAGCTGGAAGCTTTTCCACATCACTGCATCTTTTGTTGGAATGATTCAGTTTCTGTGAATAAAATCAATCCATAGAAGGTAATTAAGCAGTAGCTACATTTTGAGGGGTTGGAGAAGGGGTGGCTGTTGGCTTGCTTTTTTTAGGAAAGCAGTTTCAGCTAAGAGTACAATGTTTAAATACTATCCATTGTATGAACTTTTGAGCGTCTCTGCTGTGGACTGATGTAATTCCCTGTTCTGTATGAGCTGTAAATACGGCTGAGCTCTTTCTGAATGCAGAAAGCAACAACAGCATCTCACTGCACAAACAAGGCAAAAGAGTTTGAGGGCAGCCCAAGAGAGAAGTCTGGCAATTTTTCCACTGGGACCTGGTTTCCTGATTGACTGCCAGCCCCATCAGTCATGCTGCCCACTATGCATCCGGTCGGCCCATGAAAAGGGGAAGAGGAATGAAACAAGAAGCAATTGGATTTGGTGAAAAAATAATACAGTTAAAACATTACTAGGCTATCAAGATGGGACCGCAGTAGAATCGGGAAACTAAAAGAATAGGCTAGCTTGAAGTTTATAAAATGGAATAATATGGATGAATGTAAATGAAGGATTATGTAGCCTAAATCAAAGGGAGGGATACAGAACCTCTGCCTTTCCCTGGAACAGAGGAAATGACACCCTCTGTTCGCAGCACTGACAAGGAAATTAATTGGGTAGTACAAGGCAACACAGTTAAAAGTTACGTAAATATGGTAAGGCGAAATTAGGAGGGGACAGATTTGCTAACAAGTTGCAATTCAAATTGGAAGCAATTTTGTTTTTCAGGTGAGTTTTTATTTTACCCTATTGCTACAGTATTACTACTCCCATTGTGGAAACTGCGTAGCAGCAATGTCCCATTGCTGGCTGTATCAGATGTTCAATGAACGCTTACCTGCAGCGAGCAATTCAGTTTGTGAGAAAGCGCCACCAGCTTTGCCTCTGAGGCACGGCAGACAGCACAGCCATCACCCTCCATGGCTACGCTGTTCACTAGGACAAAGCTGGAAGACACCAGGGGGTGGGTGAAGAGAAATGGGGAGGACAGGAAAGCATTTGTTGTTCATGCACACGTGCAGGATAAACTTTATTTTATAAAATGCAAATGTTTGAAAGTTGGACACAGCTCAACAAAACAGTGGAATGTAACAGCTTACGAAATCCCGTGCTGTAAGGCCTTCTCTGAGCATCTGTACTGTAGCCATTTCTCCACCTGGTGGGCTGCTTCATGATCAGTTGTTAATTAGGTGGCACAATATATCTTATGCTTCATGCTTACACGTCAAGATCTTTTTTATATTTTAAAGGCTACTTAAGTGGTATTCTAGTGGAATGTTAGAAGTTCGACACTAAGCTGAATACTAAGGGAAAGGAGACCTCACTTCTCTCCCCAACACACTTTAGACCTTGGAGACAGAATTTTAGACACTGGATTTCTTCAGAACAACTGAAAAGCAAAACAGCACTGCCATTGGCTGGCTACCCTGAACAAGCGTAGTTTTGTACTTTGCGGTCTCTCACACAGAAAATGGGACTTTATTTATAATAGAAGGTTTCCCTGTAGATTTCAAACAACCTTTGAACTTCTGTCACAAGATTCACACCCATTTAGTCACACATTCAGGACTTGAGATATACTCCCAGTTCAATTCAGTATGTTTTACAGACACAAATGAGCTGAATGCCTTCACTTAAAAGATACTAGTCAATACTAAAAAAAGGTCAATTGTCTTTTAGCAAATTAAGCTGCTTTTATACCACAGATTTGTTGTAAAATAGTTTATCTGGGAACTTTTCATTCATAGTGCAGCTCATTTCAGTTAATGAACATGATACCAGACACACAGTCTGCAACTGCATACAAGATTTATGCTGTGCGTTTTAATAAAGGGGACAGGGAGATGTTCCTTAATAATTATTTTTAGAACACTTGAAATACATATCTAGAGCACCCCACATCTGCATGATAAACACAGCTTTATACAGAGCATTCATGAGGCTCATAGATCTTCCTAAAATAGACAGAACCATTTCTAGACCTGTTCAGAATATTTTTAACATTTGCCTTATTAGGAAACTGGTATAAACTTGTAGGTTTTGAATGCCACATTTACATGAGTGATTACAACCCAATGGCCCACACACTGAATGCAGAGTGGCAACGGGCCTTCCCTTCATACATCTGAGCTTTAAAGACAAACACCTTCCCTCAAAACCCACTGTTGCTTTCCCTCATTGGGTTCCTGTGTGGTATCTAAAGGTAACAGGACACACGGGAGATGACTGCAGGCATGGACACACAGCTATGAGAACAAACTCTGTAACGAGGTAGACTCTACTTCAAGCCAAAATCAGCTTGTGCATTATTACCCCACCCCGTGGAAAAACGTGGAAAAGCAACTACTATGTTCCCAAATTCCTCAAACAAGAGTTAAGTTCTGCAGACTAAAGTTGTTATTAAAATTAATGAAACTCTTAATTTGTAAACACAGAGGGGGTTGGTTTGTGTTTCTTTATTAATCCTTTTGTTATGTTTATAGCCATGGCTCATTACCAGCTGCAAGGAAGTGTAAAGGCAAACCAGAGAAATGGGTTCTGACTTCACAGTACTTTTCCATTTGAAAGGAAATTGTTACAATTTACCCAGCTCAAAGTACAGCTTCCAATCCACATCAAACTACGGGTTTGCACAAAGTGTTTCAGGTTTAGCATATCATAAGGTAGATGATTAAAAACAAAAAGGCTCTAAGTTAAGCATTCCCATACTATTTCATTAGAAATTCCACTTCTGGTTTTCATCACCGGTCCGCTAGCTCAGTAATCACTGCTCTAAACATTGAAAGAAATTTTAAATATACTCACTTTATTCCTTTCCGAGTTATAAGCTTTCCTGAAGTCAAGTTGAAAACCTTTTCAAATCGATTTACCTTGTAAGTAGTCATTCTGTGTCACAGAGCAAAGATACAACTGAGGTAAGAAATTGCCATTGGAACTCACCTGACACAGTTTGGCCATTCACGCATCTTGCTGCTCCATTATCCAGCTCACACATTCATTCAGCAAACTCATGGGGGTGCTCTGACCTCCCTCATGTGCTCTGTCCCAGTCCTAGCAGTGCAAGGACAGCAGAGCCAGGGCACTTACACTCTTCTACGCCGAGATAACAGGAAAGGAAACAGCCCAGACTAAGCACTTTTCTGACAAAGAGGCCCAACACAAGGAAAAACAGCTTCAAGGATTCCACACCAACACAGAAAGATCAGCTCTGAACAACTTCTCATATGGTCAGAGAAGCACAAAAGTAGCCTGAAACCTGCACAGGGGGATGTCTTTTAAGGTTTTGCCCTAAATTACAATCCTTTCTAATTTGATGATGATCAAAAACTTTCCATATAACCACAAAAAGGTCTCTCAGACACAAAGCCAGTTACTGTATGCACGCTGACATTCATTCTTGGCACTTGTGTACTCCTTTCACTAACAGGACTTACTCATAATGAAATCCAATGTCATGATTCCCAACAATGACCACTAGCTCAGTAGAAACTGGATACTTGAACATTTTCCGAAATCTCCGGACATCATCTGCCCATGCCTGCATGAACAAAACAAAAGGGGAAATTAATGCTCTTCCACAGTGTTAAAGGGGACCACTAGTACTTCAGTGGGTTTGCACGGCAAGGTTTTGGTAGTGGGAACCTACAGGGCTGGCTTCTCTGGGAAGCTACCAGAAGCTTTCCCCATGTCCGAGGGAGCCAGTGCCAGCCGGCTCCAGGACAGACCCACCAGTGGCCAGGGCTGAGCCCATCAGCGACAGTGGTAACACCTCTGGGATAACATGGTTAGGAAGGTGGGAAAAAAGAAAATTGTGCAATTGCAGCCAAAGAGAGGAGGGAGAACATGTGAACACAACAGCCCTGGAGACACCACGGTCAGTGAAGGAGGGGGAGGAGGAGTTGCTCCAGGTGCTGGAGCTGAGATTCCCCAGCAGCCTGTGATGAAGACCATGGTGAGGCAGCTGTGCCCCTGCAGCCCGTGGAGGTCCACAGAGGAGCAGAGATCCAGCTGCAGCCCACGGAGGACCCCAGGCTGGAGGCAGTGAAGCCCATGCTGGAGCAGGGTCCTGGCAGGATCTGTGGCAAGAGGAGCCCACACTGGAACAGGTTTGCTGGCAGAACTTGTGACCCTGCGGGGGACCCACACTGGAGCAACCTGCTCCTGAAGAACTGCAGCCTGTGGAAGGGGCTCACATAGGAGAAGTTGGTGGAGCAGTCTCCCACAGGAGAGACACCACACTGAACAGGGGAAGAGTGTGAGGAGTCCTCCTGAGGAGGAAGGAGCAGCAGAGACAACACGTGATGAACTGACTGCAACCCCCATTCCCCATTCCCCAGCACTTCTGGGTGGATGATGTAGAGAACTGGGAATGTCACTGAGCCCAGGAAGAAGGAAGGGGTGGAGGGAAGGTGTTTTAAGATTTGTTTTTATTTTCGCAGTACCTTACTCTGATTTGAATGGCAATAAATTAATTTTCCTCAGGTCTGTTTTGCCTGTGAGGGGAGTTGCTGAGTGATTTCTCCCTGTCTTTATCTCGACCCATGAGTCTTTCTTGTATTTTCTCTCCCCTGCCCAGCTGAGGAGGGGAGTGAGAGAGCAGCTTTGGTGGGCACCTGGCATCCATCCAGGGTCAGCCCATCACAAGTATATATTACAGAAGCACACACTGAGGTGTTTACATTTTGCAAGTTTTATATGAGGGGCAAAATTGTCAAGATACTACCAAAAATGAAGAAGAATCACAACGTTTCAACTCATATCTAAAAGCCTAGAAACTCCTACCAACAGGACAACTGTAGCAATATTAAACAAAGCCTCGCATACCTAGTCTGCTTTTTTCTGTCATCCATTTCCTTCAAGAAATTCTCATTTTTTTTAAATACAGAGCTGATGATGTCATACCTGAGGTGAGCTCCATTTTCCTTCATCAAAGACATCTCCCAGAATAAAAACAATATCTGGCTGCAGTAACCATAAGGCAGTTTGGAAAGATCTCTCCATTTGCCATTCCCTGAAAGGAAAATGAGAGCCAGTCATCACTGCCTAACCTCTGGATCCTCAGCTTTGAATACACAGACACAGCCTGGCCACGGGAATGGGAAAATGGCTTCCACATACTGAAATATGAGAATATGATACTCAAATGGAATACTTAGAAATCAGGTTTAAGTAGAGTAGGTGTGCCCCACCTGGTGGGTAATTCCACCACAATACAATCAGGACCAACACATAAAAGAAGTAATACCAGCTTGTCTATTTTTTCATTACAACTCCATTAAACAGCAATTAATTAGAACAGTAAATTACTGTCTAATTAGCTACTACTAAAAACATTAAAACCAGGATAGACATTATTAAAAAAAAAATAATTACCTTCTTAGCTTATCAAACCAATGTCCTTTGATTTCACCAAGTAGATGAGTATCAGCTAAAATCATGGCCTTTAGGACTGAAGCTGAAGTCTCTTCTTCACCCATGTGAGCTGCACCTTTCACTTCTGGCCATCGGCATTGAAAGATTACCACATAATAAATTAAAAATTCACAAAACATTAACACTGAGCTGACAAAGCACACAAGCTTCAGCAGAAAACAGAGCCTCTTCTTCAGGGGAAGATTCTTCACAGTGGTTGAGCTAGAACTCCGCATTGCAGTGCCAGCATAAGACTCAATGGCTCAGTTCTCTCTTGGATGAAAACCACTAGGACTAGTCAAAGGATCATGTTGGGCTTTTTGTCAGTACAAAATCCCTGTGGAGAAAATACAAAATAAAATGCTCTTTAAGTCAGCATTCCCTGTGAAAAGCTACCATGCAAGGCCTACAGTGTTAGCTTCTTGTCACCCTGGAAGATTTAGGAATGTATTAAGTGACCTAAAAAGCCAAGTTTGTCTTCTCCTTCAGGTACCCAGACAGCCATGCCACTGAGCACAGAACTGCACTCTCTCCTACCAGGACCAAGGAAACCAGTTTAAAGCCAGCCAGGATCTTGGTGCATGATGCTTTTTTTAAGACTATAAAGTGAAAACTACTACTGTGAGTAGGGGTCAAAGACAGAGCTTAACTTGAACTGCAGCAGGAACAACAAAATAAAAAATCCATTAGGATCCATATAGACTTATTTAGGTTGGAAAAGAACTCTAAAATTGAGTCCAACCTTTAACCCAGCACTGCCAAGTCCACCACTAAAGCATGTCACTCAGTGCCACATCCACACATCCTTTAAATACCTCCAGGGATGGTGACTCAACCACTGCCCTGGGCAGCCTGTTCCAATGCCTGACAACCCTTTCAGTGAACAAATTGTTCCTAATGTCCAATCTAAACCTCCCCTGGCCCAACTTGAGGCCACTTCCTCTTGTCCTATCACTTGTTATTTGGGAGAAGAGACCAACATCCACCTGGCTACAACCTCCTTTCAGGTATTTATAGAGGCCAATAAGGTCTCCCCTCAGCATCTGCTTTTCCTGGCTGAACAACTCCCAGAGGACACCTTCTGCCACAAGTACATAACATGACTACTCCAAATCAATTCCATTACTACTTTTTATATGTCTCATCATAACAATCTCCAAGAACCAAAGGCAATTTAGTATCCCAGAGCAATTCTACAGGAGCTTTCCAGGAACACAGGAACAGATACATGGCTAGTTAACTAATGCTGCTTCATTTCTAACAAGAGGAAAACAAGAAAAACCTAAGCCTCAGGAACAGAAACTGCACTACAGTTATGGAGAAATATGTGTAAATGAGCCTAAATTGGTAAGGTAACTCTATGTACTGCTTTCTTGAGCCTTGGACAGCTTGTAACCAAACAGGGAACTCACCCCTTTTGAAGCTGCAATCATTTTTTTGTGCCATGTTAAAGGCTAATCCAAAACAAATGCCTTCACTGCAGTAAGCCGCAATTGTAACAGGGTTCAATGGATTGTTTCAGTTGTCTACAAGCATTTAAAAGGAACTCATTATTCCTGGTGTAAGGAGGAAACACCCACTTTCACCATTGTTTCCTCTACAGTCCTTGGCAGAAACACTTTTTCAGTGGAAGTGCCCACAAGAAACAATTATTCCACCACAGAGATACAGCCCTTACTTTCAGAAAAAACACTCAGCTTCCACGTGCAGGCTCTTGGGGTCTCAGTCTGAAAGCCCCACTCTTTAAAGGTAAACAGTGTGTGGTATGATCACAGTAAAAGCGACTTCAGAAGAGCTGTAAAGATGTTACTTCACATGCTCATGAACAAACTTCTAGAGAAATCCACAGTCTTGTCCCCCACCCAAGTATGGGATTGCAATTTTGCTTCCTACAATAGAAAAATCCTAACAGAGGACTAACATACAGGATGGTAGGAATTACTGAACAGTGACTAGCAGCCCACGTGCATTTGAATTGACTGAATCTGATTAAAACTGTGAATATTCATTACCTTTGAGCATTTAGACGTGAAGTATTAGGAACATTAGGACAAAATTACAGAGGCACACAAAATCAGTGTATCTTTCTAAATTCCTGGCCTTTAGTTATGTGCAGAATACAGAACAAAGGTAAATTACTTCACTGTCCTATCCACTAGCCCATTTGATTTATGTCTTATGGAAACTGAAAACTGACATATGATTATTAGATTATTTTTCCAACCAAAATCTTTATTTGATAATAGCCACTTACTTTCAAACACAAGCTTCCCATACCAGCACTACAAAGTACTTATTCAAGACAAAGAACCATTAGTCTGCATCATGAAACATTGGTAATATGCATTATCTAACATTAGCATGACTAATACTTAACTGTACGCAACTCAGTTCTATCTAAACTTGGTTTAGCTGGAGAAAGCCCCTGGCCAGACATCACAATTTCATAATATGATGGAACTACACAAAAAGGCTGATTAACTTGTTTAACATTCATCTCATCTGCATTTTACCTAGAAATCAAAATCAACAAGACCCTGTTTGTACATCTCACAAGACAAGATTAAAGCAGAAGTGTCTGTTCACTGACACAGCAACAAGGATAAAAGAAAAGTACATTCTGAACTAAACATACAAATTTATAAGGCTTTATCCTGCAAAAACTGCACCTACCCCAGAATTTGGAAGCATATTTTGGTAGTCCTAGACAGTCTCCTTTTGCAACAAAAATTGTATTAAAATAGCGTTAAGCATGTCCAAAAAGAAGAAAAAAAAAATCGCATCTTCAGGAGCAAAGTGATCTTATCAAATAATAAAAAGTTCAAAAAAAAAGTCCAAACCAAACCTGTAATTAGCAGAAAATAAAAATATCTTCAAGGCAAAACTGCCATTTTCAAAAGTCACAAGCAGCAGCTGCCACAATCAAAGCCACAGAGCCGGTCATTTCCACACTCATTCCCTCTCTCATCATTCCTGCTGCTAACCATTTCTGTTCTGAGAGTTGTGCCACAGACGTGGCAGGTGCCACAGGTCTCCCACTCGCACCCTACACAGCCAGCATACCCGGTAGTGAAAGAAAAAGCAGAAAGGGAAATAAAAATAAAGAAAACAAAGAAAAGAAAGCACAGAAAGTCAGGGATGCTGAAGGAGCTGAAGACAACTCCTACTACTGGTGGAGAAAAATCCGTGCCCACGTCGCCGTGCCACGTGCCAGCCCATGGCAGCTCGCATGCCAGCGGCACTGCTTGCTCGGGATTGTGGCTGCCCAGCTCTGCGCTCCCCAGGGAAGGCGGTTCCCGTGCAAAGCAAGCACATGCAGCAGGCATCCCACCCTCACTGACGGGCCCCGGGACCCGAGAGTTCTCACGCCTGTCTGCAAGGCCACAAGCGACGCGGTCAGGCTGCACACACGCTGCAAGATGGAGCTGTGGTTCTGCGTGGCGCTGCACAGCGCGTTGCTGCTACTCCCCCTTACACGGCTCGCTGTTAAGATTAGACTGGAATCTGGTTTCCAGGATCTTAGCTATGGGAAAAGACTGAAGGATTTCTCACTGGTTTTTATTTTAAATATATGTGAGTGGCCTGATGCGAAAATGATTTTTAAAAGTTTTAAAAGCTCATCATAAAGGTGAGATCAGTATTATCAGCATATTAATTATTTTCAATCGTTTGGGCAGAGAACTTGCTCTATAATGAAAAAAAATCTGATCTTCAGTAGCTGGCAAATGATAAAATTCTGCTAGTCACCATTTTTTATTCAGTCAATGTACACGTTCTTTCGTCAGCAGAGAAATAACATTGAACTCTTCCTCATCTACATGGTTTAAGAACAACTCTGCAGGACATTCAAAAATAAGCCTGTAGATGAGGACAATTACTGATTCATTTAACAACAGGACCAAAGTTTAAACACACCCAAAGTATAACTTTATACCATAAAACTCTGGGGAAAAATGCTCCAGTGATTAGCACTGACTCCTTCTCCAGCATTCATGTCTATTTTGCTTATTAACAAATGTTAGAAACCTTTCTGCACTTACAATTCTTCCACTATACAAGTTATTCTTCCTATTTTCTTCCATCAAGTTTATTGGCAATGCAAATTGCATCACTCCTCTTCTCTTTCCCTTTTCCATCTCTGTTCAGAACACCATGCAGCTTTAACTTACCAGTGAGTTAAGAATGAAACAAGGGAACATAAAGCAGTACAGCAAAAGCACGAAGCAAGGAGTTACCCTCTTTATCACTCAGTGAATATGTAACTCTGGACATCATATGCTTGAAGGCAAATTTCTTTATTAATTTACAACTACATAAAACTGTCCTAACAAATCAAGTGGGATACAAGAGTCTTAATTCCACTCCCAGTCCTATCCCTCTTGAGTGTGCATGTATTTTTATGAAGCTAAAGACGCTGTACTGGGTTACAAGCAAGCTTAGCATTTCTTTCCTTGTCATAGTTTTCACTCATTCTCTCATTGCAATGTCACAAAGGGACAGACTTACAACTTTCAGAAAAATAGAGTTCTATAATGTAACTGTTAAATTCTTCAATCAAATAAGAGCTTCTGATGAGTTCTTCTGATGCTGCAAAACAACTTTCTGACCCATCTTTCTGAATACACTCTTTCCAATTCTGAACCCTAAATCCTTCCTTTATCCACATATTTTAACTTATTATTGTGATTAAAGAAAAACTCCAAGCAGAGATTTAGCATCTTTAATAAACCTCTTTGCAATGATTTAATGGTAGAATTAACTTTTGTCTGCATTAGCACATCCTTAGGGCTGAAATTCACAAAGACTATCAAATCTACATTTCTACTTTGATTTTATGCAGCTTACAGAAAAGGATAAATTGGGAAATTTTTCACAATAAAACACAAAGATTTTGTCGTGTTCCCATAAACACCCACAACCACTCCTACAGGGGATGTATTTCGTAAGTGTGAAAGAGAAGGTTTTGAAACTTAGTTGCAGTTATACAGACCACAGTTTATTTTAAAACCATGTAAACAAAAAATCAAAGGCACAAAACACAAAAACATTTCAGAGCAGCTTGTCATATTGAGATCACATTAATGAATCCATAATATTATCCAAATGAGGTACTACTTAAGCCACAGTAAGGTTTAAATGTTGCAGTAGTATAAAAAAAATATGTGGAAACTCTTCTTGCCATTAAATTAACCAGTAGTTACAAATGTGCTGTAAAAGGAAGTCCATACATTACACTTATTTGTTTCAAGCACTTTTCATACTCATTGTTCAGTTTCACAGATTCCTGTACAGCACGCTTTAGATCTTCTACCTCTTCAAAAAAATCCTAGAAAAACCCAAAAATATTCACCTTAAACTTTCTTTCAAATACATTCTCAATAAGAGCTAGTCAGCAGTTCAGTTGCCCCGAAGTTCAAAGACACCTTCTATATTTCAATTACCACAGGGTTGAGTTATGGAAACACGGCTACAGTGAAATACAGCAATCAACTATAACCTCAGGTAATAATGTAAAACCCTGCCCTGAACACACAATGCAAGCAGAATTCAAGTTATGTTAGACCCTGGAGTACACACTAATAATAGAAAATATTAATATTTTTTTTTAAAAAAAAGGGGGGGGGGGGGAGAATGTTGACTTATCAGACAGCTACAAAATGACAGTCCAAAGTTACAAGGGAATAATGCCCTGCTCATCTGTGCAAAAACACAGCTGCACCTCTCAAAGTCAGCCAGTAGCAGAGAGGTTACCATTAACTTTGAGAATCCAAATGTTGCAAGGCTATAAGAAGGGACAGTGAGCAATGTGAGAGATAAGGAGAGTCTACTAAAGAGCAAGAAGTTAGCATTTGAAGAAGACAATACTAAAGAGCTTAAAATGGAAAAAGAGATACCATATTTAGACCTAGAAAGATATAAAATACTGGTAGACCTTAACTGTTTTGTAAATTCCTAGTACCTGTTTAGAACTTTAAGTACAACTACACTGTGTTAATGAATGTCCTATTTCAGAATAGGGTCTACTATTTATGACTACAGTGTGTTGAGAAGTTAGATTTTCATATTCAAAAATTTGTGATGCATTAAACTTGACAGAGCCTAAAACACTATCCAAAGGTTCAACTGGCTCAGATAAAACTTAGTGACAACAAAGGAGCACTATGTAAGGTTACACAGAACATAAAGAGACAGGCCAACATGAAAGCCATAGAGAACAAGTTCTGCTGAACACAGAGTCATAAAATGGTTTGGGTCAGAAGAGATAAAGATCACCTGGTTACAGCATCCCCGCCATGGGCAGGACGTCTTCCACTAGACCAGGTTGCTCAGGCCCCAATCCAGCCTGGCCTTGAACATTGTCAGGGATGGAGCATCCAGAATTTCCCTGGGCAACCTCAGGTTTCAGTGTCTCACAGAAAAGAATTTCTTCCTAATATCTAACCTAAACCTACCCTCTTTCTGTTTAAACCCATTCCCCCTTGTCCTGTCACTACATGCCCTTGTGAAAAGTCCTTCTCCAGTTCTCTTGCAGTCCCCCCTTTTAGGTACTGGAAGGTGCTATGAGGCCTCCCTAGAGCCTCCTCTTACCCAGGCTTAACAACTCCAGCTCTCAGCCTGTCTTCACAGAAGAGGTGCTCCAGCTTATTTAATGCCAGACTATGTGGTTTCACTTTCCCATACTGATCCTTTTGTAAGAGAAGAAATTAAGGCTGCGCCAGCAGCTACGATTTTAATTTCAAAATGACCTGAGGCAAATAATCTCTCACAAAGGAATCCAAAATGCCCAAACATTTTAAAATAGTAATCCACAAGAAAATGCACAGCTATGGATTAAAACCAAAAATAAACGCAAAACCATAAAATTCAAATTGCATTATTCCTCTTCCTTAGCCAAGCAGCACTGCAGGACATGAATGTTTCAAGGGGCCATTCATATCCACCTCTCTCAGAACGCTACACACTGATTTTTTATGTATTTTGCTTGATAACAACATGTGTTCAGCCTAAAGATATTTCAGTTCAGGCAGAGGAGTTAGTTTTTCAAAAATCACCTACTATTAAACGTGTCTTAAAATAAATTACCTTGTCTAATCCAGCTAATTCATTTTTTAGTGCTCTCTTTTCTGCAGACAACTTTCCATTTTCTTTCTTCAGCTTTTTAATCTCCTTCAACAATAGCTCTATATTCAAATAAAAAAAATGTAGACTTCAACCAATACAGTTAGCCTCCTACTCATATGAATCACATTACAGCTAAAGAGCTGCCTGCCTTTTGTGATATTAGGAAATTATGGTTCACCTTTTTAAACTACCTTTTTCATAAAGTGATTTATTCCTAAGAACTGGCCCAGAACATTCCCAAGTACTATGAAAGATAGCAGGATTTGCCAACTGGATAATCTAAATGTGTCAGATTCTTAGAATGAGGGATTATTTTACTTTAAAATCCACAAAACGTTTATCGTATGCCTTGATTACCTTTTCCTGGCTTATGAGGGTTACCTCAGCCCTTGCTGACAGCACATTTCCTGAAAATTACACCTCCATTACAAGATCTCTTCCATCTCTCTTCTACGCTTTGAAGTGGAACACGATTGCACCTCAACTTGTGGATTCACTTGTGAGGAAAAATGTGCTGAAACCAGGCGAAAACCAGGTTCTTTGTGTATCAGTGCAGCAAACATTATTACTAAGAGATCTGCACAGACACATTTTACCAGAGTAAAGAATAAATAGCACTAAATACAGCCACGCACTCCTACCCATGATCACATCAACCTACCAATTTCAGGAAAAGAAAACACCAAACATTTAGTCACAAACAAATGCAAGGCTGAATCCTAGACAACGAGATGCCATTTTTACATAACAGGATTTCAAAAATGAAAAAACATTTTACATACTGCTGGTTGAAGTAGAAAAAACAGCCTGGAGTGGCCTCTAGATCAGAAATTAAATGCTTTCTCTCTGTTGGGTGTACTGGAAGGAACATCATCAGAATTAACCATTACCTAAATATTTACTGCAACAGGATTCCTTCTCTTCAGAAATGTTCCTGTGAGAAATTATTCCTCCCTCTGAGGTTCGACTTCTTTTTCCAGATATAGCACTAGTTTTCCAAGAAACCTTTTTACATTCCAGTTGCTCAATTCTTTGCCTCTGCTCTTGAAGATTATGCTCTAGCTCATGAATTTTAATCTGTCAAGAAAAAATTTTTAAAATGCATAGAAAAAACACAGTTCAACTGAATACAACTGGAAACACATCCTGAATGCAAACTTAGAGCTTTCAATTGCTGACTTAAAAACTACAATCATCCAAAGGGTCTGGAAGGAGAAAAAAGAAAAAGCTTCACAGCAAGTGAAGCTTTGCATACATCAACTGTTTTAAACAAATCTGCAAGCACTAAACCAGGTTGCTCAAAGACCCATCCAAACTGGCCTTGAACACTTCCAGGAAGGGGCATCCACAACTTCTCTGGGCAACCTGTTCCTGTACAATATGAATGCACAAAGACACTAAACCTTCCCTCACAGCAAAGCATACGTTCATGACAGCAGTATATATAATCCAAATTATAATGAATACAATTTTACAAGCAAATACAGCACAAATTAAGAAATTAAACTGGTCAGCTGCAATGCTTGATCAATGCCCAAAGAGGCAATAACCCACTTGAAGCTTCTAGAGGCATTCCTGGTCACATAACTCTATCTTCACCTCGGTTACGATGTCAGTCTTTTTGCAGAGCAAGCACATGGGTTTTGCCACCTGAAAGAAGACTATTTACCTTTATTTGGTTCACTACTGCTGAATTTCTGAAATAAATCAGCTCTTGACACACACAGAAAAACATCAGGGCTGGAGCAAGCCAGGTCAGAAGACAGGCATACAACTTGAAGGATAGGTAGGTAAACGAGTAAAGAAAAAAGCAAGCAAAGGGGAGACAGCTTTCTGCTACAGACATGCCAGTGATAGGAGTTCACTTTCAGAGGGAACTACAGGCTACTTTCTATTATCTCAGTGTCATGGGAAACAAAAATGAGTATAACAGGAAAATATGATCTATTTTTCACAAATGTAAGAAATCCTTCTCAGTCTCCCTAAAAGCTTATGTTTGCCTATTTGATGCCATCTCCTACAAATTCTACTTACAGTGAGATTTTTAATTGCTTCACTTTGCTCCTTGTTTGTTTTGCTTTCTTTAATGTAACATTTCTGTAGCTCATTATACATGTGAAGTAGCCTAAAACAGAAGAAATACATAAATTGCACTAAAACATGAAAGCCAAAAACCACATATTGTTTATGGTAAAAGTATCAGAGACACCCCATAGAGATCACTTGGGCTGTAGCTGTACTGCAGAGACTCACGACAGAAGTACTTAAGATGGGGATGAATGAAGTCAACATGGAAAGAGAAATCACCAGAAAATAACTGCACAGCAAGTTAAAGGAATGGTCTGTATGGATGGCAAAGAATCCCTTTCACTCGGCCAAACTGAGGACCCTGTTTTGTCCAGCACGCATGGCAACACTCTGAGTAAACCTCAGTGCAAATCACTCTTTGATGGAAGACCTATACACCAACAGCAGGAGGATGGCAATGACTGCAGCACGTCACATATACCATTCTTCTCCCTGTTAGCACAACAGGAATAGCACAAGGACACTTCTAAAAGATTTTAAAACATTTGTCCAGAAACTAACTTCTTGCCACCAATCAAGAACCCATAATGAGGACATAGGAGGCAGAGACCCCAGCAATCTGTGTTGCACAAAATATCTCACTGCTTCCTAGTGTGTTGGTGTGAGGATATGAGTGAGTGAAAACTATGAGAAAATGAGTGTGAGTGGGTAATATCAAAGTAAAATAAAATAAACAGCTTTGGGATGCTATCTTTCTCTTTGATACCATCTTGCATAGCATTCTGCTACACTAATTTCCTGCCATATTATATAGCATTCAGTCTCCATACATGAGGGCTAGAATGTAACTGATGACATTTTCCTATTTTTTTAGGAATTCAAATATGAGCTGGCATTTATATTAAGACATGACTGCGCGCTACAAGCAGGATGAGCAATACTGTAGTACAGCACAGCTTTGTAACGCAACATATAAACATGTTAGAAAAACACCTAGGTCACGCCAAGTGCATCCTAGTACAGAGGAGGTCCACCACTTGATTCAAAGACTAACTTGGATTTCTTCCCCATAACCATCTAACTAGGTACTCAGTTCCAGCCAAGAGCCAGTCATCCAGCCTTCCCATGTAGCTTGCAGAGAGTCTCATACACTGAAAAAGTATTTTTAAAAAAAAGAAGAAAAAACGGACCTTCTACAGCCACCTAAAGGAAACACTAAAAACAGGGTGCTTGGACAAAAAGCAGTAAAAGAAGTAGGGACTGCCTCAATCTGTGTAAGATTCACAGCCCATTTATGTAAGTGGCCTTAGAAGACATGGATGTTTATCATACAGTCAAGTCACAGAGGGATGGAACAATAGTTTATGTAGCTTGCCTAGCTGTTAAAATGTTTCAATACATATTTTATTGAAGAAAAAAATATCTTTTGCATCAGAAAAGCAGTTTAATTGTAGTATTAATTGGCAAACTATGGTAAGTTAAGGCTCAACTCCAAAATTAATTAGGCTGAAGAGTAGAATCACTTCTCTGGCTTATTTTGTAAACTGTACAAGCCTATAAATTTTATATACACATAAAACTGAGCTATATAATATAAGCTAAGAAGAAACCACAACATTCTAGGTTAAAAAAAATCTACATAAAAGATCACGTTTACACACATACATGAAGGAACTTCCTGGCTCATTAAATTTTTCTCAATGAAAGAGAAAGGAATCAATTTTGTTCTTTGTTTAGTACTATTTTCAAGTTTAATCCAGGATTTTGTAAATCCTTTTAAAATACAAGTGATTTTCCATTGTTTCAAAGGCTGAAAGCCACCTCCATAATGGTTAAAAATTCCACTGACTTAACCATGAACAGCACATTCTGCCCTACAGAGAAAAATATTTACTTCTGGGAAGAAGAAACTTCCAAGAACTCACCTGACACTGTCACCCTCTAGAACAAGATCCTTGTTGACTCCACCCTTATGCCATAAATGGGTTTCTGTTTGAACCTGAACACTTAATTGAAACAAATAAAACAGCTTAGTAAAATTAGATTTTACAATTCAGTTGGATCAAAGAAAACAACTGAAAAAGGCCAAGTTACTTTTCAGTTTGATTTTACAGTAGAGGTTTCCAAGCAGGATCATAAACCCACCAAAATTTAAACTTGGAAGATTTTTGCAGACCCGTACTTAAATCCTGGCAGGACACTTTCCAAACCACTGGCACTACAGTTGTCCAGGTCTGAAGGTCTCAGTTTCCAAATCTTTTAAATAGTATTGATTCAGTCTAACTATCTGTTACTGTTTGGTGGAAAAACAGTGTAAGAGTCTTTGCAGTCAGACAGAGGGGGCACACTGGCTAAGCAGTAATATCAACTTTACTAGTTGATATTAAAACTGGTTTTTTCACTACAAAAATGAATTTGCCCCAGCCATCCTTTGTTCCTTTATATGTCTCAAGTATCTTCTACCTCCACCATTCTGTTCACAGGAGACCAGATAAGGCCTAGTTCATCTGAAAACATGAAGGCAAAAGTCCTCAAATGTTGCACTTCTTTTGATGAAAATGGAAATGTTTGACAATTCTTACTCTCTGCTTGTGCCACAGGCATGCATTAACTGCTGCAGATGCAGTTTTCCTTGGATCTGACCCAGATTCTTTTCTAGCTCCTTATTTTTTATATGTAGTTTTTTCACCTTCTTGACTAACTGTTCGTTTTCATCACTGAGCTGAAAAGGAAGAGAATTTAAAAAAAAAAAGGACAAATCAAGGAACATTTTCAGATCAGGTATTAAATAGGCTGATAGCATTTCAGATTAAAATTCTCTCCCAAAGGTTTTACTATATTTATCTTAAGCTGTACAAACACATAAAGGAAAACAGCAGGAAAAACAAATGCCTTCGATCTTCATGAAACTCTGACCAAAACAAAGCTTCTTTAAATTAAATGTTTCTAATTAAAGGTTTCTAATGCACGTTCGCCATTCATTAGGGAATGCAGGGAACTGCTTTCATATTTAAAAGTACTCACAAGGGGACAAAACATGGGGGTTTTCGGCTCCAGTGCTAAGCTACAGACACCGGCTCCAGCACCAGGCTCGAGTTTGTGTTGTTTTGCCAGGGCCAGAAGACTGAACCAAACCACAGCCACACTAGAACCTCTGGTGCCCACAACTTCGCCCAGCAGCACGCGGTCACGTGTATGTAAAATACAATAATATATATTAATATATATATATACACATATATAGATGAGGCAATAAGTAGTTACACGTAGTTAATGCCTGTAGTTATATGTGTGCCAGATCTAGCGATAACATGTATACAGAGCAGACACTTAGCATATGCGTACATATATACTTATTCAGTGTATACACAGCACTTGTATAGCGTGTGTGTATATATGGCACACCTATATATGTGCACATATCCATATATACACCGATATGTGTGTGTACACGTGTGCACTATATATCCACAGACACACAGACACACACAGACACACAGACACACACACAGACACACACAGACACACACACTCACACACTCACACACACACACTCACACACACACACACACGATGCGGAGGGCACCGAGCCCCAGCGATGCCCCGGCCAAGGCGGGCGGGCGGGGCCCGGGGCACGCCGAGGGCCGCACTCACTTGGAGGCACCTGTGCACGGCGGGCATGGACACGGGAGCCGACATGGGACCCGCCGTGGGACCCGCCGTGGGATCCGCCGGGATGTGCCGCCAGCGGGCACGTCATAGCAGGGCGACAGCGCGGCGCTGCGGGAACGCCCCGCGACCCCGCCCCGCCCTCCGGCCCCGCAGCCCTGCATCCCTGCGGTCCTGTATCCCTGCGGCCCTGCAGCCCTGTATCCCTGCAGCCCTGTATCCCCGCGGCCCTGTATCCCTGTATCCCTGCAGCCCTGTATCCCCGCGGCCCTGTATCCCTGCAGCCCTGTATCCCTGCAGCCCTGTATCCCTGCAGCCCTGTATCCCTGTATCCCTGCAGCCCTGTATCCCTGCAGCCCTGTATCCCTGCAGCCCTGCAGCCCTGTATCCCTGCAGCCCTGCATCCCCGCAGCCCCGCAGCCCCGCATCCCTCCAGCCCTGCAGCCCTCCAGCCCTGCAGCCCTGCATCCCTGCAGCCCTCCAGCCCTGCAGCCCTCCAGCCCTGCAGCCCTCCAGCCCTCCCTCCCCGCATCCCTCCAGCCCTCCTTCCCCGTGTCCCGGGGAGCCGGAGCCCTTTCCCTCCCTGTGCGCAGGGCTCTCCCGCCCGGCCAGCGCCGCGCCCGGCGATCCAGCCGTCCCGTGCCTCGGGCTGTGCTCCAGGCTGTATCCCAGGCTGTGCTCCAGGCTGTATCCCAGGCTGTGCTCCAGGCTGTATCCCAGGCTGTATCCCAGGCTGTGCCCCAGGCTGTATCCCAGGCTGTGCCCCTGGCTGTGCCCCCGGCTGTGCCCCAGGCTGTGCCCCAGGCTGTGCCCCAGGCTGTGCCCCAGGCTGTATCCCAGGCTGTATCCCAGGCTGTGCCCCAGGCTGTGACCCAGGCTGTATCCCAGGCTGTATCCCAGGCTGTGCCCCAGGCTGTATCCCAGGCTGTGCCCCAGGCTGTGACCCAGGCTGTGACCCAGGCTGTATCCCAGGCTGTGCCCCAGGCTGTGACCCAGGCTGTATCCCAGGCTGTGCCCCCGGCTGTGCCCCAGGCTGTGCCTCTGGAGCCGCCCTGAGAACACCCCTCTCTCGGCCGGTCGCCTCTCATTCCTCAGCAGCTCGGCTCGCAGGTTCGCTCGGTGGCGCTCCTGGGGTGCCCTGCGCAGGGCCAGGAGGTGGATCCCAGCATCCCGATGAGTCCCTTCCAGCTCAGCGCAGTCCATGATCCCGTGACTGAGAGGCGCCCAGCGGGTCGGACTGAGCACAGAGCCCACCGCGGATCCGCACGGGTACACTGGTGCACCAACACACCCCGAGCGATGCACCTCTGCCCAACCAGGTCCTGCATCTCCATCCCGCTCACAACAGGGGTCTGTCCCAGTGACATCCACCGAGCAGGAGACGGGGGCTCGCCTTGTAATGCTGCGACCCTGCGAGGGGCGAGCTGTGGAACTTAATAGTGCTACAATTTGCCGGGCTTTGCCTTTGGGCATAAATATCCAAAGGGGGGGATGCCAAGAGGATGGAGCCAGGCTCCTCTCGGTGGTGCCAAGCAATAGGACAAAAGCCAATTGGCAGAAACTGATGCACAGGAAGTTCCACCTGAACATCAAGAAGAACCTTTTTACTGTGTGAGTGACCAAGCACTGGAACAGGTTGCCTGGAGAGCCTGTGGAGTCTCCCTCAGTGGAGATATCAAGAACAGTCTGGACACAATCCTGCGCCATGTGCTCTGGAATTATCCTGCTTGAGCAGGGAGGTTGGAGCAGATGACCCACTGTGGTCGTTTTCAACCTGACCTATTCTGTGATTTGGTTTTTGTATTTTGCTGGTATTTTTGACAGACCGGGTTAGAGGGGATACAGGCAGGACAAAAGTATTCCACCCTCATGACGGACTGGACCTTACAGACACCATACCAACATCAGGCACTCACCAGCCACAAGAAGATCACCCTTTGCAGTAAGATTGACCCAAAGCAGTGATTATTGCCTGCTGGTCTCCCTAGCTTTTGTTATTGGCAATTTAAAGCATTTCCTGTTCCTCTCTCATTTGCTAGGTCTCAAAGCTAAGTCTTCTTTTGTTCTCTGAATCTCCTGTCTTTGTACAAAATGTTGGCTCCCTTGTTTTTTAAAGCTCATTACATGTTTCCGTCTTTTTTTATTTTTTTGGTGCAAAATGTTGCCAGATGCCACCCACCCCTTCATCTTGACCATGTAGCCCACCTGACCACAGAGCCTGGCAAATCTTGCAAAGAACCATTCACAGATTCGTAAAGATCATCTAGTCCCAACCCCTCCTGCCATGGGCAGAGACACCTCCCACTAGACCAGGTTGCTCAAGGTCTTATCCAACCTGGCCTTGATCACTACCAGGGTTGGGGCATCCACAGCTTCTCTGGGCAACCTGTTCCAGTGCCTCACCGCCCTCAGAGTAAAGAATTTCGTCCACATATATAACCTAAATTTCCCCTCTTTCAGTTTGTACCCATTACTCCTTGTCCTGTCACTACAGTTTCTGATTAAGAGCCCCTCTCTGGCTTCCCTGTAGGCCCCCTTCAGATACTGGAAGGTTGCTAGGAGGTCTCCTTGCACCCTTCTCTTCTCCAGGTTGAACAGGCCCAACTTCCTCAGCCTGTCATGCCTGGGAAGAGAGCAGGGAGATGACAGCAGCTCCACACTGTCTACTTGTGCACCTACAGTTTACCAAAAGCAGGGCACAGGACAGGTCACATTAGGCTGCGAGTGGGAACTGTAACTGTAATCAGATTAAGGGAGGTGGCACACAGCTCTGCCTCCAGGGCACAACCCCAGCATTTCTCCTCCTCCACTCTCAACCCGGTCACCCATCTGTTCAACTTCTTGAACTCTGCACAGGGGTCACAGTGAAAAGTAAAAGCCTTGTCTATATTCAGCTCAGCCTGCACTGTGCTGAGCTGAGTGGATGTGAGATCCAAGCTCTGAGGCTGTCAACAACCTGAGAGCACATGTAAGGGAAGGACCTGCCCGTGGTGTTAGCTGCTGACAGGAATCCTGTTTGTGAAGATTTCTGAGTTGTTTCCACAGTTGCAGAAGTAGCCACTCAAAACTGCTAATTCTTGGGTCCTGTGACAAGTCACCTTGTCCCCCAGTGGCCTGGCATCAAAGTTGCTACTTCAATCAGCAACTAACATTGAATGAATTAGCAAATGACAGTTCATACTGTGGAAACCAGGAGGTCACTCTTTGATAAAAATAGAGCTGGATGAAACTTAGCAGTAAGAAAAATTAAAACTGGGAGGGACAGTACCAGCCAGCATTTTCAATGTAGAGAAAGGGAAGTCCCATTTTCAGATGGAGTAGCAATACCCTGAGATGCAATAACCCAGTTCTATTTTGGGTTATCCAGCACAAACAAGATCTCATGTGAGATCCTGAGGAGTCTATAGAACACAAATAAAAATTACATACAGAAGAAAGTACAGCATATCAGGAGGGGTTGAAATCAGAATAATTTTAACTGACTTTATCTTTGGTAATTGTAAAGGACAATAGTAATTGTTTACCATGTCCTGTAGAGGAGAATAAGCAGAAATAAAGTTACTTTCCAAGAAAGATTAGTTCAATTGGATGAGAAAGGAAATTTTCTTGATACCAAAGAAAAAATACACATAATTCTCCCTCACTAGAGATTATTTAATAAACACATCAGAGAATGATCAGGCATTACTCTGAATACGGGTATACCTAATATTCACAGCATAGTGGCATACAGCAAGTAGACAAAAAGAGCATATTAAAGCCCCTTTTAGGCCAAGATTTCAATTATTCTATGTTATTAATTTAGAAGCATTCTTGATATAACAGTGATTCCGATACTTTGCAAAAATCTGTAAAATGATTACTTCAGAAATCATTTTTCCAGTGACAAAGGGAAGCTGTTGTGTAAGACAGTGTGGTGTAGAACGATCAGTACAGTGGAATCCAGCACACCCTACATACCAGTGTCTCACTGTAGACAGTAAAAGTAGGAAAACAGTTTTTATCTCAATACTGAGAATGTCAGTAGTCATAACTGCTTTATACCATACAAGGCAAGACCACTTGAATATCAAGGAATAGTACTGGACAAAGTATGTTCAAGGCTTTCTAGGATTTATATTCCTATGATACCCAAGTGTTTGGTTTTGGTTAGTGGTTGGTTGGGAATTTTTAATACTATGGGTGTAGCAGTAAAACAAAAAGTCCAGATAGATTAATTTAGGCTCCTGCAGAAACTAGAGAGAGCACTCAGAGAACAACATAGACAGGTCAGAAGTAGCAGGGAAAACACAGCTACGATATGTCTTGGGTCATTTGAAAGGCTGAGGGAGTTGGGCCTGTTCAGCCTCAAGAAGAGGTGACAGAGAGGGGACCTCATTAATGTGTATAGCTATCTAAAGCAGGGTGTCAAGAGGATGGAGCCAGGCTCTTCTTGGTGGCGCCAAGTAACAGGACAAGAGACAACGGGCAGAAACTGATGATGCACAGGAAGTTCTACCTGAACATGAGGAAGAACTTCTTTGCTGTGCAAGTGGCCTCACACTGGGACATACCGCCCAGAGAGGTTGTGGAGTCTCCCTCAGTAGATATATTTAAGAACAGTCTGGACACAATCCTGTGCCATGTGCTCTGGGATGACCCTGTGTGAGCAGGGAGGTTGGAACAGATGACTCCCTGTGGTCCCTTCCAACCTGGCCCATTCTGTGGTTCTCATATGTGAAATCTGCAGACCCTGTTTCTCTTGCTCTTCTACAAACACAACCACCAGTTCTGGGCACACTGCCTCTCCCCTGCTTACCTGGCAGTTGACAGTGCAGCAGCTATGCACAGTTTTTAAGACCAAAAACTTTTCAACACTCAAAGCATTGTTACCAGTGGAACATCTGTATTCTACAGGCTGGACAAATGACACATAAGAAAGCCGGGAAATGAGCCATCCAAGCTAAAAGGGAAACAAGAATTCCTGATTTCTGACCTAGAAACTGAGCTGTGCAGCCCCCTTCTGTCCTGCTTTTCCATGGCTTTCAGGGGAATTGAAGATGGATGGACGAGGCAGACAACAGCCAGGTTTCTCAGCTATGCAGCTAGACTTGCAAGGAGTTTTGTGTAAGGTTCAGATTTTGTTAAGCAAGCACTGATCCATCCAAATGACACAAAAAAACCCCTCTGCTTGTATCTTGAAACTCTTGGGAAAAGCTACAGCTGAAGTGCTTGTTGGTTTAATCATGCACGTGATGATCAAACATTTTCAAAAGTGTCCACTGATTTTGAGTGGCTCCACTTCAAAATGAGCATACACTCTTCCAAATTAAAGATAATCAATTTGTAAAAATGGCTCAAGACTGATGAGTAGCACTGGACATCGGATTTTGAAGCATCCAAAAATCAAAAGATAATGTTAGCCTACCTGTATACAAAAAAAGCATAGTTTATACTAATGATAAAAGACTTCTTGATTAGGACACATGTTAATTTTCCAAAGATCCTAACGCTACATGACTTTTAAAAAACTTCTCTGTGGCAGTGAATGTATGAAAAGCCACTAAGATACTTTCAAGTGTAAACAATTACAGCAGAAACATCTCCCTACACTATTACTGAGCTGGCTTGTTGAACACATTCTTTTTTCCTTGCATTTTTGTTTCTAACATAGCTTGATCTGAACAAAGACACATTTCATGGGGGCTCATATGAATGAAAATGGCATTGATTCCAACGGTGCTGAGCCTGATACTTGCTGCCAAACAGCAGGAATGTGACCCATAGCACTCTTTATCAGCTACATGTGCACCAAAATCATTGATTTGTCAGAAAATGTATAAGCATGGGATTACCTGATGCAATCCTACAATAACTCCAAATGTAGCCTTTTTTTTTTCCCAAGGATTAAAAGTCAATATGTGTCCTTTCAACCCTCAGAGAGAGCTACCATCCTCATCAAATTTTCCAGGAATTAAAATTCTCCAGTGAAAATCTACATGCCTTTGTAAAAACCTATACAAATTTCACCTGCCCCAAATTAATCTCTTCTATTCCATCCAACAGCTGTGTCAGCAATGACTCCCAAATCCCTCTCAGGCTAGAAGATGGCAAGGCTTATTTGGTTTTTTTGCCCAATATGTTCTTTGGCACAATCAGTGCTACTAATCTTACAGACAAATGCCAGCTGAAAAATCACGAAACAACCTTGAGCAAAATGGCCAACAATGGAAAAAGGCCCTTTTCCCATCTGGTTTTGATCTTTGGTCACAGAGTAATAATCCTATTTGTGTTCAGGAGCCTTCTCTGAAACAGGGAGAAGCAGTCTCACTTTCCCAAGCCTTGGGGCAACCAGAGGACATCTAAATACAGAAGTTCAGAATTCAGTTCAAAACATGAACATTTCCTGCACGTCGTGAGGAAAAGCACCGAGATATGATTGGATTTAAGATGGCTGCAGAATTGGAACCCAAATATTTTCTCTTAATATGTGAGGAGGTCAATTTAATCTTAAAGCTGACAAAACCAAACAGAGGAAATATATATTAAACCAAATTAGGCTAGGAGAATTGCTGTCACAGTACACTGACGGAAGTTCTGTATCCCCTTCAGTGATAGAAACATCAGGTTATAACAGTGGGTTGTTTTCAGTGGATAATGTTCAATGTTTTCAGTGGATAATGTTCAAAAAACAATACTGGCATGCATGTGGCAGAGACAGTCTGCAGTTTCTCCCTTCAAGGCCAGGGAAAAATACCTTATTATTCTACACCCATGGACATGGTCTAGGAAAAAGAGTAACAGCTTAGGACTGTATTACCTTGCCCAGAGAACTCCCTACACAGAAGAAAAACATCTCCCAATGTAGAATCAAAAGCACTCACACCCCAAGAAAACTCTCTCAGCCATACCTCCTGGAAGGGAAAATTTCCCAACATGACAGAGCCAGTCTGAAAACTCTAGAAAACACTGAAGGATACCAATTTACCAGCAGAGCTGTCTTTCAGACCTTGAAGCAAAAAATCTTGATTTCCATGTTAACCAACCCCCAGGGTAGATCTGAAGGCAGAGTCTTGCACTTCATGTTTGAGACTGTTGGTTAGTTTGTGGTAGGAGGGAGGATATGGACTGTGTCTAAGCAGTGATTCCTGGGCCTTCTGGACGTAGAAGAGAAATATGGTCGGAATATGATTCTGCATGGCAGAAAGAGAGCACATGAAACATCTAATACACCACTTAGAATGGTGCACTAATCAAGCATTATGTCATACATGACTTGTTAGCGAGCATTACGAAAAACTGTGCCAGTGTTAGGAATTTCTGATTGTCTCTGATGAAGCAGAATTGGGATCAGCATGGGTCTTCTAGGGGGTCTAGCAAGAAGAGAAAGCATCTACTTACTACCTACCTTCCCTTCTTGTAGGAAAAACAAAAATCTGGACCAAACATCCTCTTTTGTCAGCTATAAAATCTCTCAGTGGAGCATTAGGATTGCACTAAACTACAACATTGTAGCAGTTCACACAAACAAAAAGCTTCACATCTGGGTTACCTTTTAAAGGCAAGCTCAAACTATATGATTTGTGAGATTCCTGATAAAAGCTCCAGGGAAAAGGGCTAGAGACAGTAAACAACAATTTTATATGACTAATCCAATATAATCCTATGCTGGGCAAAAAAGCCATCTGCATGGATTCCCACTGAAGTGCTTTAATAACAGCGCAGCAAGCCTCCGGCTGTCATGCTGAGGAAACGCTCTTTTGCACTCAGGCTAATAATTCCAAAAAATTTCTTCTTTTTTGCTTTCTTTTTTCCCCCCTCTGTTTTTATTAAAGCTGTTAGACACTTGTTCTCCCATTTAATTCCCTATTGGGAGATCATCCATCAAACCCGTGAAGTGACAAAGATCTGCACTGGAGGCCATCTGAGGATTCCACGTTGATGGCCAGTTAGCTACAGAGAGGTCACCCTCTCTCTGCAAAACTACAACCTATTTTATTGCATCACTGCAGTGTGCAATTACTGTCCAAGAAGAGAATGGCAAGCTGTCTGCTGAGGCGGAATTAAACCAATTCCAGCTGCAGCAGCTTCCCCCCGAGTGACCCTGGATTTTGCACCACGGTCTGAGCAGACCTCAGCGGGGATCCCTGTGTGGCACACAGAGCAGCCACGCCAAGGAACGCTGAGTAGTGGTTTGGGGCAGGAAGGGAAGCAGACTACCACCTCCAGCTGAGACACACCTAAGGCAATTAGGGCTTCACACCCTGGCAGAGAAGGAAATCCATGACTAGTCTCCCTTTTCTGCTCTGAGGTCAGAGGGAACAGGTTTTCCCTTCCACTGAGCGTTCATTGTCTCAGGGAAGGAAGTCCAACATCTACACAAATCTGGCTGGGGCTCAGGAGGATTGAGCAGACAAAGCACCCAAGAAACACTAGTATTTCAGGTTTGTCCAGGATGGGCCTATTCCAAGTGGATGAGATTAAACACGTGGTGTGTGTGTAGGTTATGAAAGGCATGTGAGAGGAACTGGCTCGCATTTGGGGTTATGAAAGATCAGAGGTTATGAAAGACCTTGGCAGTTATGAAAGTCAAGCCAAGAGTCTGATCCAGCAAGGCAGAGAGCAGCCTCAACCTGCTCAGAGGTGAACGGATGTTCAAAATCACCCAGCAGCAGCTCACAGGAGGAAGCTCACACTGCCTGGGCAGGTCTAGGCTAAGGAAGACTTGAAAAAACTTCAGAAAAGTAGTATATAAAGAGCTGTTACAGACTAGGAGAATGATGAAGACAAATATTGCCATCTGTTTATAGGCCTTACAGGCAGTTCTATTTTTTTGCAAAGTATCTTGAAAGGTCTTAACGTATTAGCTGCGGTCACTGATTTTCTAAGAAGTATTCTTTGCTGGCCTTCTAGTTCTGTTTTAAATCTTTTACCTGCATGAGCCACAAAGCTGCAATGAATCTGTAAAAAACGAGGAGTTCCTTCAGATATTTTAGCCCCTGAATTCAGCCTCTGGTGATCATATTATGAATATTCTAACACCAGAATGAAAAGAAGGTTGGGGAAATTTTACTGGCCAAATGCTTGTTTTCCAAATGCCACTCAGACACCACTTAGAAAAAAGACATACTGCTGTTTAGAAAAATATTGAGGAGAGCACTTCCCCCCCTCTGCAACAGTATTTCTCTCTGATGATCATTTTCTATGGTTACCTTCAGTGAGGATACTTCTGCACCCTGCCTATTACACTATCATTCACGCTGTCCTGCTTTTAAAACATGAGTTAAAAAGACCTTTCAGATGTCCCTGTGGCAACCTAATCACAACAAATCTCCAGGCATTGAGGCAGGCCTGAGACACATGGGAGGAAATCATCTGCTCTACATCAGAATAAGATCTAGCCTGTTTGAGCAAAAGGTATAGACTCTTTTACTGTTGGTGAATTCAGTAACTAAAACTTCATCTTTCAAGGAAAAACACACTTTTATTATGGTCTGAGAGGCTTCCTAGAATGCAAAGCCATGGCTAACTGTACATTTTCTTATTTACCAAAGTTAAAGCTGCCTATGCTTCGCCTCAGCAGTCCCCAGGCCTTACCAGGAAATGCGTTCACCCATCTGCCCCTGCTGTGAAACTCTCTAGGGAAGGTCCTGAAGCCACCTGCAGCCATGCTGAGCATGGCAGCAATAAAAAGCAGAGTTCTGAAACCTGGAGGAAACCAAGATTAAGGAAGAATCCAGAGCAATTCTCTTGTACGCTATATTTCATGTTTGCAGGGTTACTGCACTTAAGAAAACTAATCTCACCTAAGGACAAAACAGATACACATTCGGAGGAAAAAACTTAGAATGATCAGTCAGCAGAAATTTTGACAAACATTTGGTGAGGATTTCTTAAAAAAATTTCGTCATTTCATATTTTAACCAAACTTCCAAACCTTGTGTATTAGTTAATTCACCTTCTCAGGGTTTGCTAACTTTTTTTTTCTGATTCAAAATGATAACTAAAAATTGTTTTACTAAGTAGACTGACAGCATTGGTGCCTTCGTGGTATCCACTGCCAGACTGCAGCACAGAAATTTAGAGAATGAAGTTGAATTCTTGTGCTACAACCATGAAGTTCAGTCACTTGCTCTAGAAGGAAAACGTCCAAGCATTTTGTTTTAAAAAGCATCTATTATTTTTGTGAACTACATATGGCACGAGTGTCCCTCTCATCCCAAAGGCATGTGTCCTACAAGATAAACAATACAAGAAAGTAGATGGAGACTTAGGGTCTGTTACATTAGATATAATGCCTAAGTCGATTTAATTTAGCCTAGTCTCTAGAAAAATAATTAATGTTGTGTTCAGAGACAGTAAGGGGTGGTGTTATGCAATTTGCTTCATGCAGATGTGTTCACCACTAAAGCATATCTATTCTAGCCCCGAAAACGAAACCCTCAACCACAAAGCAGGTGCTGAAAGACAACAACAGATTTCATGCACTCGATGTACTTAATGCCTCTTCCAAAAACCTACGCTGACAGACCCAGTCCCTGGACTCTCCTTTTTCCCTATTCAATGCCAAGCGTGCATCGGAGCAAGTCACTTGGAAAAACCTCGCTGTGACAGATAAAGTGAGTGTGTTCCCAACACTCGCTCGGTGTTTTGCGTACTCCAGCCTGGCTGCTCGATTGCATAAGCGTGTGTTCCTCCCTGTGTGCTGTCCTCCTCCTCGTCCAAGGCGGATCCAGACCCCAGCAGTCCGCCCCTCGCCCCCTGCCCTAAGCCGGCTAAACCCACCGCAGTTTGCCGTGTGCGGAGTCGGCGACCGTGGCTTCCCAGTCCTCTTCTTCTCATCCTCGATAAACCCAAACTGACACACGGAGACGAGTGAAAAACCCGAAGGGCAACGTAGTTCGTACTTGAACTCTGAATCACTGACAATCTGCTGAACTTCGGAGCCTGAGCCTCCTTTCCCCTCCCGAGGCCGCTCCTCCCGCACGTCCCCGCAGCACCGCTGGCACAGCCGCGGTACCGCTGCGCTCCCCGCCACGCCCCGTGGGCACGGGGCCGTGGGGCCGGTGCGGGATGGATCCGGCGGGCCCATACACCGGGGAGCCGGGATCGCCCGCTGCCCTGCCCGCTGCCCCCTGCCCGCTGCTCTGCCCTGCCCGATGCTCTGCCCTGCCCGCTGCTCTGCCCTGCCCGCTGCCCCCTGCCCGCTGCCCCCTGCCCGCTGCCCTGCCCTGCCCGCTGCCCCCTGCCCGCTGTCCCCTGCCCACTGCCCGCTGCCCCCTGCCCACTGCCCCCGGCCCCCTGCCCGCTGCCCCCTGCCCACTGCCCCCTGCCCACTGCCCCCTGCCCTGCCCGCTGCCCGCTGCCCTGCCCGCTGCCCTGCCCGGCTCGGACGCCATGTCAGGGGGGCGCCGGGGCACGGCCATGGCGGCGCGCCGCCCCCCGCATCCTTCATCCTGCCCCCCGCATCCCTCATCCTGCTCCCTGCATCCCGCCTCCCGCGGCCCTCCCCCGCCCCCCGGGGCTCACCCAAAGCCTGCTCCCAGCAGCCAGCCATCCATCCCTCCAGCCGGCCGGGCTCCCCGCCTGGCGGCGGCGCCTCCTCCCCCCGCCCGCTGCGCTCTGCGGGGCGGTGCCGGGCGCGCAGTGACAGCGCCGGGCACCGCGCTCCGTGCTCCGTGCTCCGTGCTCGGCGGGCGCTGCTGGGCGGGCAGCCGGGCCCCCCGCGCCCCCGGCCGCGCCCCGGGCAGCGCAGCCGCCGCGATGAAGCCGTGCGAGGAGGAGGAGGAGGAAGGGCGGGCGGCGGCGGGCGGCGGCGGCGGGGACCCGTGGCAGGAGTGCGCGGAGGTGGCGGTGCAGCTGGCGCGCCGCGCCGGGCAGGTGAGAGCCGGCCGGGACCCGGGGCGGGGGGCGCGGGCGGCCGGAGCCTTCTCCCGGAGCGCCCCGAGCAGGGCCCGGCGGGCGCGGAGCGGGGCTCGGCGGCGGGGCGGCGGGGCTCGGCCGGAGCCCTCGGCCGCGGGAGGGATGGCGGCAGCGGCGGCCCCATCCCTCGGGAGTACCCCTATCCCCTGGGGGTGCCCCATCCCCTCGGGGGGGCTCCATCCCTCGGGAGTACCCCTATCCCCTGGGGGTACCCCATCCCCTCGGGGGGGCCCCATCCCCTCGCGGACCCCATCTCCTGGGGGCCCCACCCCTGAGGGGTGCCCTGTCCTTCGGGGCAGCTTCCCTCGGGGGGCCCCCCATCTCCTTGGGGGGCCCCATCTCCTGGGGTGCCCCATTCTCTCGGGGGCCCCTCATCTCTCGGGGGCCCCTCATCTCTCGGGGGCCCCATCCCCTGGGGAGCCCCCTCCCTCGGGGGCCCCATCCCTAGGGGCCACCTCCCATGCGGGCCCCATCCTTCGGGGGCCCCATCCCTAGGGGCCGCCTCCCATGGGGGCCCCATCCTTTGGGGCAGCTTCCCTCGGGGGCCACTTCTTTCGAGCCCCCATCCCCAGGAGCCACCTCCCTTGGGGGCCCCATCCTTTGGGGCCATTCCCCCGGGGCCGCATCCCTTGGCACTCCATCCCTCGACGGGGAGCCGTCCCTCGGAAGGCTCCGTCCCTCGGGGCCAGCATTTGTTTTTGAGCAGCCTGTGTAGAGAAAAATAATCGTGTCAGGGAGATTTTGTCTGGTTATATATAGCAGAGTCTTCAGAGCGGCTGAAATTCGCTTGCTAGGGACAAATCAGCTGTGTCTTCCCCTAAGATCTATAGTAGCTTGTTTCAGATGCATGTTTTGATACAGCAGAATGCTGGTCACCTCAGGAGACATCCTGGCCCCACTGTATGCAACAACAGAATTTCCACTAGGTCTAACAGATTCAAGAAGGAGGATTGGCAGACTGTTTGGTTGAGAAATTGGGTAAAACACAAACCTCAGCAACATATATTTCTCTCTTGCTTCCATTCTGCTCTATTTTGAAACAGACTTTGTACCTATATGATGTGATTTAAGGAGCTCCCCTTTCTGTCTTGGATCCAGGACCCATAACTTTTCCCTAATATGTTATTAAACATATTTTCTCCTTAGAAAAAAACATAGACAAAGATGAACAGAAATCCAGAGAAGGGGAGACTTGCTTTAATAATACAAGGACTAAATGGATAATCCAAATCGAGATGACAGGTCATGCACTCACAGACTCTCGAAACAGGAGTTTCTCCAGCATACTCATTCTGCCAGCCATTTCACAAGAGAGACTCATGACTTGCTCAAGCCTCCACACCTTATTTCTCAAAACACCAATTTGTGAAGACAGCTGTAACCTTCTGCAGTCATTTCACTCACCCAGACAATCACAGCACCTTTTCCTGGAAGAAATAAACATTCCAGAGATTAATCCTTGAATCCTTTTAGTTCAGTTTTCCGTTGCTACCTTGCAACTGGCAGGAAGCAGCTGATTCCTTGGCAGGCCAAATTTAAACCAGGCAAGGGTATTGTTCAGTAGGACTTTGGCAACTGGACGCTTTTTTTTTAATTAATTTTTTCATGGTAGGAATTCTTTTTTTTGTTACAAAAGGCATTGGAGATCCTTGTGGAAGAAAAGGTGCAAGTAGGGCTTATCTTTTATTTGAGCATCAATCCAGCTATTGCGAAAAGAAGCTAGAGATAAGGACACAAAATGCAGTGTAATATGGGTTTTATAGGACTGGATTTTTATTGAAAATTCTTTTATAACAATGGGGGTTATTTTGATCATCAGCCAATTCCACTAGTCAAATTCATGTTTTTTCTTCTGCCTCTCTTCCTGTCCCTCAGACATTTCCCTCTTCACCTCCATCCCCAGAAGTCTCTTTGCACTGTCTCCCCAGGTCCAAGTTATCTCTCCATCCCCACATGAAATTTTGCCACTTCAGCCTTTTTTTAAGGCACTTCATTTCTTGGGACTGTAGAAGGGTTGGAATCATTAGAAAGTGTCTGCAAGAGCCTTGGTGCAGAGGCCAACCTGAAGAAAGGCATGCACTTAAAGATTTTGGATTTCTGGGAAAAGTTAACCAATAATACATTTTTTTTGTCTCCCCTTTTGGCTTATTCAGCTGCTTGGTTTATATTACATTATGTTTCATAGTATAAGTAAAATATGTCTTCTTTTCAACAGATAGGCATCTATACTCTGTAATAGTTTCTTCTAAACTTAAGAGGGCAATAAAGAAGTGATTGCTTGAATATGTGTCAAAAATGATGTTGCTGGAGTAACCCCTATTACCAGGTTGAAATCATTGCCTCTCTTGCCCATCCTGTTATGTAGTTCTATTGCTTTTATGAAATATTGCAGGCTCTTATTTAATATATATGAATGTTTCATAATGAGAGTGGTCACAGTTTTGTAATCTCTGTAATTGACCTGCTTTAAAATTTTGTCTAATTCACTCTTTAAGGCTAGATGTAACTGCACTTTTTCAACCTTCTCTTTTGTTTTTTCTGTGAGTAAACGCTGCTTGCTGTCTTCAGTTGAGTACATCTGTAGGTTTAATGCAGCTTTTTGCACAAGACAAGCAGGCACAACCAGCATCTGCATATTTGGTAGTATTTGAGAGCACCAAGTAAAACCTGCACAGTTCTCTCCAATTGCAAAATTGGAGAAACTTCACCAAAATGAGTAAACATGCATCCAGGTGAAAACAAAAATAAGAACCTGACGATAGAAGATGGGAGGTTGAAGTCCACACAAACTACCTTTTTATTTTTTCTCTTTTTTTTTTTTCTGCTATAAAATCTCTGTAGTCTAGGCACAGCCCATAATACAGTGATAAAGTCTAGTAAAATACATTCACAGCCAAATTACAGGATGTTGCCTGCCAATTTCATTGTACAATAGTGACAAGATGCAATCAGCTGTTTCCATTTCATCAGTCTGTAGTTCCTTTGGTCTTCTGCTTCCCTGATGGGTGAGACTTCTCTGGAGCTCCATGCCCAGCTGGAAAGACCAGGCAGTTGTAGTAGGTATTTAGAAACCTTATTGTAAGGCTTCTGCAAGGAGAGTTGTGAGTGATGCTTTCAAAGTACTCTGAGGCACCGGGCTCTAACACTCTTTGTAGGCAGGTGATTTTTAGGGACTATTCTACGTAAATTGAATTCTGCACTGCTGTGAGCTATTTGGTCATTTTCTAAAGAATAAAAGTTGTCTCATCAATTATGCAGGAAATGTGATCTTTGCATGGGACTCTGGCTTGGGTTGCATAACTCTGCAAGCTGGAGCAAATTCATATGGGTCCTTTTGTCAGACCCTTCCTAAGCGGCAGAGAATTAGCAGAGTTAGACCTGTCCATCCTGTGGCATCACCTGGTCCTGTGGGTAAGACTCTAAAGATAGGGTGTCCTTTCGTGGCTGGTGACCTCAGCCCAGCATCATGACTTCTCTCCTGCTCTCCTCTTGAGGTTGCACAAGAGGTGAGGAGAAGCAGTCCAGTGTAGGTCTGGTAAGTGTCATGGTTCCTTGGCATGCACAGAGGAGATGAGTGAGAAGACCATCAGCCACCACTTCATATCAGAGTCACACCCTTTGCTGTTCCCACCCGTGTGGATGTGACTGTAGCCTCATGCTGGCATGTGCAGACCACCAAGGAAACGGACAGAATTAAAAATGGTCATGAACAACTGGGTAAAGGATCAGAGATGAAAAATGTTAACTTTGAAGCTGTGATGTGCAAAGGATTGTATTCAAACAGGACAGACAGATCAAGTGCTGGAGCATATGAGGAAATCAACTGATTGCAGAGCATGTCCACGGGAGAGAGGTTTTATCTCTTCTTTTTGCAGCAATGCTCAGGTGTAATCTCACTGCCCTGCTGAGTAGTGGCACATACTGATTTAAATAGCTTCAAAAATCTCCTCAGTCTAGGATGTATTAAAACTGAACAGAAGTCAAGAACTTGGCAATGCCAAGAAGAAATTAAAATCTTCGTTTTCAAAAGGAATGCATTCCTTATCTCTTTCACTGTGTGAGATTCTGAGAAGTATAGGCAATACAAAAGTAAAGTAGAGCAATTAAAATAAAAGATATCAGCATAGCAGCGTTTTTTTAGAATACACAACTGAGGTGGCTGGAGTGTTTTGCATTTTGCTTTGGACCGAAGAGGAGCCCGAGGGCCTCCCTGGACCTGCGCTGTTATGCTTCTACGGTAAAGCATTGAAGGAAACCATACAGGGCATCAAGGGGAGGAAAAAGACTAAGTGTGGTTAATGCTTTGGTTTACAATAATGAGCATTAGCAAGATCTCAAACTGAAAAGTATTACCTGCCCTCACAAGCTCAGTAAATAGGCACAACTGATGTTTTATAGCTCACGAAAGAGAAACATTAGTCCAGATACCTTCTGGACTAAGGCAGCAGTCAGCAACACCTGTTACTTGTCAGAACAATCAGCACACCCTTGCAACTATTGTATACTGTGAAAACCAAGAGCTGAGACTGAAATTTGTGAGCTTCTCGTTGCATTTCCATGCATAATACAGCAGAATTGTTTTCTTTGGTCAAATATTTCTCAATGCTTTTAAACTATTTTGATCAATGGAAATTTAGTTAAACAATTGACAGGATTTGGGATATTAGTCTTGTTGTGCTGGGTTTAGATAATATAACTCTATACAAATAAGTGGTGTTTAGTTTTTGCTTTGGTTTGGTTTTCCTAATTTCAAATTTGTCATTTTTACTGTTTAAAAAAAACAGTTACCTCTTTTTGCATCTTGCCTCTCTATTTCTGTTTTTAATGAGGAAGTGGGGAAAAAAAGCCAGAAAGAAAATGAGAAAAATGGGAAAAAGCTTTCATTAACTGTTTTCCCATATGTGCATTTGCACTTGATGTGGCTTAGTTCAGAGTTTGTAACAGTAAAACCCTTGAGAATAAGATAAAGATTTTTCCAGAACAGAGTCCAGGTTTAGAAAATTGGTTTCATATCTGGGGGAAAGTCAATAATTTTTGTTTTTGTTAAATATATAGGAATTCTTTGGGAACTAGTGGGTGGTCGGTATTTGAAGATCCAAAAACCCATGAGAAAAAATAAACTGTGTGTCTTTGTTGGCAAAAAAAAAAGAAACCAATGGAGTTTGCCTTATTTCATGTCTTTTGAATTAAGACATCAGTGGGGTATTAGCCCTGTAAATAAAAAAAAAAAAAAAAAAAAAAAGGAAAAAAATTCCTGAGCCTCAAGGCTTTTTCATATCTTGTATGTACTTTTTGTAATTTTCTAAATCATGAGAGCTGCTATCATCCTTTTATTTCATTAGTTGCATCCCGTTCATCAATCTTTTTCTGAACTGTCAGGTGGGGTTTTTGTAGAGCGATTCAAAATGCCTTCTTCCCAAAGAATACTCATTAGCTCAGAAGGAATTTTCATCAAAAGAATTAGAACAGCCTCTGGTAGAATTAGGCCTACAGCTGTTTTTCAGGATTAGGTATATTTTTCAGTAAATATATTATTTTAACATGTACAGGCTGAGTGCCCAGCAAATCTGATTTATGAACTTCTGTTTCAGATTATTAGGAAAGCTCTCACAGAGGAAAAACAAGTGTCCACAAAAACATCTGCAGCAGATCTTGTGACAGAAACGGATCATTTTGTGGAAAATTTAATTATTTCTGTTCTGAAAGAGAAGTTTCCCTCCCACAGGTGAGTGCCTATAGAAAGAAACTATCAATGATCTTTGTTAAGTGCTGCATATCTGGCATTTAAAGGGTATTTTAGAAGTCTGTATATCTTTCTTACATATTTACCTACTGCTCTTGGACACTTTCATAGGACTTTTCTATTTTTAAAAAAGTACCATTTCCCTATACTTAGTACTTTATATTTTCTAATATTTATGTTTCTTAATATATGTATTTAGTAGCAGTGTTTCCCCTGTGGGGACATCATGTGTGAAGGTTTCATATGGATCTCCATGATTTTCAGATTATTCCCTGTTGTATAAGAATTATGCTAAGGATATCTCTAAAAATATATCTGAAATATATGATAGCAAAGGTCTCAACCTGCAGACCTTTCCTTCACTTCCTTTTGCCATCATACTTACATGTTTGCCAGGTCAGGACAAGTATCATATTTAATCACACTTACCTCGTATTCCATAGAGTCTCAAAATCAGTGAGAAGTAGGGTTTTTTTATCATCATCATCATCATGATTTGATGTCTGTACATAAACAGGTTATAAATTACTACATGGGGTGTTAACCGAAGGTTTTAAAAATAGATCAGATTGTTGACTCCTCTTGAATTATTATGGTCAACTTGAAAACAACAGCTCTTAGCATATGCACAGATTAGAGAGAGATTTTGTATTAGTTGCCCAGGTTTGGTTTGATGCAGATACTCTGCAATTGATTTCTACATTCCTCTTCAGTGGATAAAATTCACCTTCCTGCAGAGCCAGTGCAGAGCCTGGGTGTCCCTTGATTGCTGAATGACTTCCTTCTAACTGTATGCGTCCCTGGGGGAGATGAGCCTTGCATTCTAGCACTGTGCAGAAATCAACAAAGGTGCAAATCTGGAGGGCTCAGCTACTAATCTGATTGTCAGCGATGCTGCTGCGCAGGAAAAACACCACCATAAGAAGGAGCAGAAAGAATATTTTATACTAAATATGGCTTTCTAAATACATGTTTTGTGTGATGGTGTATTGAAGCAGTACTGTACGTCATAAAGTGTGGTTCTTGGCTGCGATTTGCAAGAGAGTGGCAGGCTTTACAAGCCTGTTTTTTGTGTAATATTCCTTCTACTATTGCTGGCTATGCTTTTTCTTCATCTCCAGTCTTACTTTAGGTTTTTTTCCTTTAACAGTCTGGCAGAGAAAGTAAAACATACACAGTTCACGTAAAATGAGAATTGTCAGAAGCACTCAGGTTACTCAGAATGGGAACAAAAGTTGTAAGGTCAACATTGACCTAGAAACTGAAAAATCCTTTATCAACTCCTCACAATTCACTTCTGACTCTATAAGCAAATGAAGAAATTGCCAGTTCTTCAAGGCACTTATTTTTTGTTGATATTGGCTGTTTGTTTTGGATAGAATTTGTTCAGATTAAAACTAAATTTAATTAGACTAGATTAAAATACTTGCAATGAGGCGTCTACAATAGCAGTCAAGGATTAAACTAAAGTGCAGTGAAAACATAAAAGATAATTTAAATTATATTCAGTCTTTTCCCTAACCTGGCTGTTGAAAGCAGCACTGAAGATTTCTGTTGTTTCTTCTGCTAAATCATCTTGATTCTTATGTTCTCTGAATCAAAAAAATGTACTTTAGGAGTTAGAAAAATTAAAAGGAATCTGTGCCATTTGCACTGTGACAGTGATGAGTCTTGACATATTGGAAGTGTACTTGGAAGTAAAGAGAAATATTAGGAAAATCTGTTCAAAGGTAATTTTGTTGCATGTTTCTTTTTCTCTCTTCTTGGCTAAGTGATATGTTTCATCTTCATTCGTGCTCCGCTCGAGTTTTTCATCTTTGCTCACTCTTTAGGACTCTAATATGGTCCACATGAGTCTTTTCAAAGGGGTATTTTTTTTCTGATAAATCTTTGAGTTGCGGGTAGGCACAGCCAGAATACCAGGGGCTGCAGGCTGAAAAAGGCTATCCTACCATTTACCCGTGTTACTGTTACACAAACATCTTTTGTATTACTTGTGGCCTTAATTCTGTAGACATTAAAACCAGGACACAGGTGTTAAAGAGGGTGACATCAGCCTCTAGCTTCCCAGATTTCTGCCCTCAGACCCCTATGAGAGGGGATAGGTGAGGGACAGCCCCGATTAGAACCTCCTGCACTTGACTGGGTATCAGTCCTGCTGCAGTTTGTGCTGTGTTACAGTTTCCCTGCTGTTCCAGCAATGAATTTCAGAGTGGCGCCATGGTATGAACAGATGTCCTCTAAGGCTCGGCTAAAATTACTAGACTCATTTTCAGTGGGAGTAAACTGTAATCCAGATTTGAAGAGAGGTCGGCAGAGCTGGCAGGATGTCATATTAAATTAGCTGTTTTAATAAGATGGCTACCCCTCTCACTTCTCAAGCTGTTTCTCAGATTTTGTCTCTTCATGCTGAGTGTTTTGCTTAGTTTGTGTTTTTTTAGAGGACACAGAGCAACACATCTGATGCTGGCCTTGAGGGACTCTCACCATTCCCAATACTGTATACCAGCAAGGGCACTTTTTTTAACCTATCAGCCCAGATTTCATAAAATGTGCATCTATTTTGTGCTGCACTTTGGAAAAATTGCCCTTAATCATAAAGACTTTATCAATGGCACTGCTGTGCCCCAGCTTTACATTAGCATTTCTGAACTCAAGGACTGCAGCGTCAAACCCCCATGGTAAGGGAAAGGCGAGGGACAGGCTTGTGATACTTGAGGGCAAATCATCTTACACAGAAATACTCCTGTCTTTAAAGAGGTTCTCATTTCGCCTTTCTTTGACATGACTGGCTACAGTTCAGGCTCTGGCATGGGGTTGGCAGAGGGTTGGACCAGAGGCATGGTTGATGTGGAAGATGGACAATCTGAAATGGCATGTAGGCTCCTTCATCTGCAAGAAGATGCACTTCCTCTGCAGCCAGCGCTAATTACAGAATTTGTAAAAGCCAAAGTCAAAGGATACAGCACCAACAAGACAAAACAATGGAATACTTAGAGCAAGGAGTCTGCAAAATGTTATGTTAAACTGAGAACTTCAGATGCTTGTTCAAGGCAACTGTTCTACAAAAGTCATTTTCTCTTTATTTTATCCATTTTTTTTCCTCTTTGTGTCTTTGAGATAAGCTCTTTTGTCCTCCAGCATTTGCAGAACCTCTGAATGCCATTACCAGTTGTTTGAATGTGAAACCACCAGCAAGATTCAGAACTAGGAGTTGGATTCTACACCTTCTGTATATATAGGGCTTTATGAAAATCTGTGAGAGTAGCACCTGCACATCTCTTTATAGCAAGAGATCCTTAGCAGTTTGTGGGAGAGCAGGGATAATTAAGGTCAACAGGAAATGTGCCAGAACTGGATGTTTGTTTCCCAGGGAAAAAGGAGAAAAAAATTGCTAAAAACAAACTGGGGCAGAACAACAGAAGATGACCTCAGATTTCATTTTGTGCCTTGTGCATCCAAACAACAAACAAACAAAATAATAATAATTTGTTGATTTTTTCTGGGTCATGGGAAAAAGAAAGTACAGCTTTGTAAACCTTTTAATTTCCTGAGCCAGACTACTGTAAGAAATTCAAGTAGGAGTGAGATTGTGGATTTTCTAAGAGTGCATTATTTCCTGCTGACTGAATTTGACTGCAAAAGAGTAGGAGGTACAGTTTGCAGTTTATATTACTTACTGCAAGAGACAGGCATAACCCAAAGAATTACATTCCACATTAAAAAAAAATCTTCTTCTAGAGTTCCAAGGGTGGCAGTTCAGATCTGTTTCTGCATTTATTTTCATAACTTTCTTAATGGTATATTGGGAAAGTGAACATAAACAGAGTTCTTTTTTACCATGTATGCTGTAGATTTGAGAACTCTCCTTTGAAATGTCTATGGAAGTTCCCAATTCCTAAATTAAAGAAGCAGTATGTGTGTTTACATTTATACAAAAATGTTATATAGAGAGAAATTGTGTTTTAAAAAGTAGAAAGATGGAGTTGTAGTTTCCAGGTCACATATCTCAGCTAATGTTCTGGGATACTTCTTTTACCTTATACCAAATGCAGGTTTATTGCAGAAGAATCCACTGCTGCAGGTTCAAAATGTGTCCTCACCGACAGTCCCACCTGGATTATTGACCCTGTTGATGGAACGTGCAACTTTGTGCACAGGTAAATGGACAGTGAACTGCGAAACACATCAAAAAGCAAAATGTAGCTTCTCACAAGTCCACCCTTCCTCTTAGAGGTGCTTTACCATGGTAGGTTTGTTCCTTTGGCTCACAAGTAGGAGTCATCCCCTTATCTCTTTGCACCTCGCATGGTGTATCTGAGGGAGGCTGTGTTTGTGCCAGGGAGAGCTCTGCACTGTTATCTAAAGGTAAGCTGAAGTTTCTGCAGATTCCCTAATGACCCACAGAGCTCTTGACTCACAGCTCGTTTATATATAACCGCATGTTAACATGCAGAGACTTGAGCTGAACTGGAGGAACAAGGCTCTGCTGTGATGACACTTGGCCTAAAGCCTTATGTGGGTTTTACACATGCCTTTTAGGAGTGGTATTTTCTCCCTTTCAAACACAAAAACTTCATTTTTCCCTGGGAAGTACAACCACTGCATGTATGTAGGGTAGTAGAGCTGAAAACTAAGTCGTACAGAGATACTGGTTTTAATTTTCTAAAGTATCTCTGCAAAATGCAATCTACTGCAAAAATGAAGACTTCTAATTCATCATTTGAATGGTGGGAGTTGTAAACTAATGACTTCATAATATTTCAAAGTAAAACCCTTCAATATGCTCTGCCTTATAGTTAGTGGCTTAAAGTAACTGCAGTTATCATAAAAAAAAAAAGGGACATTTCCTTGACTTTTGGTGCGATTACACAGAATTCATGGGGAGGTGGGGGTGTCATGTGATGATTTCATGCAATTAAGTGACATTTCCTCTTTCTAGCAATATTTTCTGGACTTTTGAAGCCCTTTTTAAAATGTGTTTTTAAGAAATGAATTTATTTCATTCTTTAAAATGCAATAATTATACCATAATCAAAGGGACCAAATTAAATACATGATCATCACTTTGAAAAAAAGTGAGTGTAGAGGAACTGGTTTCTTTTTATGTTGATGTCAGCAGCAAGGTATCTCCATGCTACTTAGTTGCTATCTCAGATGAATAACTTGAATAAAATGTGCTCCTAAAAGTGATGACTTGTTATAACATCAGTGATTTTATACTGGATAATTCAGTTACACTAAAACAAAAAAATCACTAAAATACACAACATGTTTAGTCTAAAAGTTGTGATGTTTTCATGTGCTTGTTTCTTGCCTTCTCCAAAGTTAAGTAATATTTTAAAGGAACTGCCAAAGTTAATGAGGCTGGCAAGGGAGAAATAGTACAACGTCAAGTGCATTTTGATACAAGTAATCTCACAGAGCTCCGTGTGGGGTTGTGTTGCCTAAGGGAGTTGCATAAGACGCAAATTGGGAGATTATTCATCACTTGATTCTTAATTTCTTGTTTTTCACAGATTTCCAACAGTGGCAGTAAGCATTGGATTTGCTGTTAACAAAGAGGTATGAAGTATGTTCTTTAAGATGAGCACCTGAGAGTTGGCTAGAAGCCTCAAAACCGTGTGGGAACTTAAATTTTAAAAAAAAAAAAAATTTAAAAAATTCAGTCACTACTCAGGTTTTTCCATGCTTTTTAAATGCATCTGATCATACTCTACTCATCTAAAATCGTAGTCTTGCAAAACTGACTTACACAAACTGGCAATTGAAAGACAATTCTTATGAATTATTGTAAATATTATAGGATTTACATGGAGAAAAAGGGAGTACTGGTGTGAGCAAGGTTTTTTTGTTAGACAAAAATCACAATAAGTTCAATATATTGCTGCCTCTTCATAATTTAAACATATCTTCTTATGTTCGTATGCTATTATTATTGCCTCTTCATGATTTAAACATATCTTCTTATGTTCTTATGCTATTATTATTGCTTCTTTTCTGTTATCAGTACCTGTGAAAGCTAACTCCTGCTATGAATTAATTTAGAACTGATTTTATGAAGAGTGCAAAATTATGGGCCTAGTTCATTTAATCTGCCTTTATATTTTTCTTAACATAGTAAAATAACTATATTTACCACATGAGAGCTTGATTACAGCAAGGATGGGAAACTACCTGGCCTTCATATGTGCCATTTTGAGTTTCCTAGCTGTACTTTTTCATCCTAGTGCATTTTCTCCAGATGTTGCCAGTTTACAGTTTGATATATACAGAATAACTAGCTATTCAAATTGCCAAGGAATGTGCCTCTTTCAGCCCAATTCAACAATCTTAAATATAAGTATAGCTTTAAGTGAAGCCAGCAAGAATTCTGTGCAGTAACAACCTTGTTTTCAGATGTGCTAGTACCTCATACTGATTTAAACAGAATAATGTGGACTTCTCTGGTTAGACTTTTCAAACATGAAAACTGCAGAGAAACATTTCCATGCTTTCCTGAAATTTATTCATTCCCAGAAGTCCTCTTGAATACTACATATTATTATCAGACAGTTTTCTCTAATATTTATGTTTTCTAGAACATCATCGTGATTTTGATGCTGCATATTTTGGGTTATGTAAACCAAACAAAGCTGAAACAAAAATAAAGAATGTTAAATCTCCATAGGTAAACAAATGGGAAAAGCTGAAAAAATTAGTAAACTGAAAAGGAGCCAAAGTACACACAGGGGAACTGGCCTGAATATAAGCCTTGAACAGTACTGAAGAAATTCCTGCAGATGTCTTCAGGGAGAGAGTCTATTAATAGTGTGTTCCCCAAAAAAACCCCCTTGGTTTGGATGGGATCTTGGGGTAGGGAGTGAGGACAGTCTATTCCCTTTGAATTGTCTCTGATGAACACAGAACACAGCAGGAAAAGATTGGGAGTCTAGAATGTCTGAGATGTTTTCTTGACCCTGTTAACACCTTGGGCAAGTCACTTAATTTTTGTGTGCCTGTCCACCCATAAATTCTATAATGCTAATCGTACTTACCTCGGGGTGATTTTCAGAGCTGACCCTTGGAGTCTGTAAAGTGCTTTAAAATCTTTTGGTGAAACTCATTAAAGCAATGGAAATTTTAAATACCAAAAGTCAAATTATGACCCTCTTTTTACTGGTAAACAGAATCTCCCACAAAAATTCCAGTGTTGAACATTCTTAATCTTTCATTGAGGGTCACTGTATTTGCTATTTCTGTCCAAACTCCTTCTCTTGCAATCCTGTGACTTCAAGAGATTCTTGCTTTTATGTGTAAACAAAAGGATTTTGCAGAGAAACATTTGAACAAGTGACCAGAGTGTACTGCTTCGGTTGAAAAGGCAGGCAAATTAAATGCACCACAAAAGTTGAAGTGCATACGAAAGCATCCACTATTAATGAACAGTGTGCCATGACTTCTGATTTGAATGCCTGACGGATCTTGGGCTGCAAATCTTCAGGGTTCAGCCAAAGTCAGAGGGATTACTTCTAGGTGTAACTGCTTACCAGTGAAAGCAAAGCATTCAGAATCTTACCTGAGAGGACTTGCATATTTTCAGTAAAGATATACAATTGAATTTGAAATCAACTTAGCATTTAATCCATTCTAATGTCAACAGAATCAAGCTGCAAGTAAGAGTTTAGAGGATCAGGAACACATTGCATTAACTTCTCTTTATAAACTGAATTTTATATCACCTATATCTCAATATCACAGTAATAGTAAAAATATTTCAGTTTATTAGCATCAATATAATCTTTGATTATGTGTACCAATTAAAATATTGCTGATCTTTCTGCCATTAGTAGTTGTTTATATTTATGATGAGTAATTTGAGTTGCATTCATTTCTTTCCTTTTCAAAATCTTAAAGCTTGAATTTGGTGTAATTTACCACTGCACTGAAGAACGATTATACACTGGTAGAAGAGGTCAAGGGGCATTTTGTAATGACAAAAGGCTTCAGGTATCAAAAGAGACAGGTTGGTCTAGATTTTGTTAGAACTCTAAAAGGAATATGTTAATTTTGTTTCAGAGTTGTTGCAAATCATCATTAGGATAATGAACATCATTATCCTGATGGAAAGTATTTCACCTGCATGACAATTTTGTTGTTTTGTGTTTGTTTTTTTCTGAAAAACCGCAACTTTCCTCCTTTTCTTTTTAAAATATACATCTGTATATGAACTGTTTAAATAATCCTCAATTATTTTGCTTCACAAGCATTGTTTAAAGTAAGGAAGAATGTGTAGATTCACCAGTTTCATTCCAGCTGTACACTGCCACAACTTTTTATAAGCAAGATGCAATGGAATGGTGAATCGAATTCAGCGTATTCTGGCGGCTGTTACTCACTTATTTTACAATAAATTTTTATGTCACAAAGTGTATTATGTCTGTAGGTGTATGTGCTAACAGTAAACTGAAGGATGCATGCTTCATTAGGGGTTCTTTAACAGCTTGCTCTTGTGTGTGAGGTGTGTTTCAATGTACAAATAGCCAGCAACACCTCATCAATGCTTTAATGGAATTCTCTTAGTGGTAAACCAAGTCACAGATCTGTCCGTTACTTAATGATCATAGATAACAATAATCTAATGTATGTAGAGTTTTCTTTTAGTCAATCAAACTGCAGGGGGACCATAACACTCAGTTGTAGGCAGAAGCAGACATATGCCAAAAATGTACACCATTGTACAGAGGAGATGGTAAAAATTTCACTCAAAGAGATTTAATTAGTCTAAAACACAGTAAATTCAAGCAATTTAATATACAGATTTCTTTAGTACCCCAAGCAGACCTTGCATCAAAATTTCCCTGAAATTTGGAAAGTCTGGCTATTCACCTAAATTAATAGTGAGCTGGGGTCTCCCTGTTTGGAGAGATGGATCAGATTGTAAAGTCAATGTCCCCTAAGATTTTAATCATTGATTATACATCACATTTTTTTCAGTGTTCAAATATCTCATATCCCGCTAAAGTCCATGCTGGTAGAGACTGTTAGGAAGAGCTAGAGGTACTCCCAGTTGGGCTGGATGAACCACTGTTGAAATGGCCTCACTTGCTGTTGCAGTCAGTTTCCAGTTGAGCAAGGAACAATTTTGGCACATGTCACTTCTGTCTTCCTTTCTCTGGACGTCCAGTCTTTGTGGGTGTCTAGAACACAGCAAGGGAAGTAGACCTCCTGCCCTTCCAAATGCTTTGAAATTTTATGTGATTTGTGATACATCATTTGGTGGTGGGAAATTGTCACCGCTGAAGCTGGATCTACTTTAGCCTCACTTCTACCGATGTTTTAGGTGTTTTAAATCACAGTTGCTCTGTAAGGGCTGTGGCTTCAGTGAAATAAACCAACCCTGGAAGAGAGACTGTTGCCCTGTACACACCACTGGAACTGAAGTGGCCATGATGTGTTTGAGATCTAACCTGTCATGTTACTTCCTGCCTTTTGTTTTCAGGAAATGTGACCTTTGTATAACGTTGATCTACACTATACATTCATTGTTCAGATTTAACCATCTGAAATCACAGCCCAGGCAAACACTATTCTTTGTCAATGCCCAATTTTGTAGAGATCTGGTATGGGAGTCCAAGCAATTAGGATACACTTCAATGAAGAATCCATCTTCCCTTTGATCTTGAGCAATACTTCCTTCTCATTCTTAGATTCATGTCAGGCCTTACATGTGCTAATAGTGTAAATGTATTTCCTTCTTTTAATCTTCTGTGGTCAATGGAATTGGTCTTTTCCTCATAAATCTATCCATATCATTGTTAACTGTCTTCTACCAAGCCTGCTTATTTTTTTGGCCTCTATCAGAATGAGTAATAGTCAGTAAATTTTATGTTGTATCTTGAATTCCTGAAATCCCATCGAGTCTTGTGGTCAGCCAGCTCCTTTTCCTACGCAGAGACCTCCCTTACTTGCCTTAGTCTCTTCATCCAATTTCTACTTATGCCTTGATGAAAATTGAAAAGACCCATTTATGCATTAGAAATATATTTAATAACTCTAAAGAATGACTGTCTTAGTCACAGCCTAATTATGACTGGTGTGGTGTGAATGCTTGGTGCATTTCAGCAGTGATGTGTGCATTAAATGTTCTCTAATTATAAATTAGGTCTGTTACACAAAATAATCTAAGGCAGACTTCTTGCACCATCCAGAGTTTTCAGTAGTGGCTAAACAACAAATACCCTATAAGACACCTGGATTGGTGGTTTTATATTTTAATGCAGTAATTTAAAAAGCAGTTGTTAAGTCTATGTTTCTATGGTTAATATTTGTGACACCCTGTAACTTTTAATGTAATTGCTTACCTGTTACTCACCAACCATTTTACCACATTGCTTGAGTCCATAATGTTCATCTCCAATACTAAATTCATAAATACTGGCAGCCTCTTTAATTAAATGATGTCTCCCTCCAGTCTAATTTGCTTTTGGAAACCTCTTTGCTACTTCTGCTGAGAACTTTCAGCTTATGCAATTAGTTGTAATAACCAGGTAGATGTTCCCTATCAGAATGAAGACCTCGCCTCTAAGCCAGGGTAGAAGGTGACACCTGACATTGGGCACAGCCTAGTTAGTAAGTAATCAACCACTAAACCTTTGAGTTTTGTCATCTCTTTAATGCCTCTGAGTTCAGCTGGCACAGCAGAAGCAGGGACATTTGACATTTGATCAGCCACCTCCACCTACATTGGCATGTGCTTGCTACAGACTGGCATTATTCAGATCTCACGTGAGGACTACTTCAACACCTTTCAAGTCACTGTGAGTCTCTCCTTTGACTGTGCACAAGGCTGATACCTTCGTCTGCTCTAGGTCAGAGTTGCCCTTGCTGAACACAAGACAAATAGAACATTCTTATATTATTATGAATAAAGATACTGCTTTAGTTTGTGGTAAGAAGAGGTTTCTTTCAGTCATAAGGTGCCTTCAGTCTTTGAAATATTGGAATGAGCTGTTACTGGGTGACTGGTGATTTAGGCAGAAACTTTTCTTTCCTCTTATTGTGTTCCCAAATGTTTATAATTGGTTAACAAATTACACTAAAATTCCCTATTCAAGAACCATCCTGTTTTTGAATATAAATAGATTAACATCATTAGTGATTGCTAGGTCACTGGATTATTTTTAGGTGACTCCTATTAGTGAATTTGCCAAATGGTGACCAGTCAATGAAATAAAACAATGTATGGAAAGAGAAGGAATGTAAGAATGCGTTCTTGGTTTTAATCTTTCTGTTATTTTTTTTTAAGTATGTATAGATCAGACCATTTGGTATGAGAAACCTAGTTTTGCTTGAATTTTTATGCAAAGTTGTCACTTATCCTATGAAAGACTTTGGGATAAAAAAGGGGACATGAAAATTATTTTTGTATGAAAAGTCCATTAGTGTTTAATTTAAAAATGAATTTACAGAACCTACCTGGAAGGTGTTGAATTAATGGAAATATCTCCCTGCCATTGCAGATATCTCGAAGGCCTTAATCTTAACAGAAATTGGTCCAAAACGTGACCCTGCAACTTTGAAATTGTTCCTCGGTAACATTGAGAGATTACTCAAGGCCCAAGCACACGGGTAAGATACTTTCCAACATATGTCTCACATTTGTGATGAAAAAGTAATTTGAAAAAGTAATTATAAAAAAAACCAAAAAAAACCCCAAAAAAGTCTGTGTACATTTTGTGATCTCAACACATATATTTAAATCAAAGGCATTTTCTTCTTTATCTTACCATGCCCCCTTCTCGTGGGGTTTAGGGTCCGTGTCATTGGGAGCTCGACCCTGGCTCTGTGCCTCCTGGCATCCGGCGCTGCAGATGCCTATTACCAGTTTGGGTTGCACTGCTGGGACCTGGCAGCGGCGACTGTCATCATTAGAGAGGCAGGTGGCACTGTGATAGACACTTCAGGTGAGCATATCCTTGTTTTCATGGACTTTTGGGGGGCTGAGTGGCTACTTCAGGGCAGATTGTGTTGCCTCTGTGCACTCCTTCCCCTGTGGCTCTATCTCATTTCTAGCAATATTCTCCAGAAACATCTGTACTCTCCACTAGACTCTGGCTGGTTATTCAGGACACTCTCATGCAATTCCAGCCAGGGGTTTCATCACATCGAAGGTATTCTGAGTCAAACTGTGACTTTGAGTAATTCCTTTAAAGCATCATATTTACGGTAAAGGACCAGCCCAGGAGATTGGCAGATATGCTCAGACTCCAAACACATTCCAACAGAGAGAACCTCCCAGGAAAGGAGGACTCTCAGGTACAAGTCTGAACATATATGACTGAAAACTAGTCAGAAGGAGTAAATGACAGCACAGTCTTCAGATTACTACTGTATTCATTTAGATGGTACATGTCTCAGAGTAATGCTTTACTGGTGACCAGTACCTGAATACTGTGGAAAGATCTGGTGGATTAAGAAGGGTATACTGAATGAGCTAATTTCTCTTCTACCCCTTCCTGTTGCTAAAAGGGACTGTTGCATTTATTGTTGGATCTGAACAAATCTAGGCATTCACTGTTTCTCTTGCATACTTTGGCTCTTTATCTAGAATTTTCTAAATTATTTTTTTTTTGTGGAGATTTCCAGATGGGAGATGCTGAATTAGGTTGCTCTTCCTACCCCAAAAGGAGCTACGTATGAAGTTGTTTCAGTGTTTTTGAAGCTATCTAATTACAGCATGGCTTATATTTAAGACAATTCTCATTAATCCTCTTGTCCTCAGGGGGACCTCTGGATCTTATGTCCTGCCGAGTGATTGCTGCGGGCACTAGAGAGATGGCCATGTTCATAGCTCAGGAAATACAAACTATTCACTACAGACGGGATGACGAAAACTAAATACCTACGGCATGGAGTTTGCCCTCTGAACTATGTAACTTTTGCAAGATGGGTGGCTTAAGGGGTACGTGATTTCAGCAGGATGCTTTCCGTGGAGATTTTCTGTGTCAAATATTTTTTATAAATTTATTACAATGTAGGAAGGCATAGGGAGATTTTTAAACCTCTCAGAATCGTGTTTTCTTTTTAATATGTAACTCTTTCAGCAGTATCTTTTTTATAAGATAGCATATTTTACTGGTAGGAAATTAGTCTCAAAATTAAGTCGTAATTTCGTATTTGTCGGGCTGATATTTAGTCTTTTGTAACATGCAGCTAAAAATGGAACTTTATTTTTACAGATGCAGATCTCAGGTAAATGAGCTTTAGAAATGTAGTGAAGGACAAGTAGTTAAGATGTGTGCCTATAATACCCTTGTTCTATGATACTTAAGAATGCAATAAAAATGACATTGTTGTTTCCTAACTACATCATAGCTATATATCCGTATATGTACATGTACGTATGTCTGTGTGTGTACACATATATATATACATCTATATGTGTATATGCATGTATACACACACATACCCATGTGTGTATGTATATATGTATGGGTATCCTGGATGTTTACAGCAATTTAGAGAATGCATAGAAGAAAGTTAATATTGGAAGTCATTTTCAGGTAAAGAGTACAGGCTACTTAGGTGATTCTGGTCGGGGCTATTCAAATGGCAAAGAGCAGAACTGATCATGGAAAATGTTTAATTATTTTACAAACTGTCCCACTAGTTTTGTTTCCCTTCATCCCTCTGCATGGGGATAAATCATACTGTCCTACAGGCTCTGTAAGATACTCAAACCTGTAAACACTTACTACCATAGAGTAATTATAGCTAAAAGCAGGAATACTGAACTCAAACTGAGCTATTCACAGTATTAACTATGACACACAGTAGGAGGCCAGCAGAATAGAGCACCGTGTCAAAGAGCTGTTGATTTTAGAGAAACTTTGAGCAGAACAGTAGGATTTGGTCCTTTACAGGCAAGTGATTAAAAATATGCACAGAAGATATGCTTGCAAAAAGTTGTAAATCACATGCCCTTCTTGCACAAAGTTGTAAGCACACTTTTTGATGAGAAAAACCTGTAAAATCTGTAACACAGATTTCCTAAATACACAGTTGTTCTCTATCCCTGTATCTAGCCAAGGTTATAATTTCTATTTAGATTATGTTTTAAATTATGAGCACAGGGAAAATACACTTGTGTCCAGAAAAGTAGTTGAGATAAAATCAATTCTATTTTTTCTTCAAAAATTTAATTAAAGGTATCTTTTTTTTGCAAGAGTGCAAATTAAATAAAGGAATGAGCCAAAAAAGTTGGTTAAAAATTTTAAGCTTTTTTATACACTGCATGTGTAGACTTTGTAAATGTGTTCAGATATCTGCTTAGAACAAACTAAACAGTATTTTTTAAAAGTAACCTTGTGCGTGTTTCTTGCAATGAAAAATGTTTTTCACTGAATATAACAAAAAAATCTGTGTGATTTCTTGATGATTTTTTTCATGAGAAATACAAGTTTTGACTGTGTGAAGAATGTCTAAATCCAACCAAGCATTTAAGACCTGATGGTTCTTACCAGAAAACCAATGCTTTCCGTCACAGTGATGAATGTTTTGTCACTGCTCCCTTTTACCCCCTCCATCTCTTTGTACCTCCTCCCCCTCCCCATTTGGAATGAAGATTGTAACCCCTCTGGGGCAGGGACTATAGTACTTTGGCTCTGGCTTTTCACAGTGCTAAGAGGATGAGATTCTGGTCCACAACTGGGCACTGAGGTGCTATAATAATACAAATAATAAATACTAATAGGCTCATTTGTCTCTTGTTCACTCTTCCCCCACTTTCTGAGCACAGACGATATCCGAGTGACAGATGAGGAGGTTGGTGGCACTGCTCTGATTCCAGGGTGCTTAGCCCTGGCAGCCGTGGGAGCAGCTGGAGCTTTACTCAGGCTTGTGCCGTGATTGTAAGCCCTGTAAGGAAGCTTATGCTGGCAGGGAATCAAGTGTGGTGGAAGCTCAGCCCCACTTCATCCGCTCCCCCTGCCAACCCCGTCCCCCACCATTGCTCTGGGAGAGGAGCATGTGTGAGAAGCTGCTTCACGGCTCCACCGAGCTTTCCCAGCAGCTCAGCCCACTTGGACAAAGAAAGTCTCTGACCCAGTTAGGGCTGGTGTGCCTTGGCATCCCAGAGCTCAGCAAAGCAGGGAGATCTGGGCACACGCCAGCGATTTGTGGAGCTGGGAGCCAAGCATGGTGGGAAGGGAGAGGTGCAGAAACCCATTCACAAGTTCTCATTTGTGTCCAGGATGCAGTTTTGGTTTTTATTTGGGCTGTAGTTCAAGTATGTTAAACTGGCAGTGTGTGTGGGGAGCAACGGTCCTGTCTCCCTGTGTCGCCTGTGTGCCAGGACAAACATTTCTGAACCCTTCCAGAGGACCAGATAAGTGAAGTGATCTGCCTGTAAATTACCCCAGTAAACAAAGAAAGGATTATTTTCCAGGCAGATCATTTTCCCAAGCCAATTCAGCCCCTGGCCACCACAGGCGGCTGCCTTCAGGCACCATGGAGGGCAGTGAGGGGGCAAGCAGGACAGCTCCCTTCACACATGGTACCACAGTATGCCAGTTCACAGTTTGCATCCAAATGCAGCCTTAAAACTGTTTGACTACATATATTGACTGACATGAGTTTTACTGGAGTTTGTCCTCCCTTCCTTTTTCTTCGTAGCCAAATTAAACTTTGCTCAGCAGCTCTCCCTGTGAGTGCAAGCATTCATTGCGCGGTCAGTGCAGCACGTTAGCCAGAAACTTAAATGTCCCCAAATGCTTAAACATGTGGACTCTTTTCCCTGCCAGCTGTTGTAAAATGGTTGGACTGTTTTCCTCTACACACATTATGGAGTACATAATGGATCCAAGACGGATGAATATTTCCTCTGTGCACAAAGATGCCTGTGCTCTGAAAAGAGCGCTTCCTCTGAAGGAAATCATGCTCAGCTTCCTGGAGCTATCCCAGTTCATGCCTGCATCCCTCACTACCAGCTCGCTGGCAGAGAACATTTTTTACCTCCAGTCTTGCTGATCTGGTCTCAAGTGGTCCTTTCTTGTAGAATAAAGAGCAAAAATAGCTGTAAACCCCAGGAAAATGGTCGGTGGCTGATTCCTTTGCAGTGTATCTTGTTGAGCTTGTCAAATTTTGCAGAACAAGTGTCAGCATCTTTCAGATGTGCTGAAGGACTGATATTTTGATTATACTAACTAATCTCACAGCATTAAAGAAATAAGCATGTATTGGAGCACTTACCTAGGGGCCCGCAGGCAGTATTCTCCGTATTTCATCTAGAATTTGGTTCCTGATGACCATAACTTCAATTAAAGGAATAAAAATATCACTTACCAGTGGCCATTCTGTTATTGTTATTAGAGCTATGCTCTTCCCTCTGCAAGGCTGGATCTGTTTAATGTCTGAACAGGAGGTGTGCAAGGGGATCTTTGAATAATGAAGTAAGGCTTAAGCCACCATGCCAAATTAACACAGACCACACCTTTTTCCTGGTAACTTCCTAGATCTGCCAAGACTGTTTAATTTTTTTTTTTTTCCTTTATACTGGTAGGGAAACTCTGTACAAAAATGTACTCTGCTGCAGTACTGTATCACCAACACTGAAAATGTAGAGGAGTCAGAATTATGTTTCCTACAGCAATTTCCTTTTTACAGCATGTTAAAGTTAAGCCTTTTGTAAAACATCCCCCCAATACCAAGGAGCAACAAATCCTTCATGAACAGCAGAAGGAGGAATTTCCATTTTCTTTTAATCCATGCACCAGGCATGACAATAGCACTATAGGATACTGCATTTAATACACATGCTGTTTTCAAGTAGCAGAAGAACTAATTCTATTCAAAAGAGGAATAACTGTTGACACCAGCTCTGGATTTCCATGGGTTTTGCTTCTGAAGTTTTAATTTTAAAAATGCACCACAATAGTGCATTTGTACTTCTGTCCTTTTCGTCCCCGTATATTTATACAGTGAATTTTAGAGTAAAATGGACTCAGAGTGTGACCTTTCTCATCACAGAATGGGAAGGTAAGTGTTTCACAACACAGAGAAGAATTCTGTATCTCTGCATACTAAATGTTACTATTTCAATGGCAAAAGATCCCCTGCTGTTTCCCATGTGTACTGCCATGAGGTCCGTGCATACCGACAATGTCTTTCAGTGCAGACTGGTAACAAGAGAGCCAGAGAGACCCACTTCATACAGGTGGTATGAAAATTGATCAATGATCAGAAGGCTCTGTAACTGCAGTTGCTTTTGTGCAATTGCTGAAATCCATTAAATAATGCTGAATACTTCAGTGCATACCGTAATATACAGTATTTATACATTCATCCTCTCCACACTCTTATGCACACTGCCATTACGTGCTCCAGGAATATCACAACCCACTACACTATGCCTCTTCAGTTAGCTACTGACTTTCAGTTTTACTAAAAAACTTTTTTTTTAAGTGAATATTCAGGATTTTATAATATAGCCATTAAAACTGTTGCTTTCCAACTCACTGCAATAAACAGATTCCAAATTGAAGTCTGAGTCTTCCTGCCAACACTGGATGAATTGGATAAATCAGTGGAGTTGTACCTGTTTGCAGGACTGAAACAAATAGCCAAAATCTTGTCTTGAAGGCAGAATTTTCAATCCGATCACAGGGAGGGGAAATCTCCTCTGGCTCAGCAATGCCTGGTTTGCAACATGGAACACTAATCATCTGCAAATCAGAATGTTTTCCTCTTCCTAGCAGTTACTGTCAAAATCACTGCTGACGGATATGTGTCAATATTATTTGAAAAACAATACTATTTATATACTTCATAAGGTCTTATATTTCAAAATTAATTTAATGGTGGAACAATAATATTTACATATTCATATATATATATATAATAGATTAAAATTAAGTCCAAAATAGTTTTTTTATCTACAAATTGCTCATGCACAGGCTCCCAAAAATTATCTTAAAATTTCTGAGTGTTTGTATCGCCAGCCACCTGTCACAATCAAACACAAAGTGTTAATCAGTGGAAAGAAAAACCATTTATTCAGAGATGTTTCCTGAGGTAAAAAGGCTCGCAGACACATTCTTCACACAGAAAGATTAAGTCAGGTATTAAAGAGGTCAGTAGGGAAGGGATAAACTTTATCACATTAAGCTGGAAACCTCTTTAAGTGTGAAAGGTCTGTGTCCTTTAACAGTGCTTTGCTTTTAGCCAAAAATATGCAATGGTGGTATTTGAATTTAAAGCTATTTGAAAAAGCAAACCTACATATGACAGTGCACTGTTACTGTATCAGTGATGCAGCAGTCCTTCGAAATACTGTGACACTAGGGGTGACTTACAAGACCATGAATTGAATATATTTATGGTGCAAATACTGGTTTATTCTATTTAGAAATTAATTCAAACATTATTAGCCAGGCTGTCAGACAACAGGGAACTAAAATTGGAATTCCAGCACTTTTGTTTGTCCATTGCAATAAACATTTTTTTGTTTTCCTGAGAAACACAGATACTCTCTTGCCAAGCATTGTTTATTGTTGATCATGTTGAGCAGTACAACCGGGTGATGCCAGTGAGCCAAATTTAAGAAAATAGGGCCCAAAACCTCTAGTGGCACAAGGGGCCAAAGTTCCGGTGATGTTGTGAAGCTCAGGGCATGGCATGACTGTAACTCACCAAAATTATCACTTGTCTTTGTACTGAAATAACACTAAGAGCCTCCTGTGACACAAACATGTACATCCATCAGGTGGCACATAGTGAAGATCTCTGGAGATACTGGGTAGTTCTAAAGTGTTATTTCAGGTGGTCACATGCCTTGGAGTCACAACATTTCAGACAACAAATATTTTAATGACTTTTACTGTAAAATATAGTCATTACTATACATACATCTAGAAATGTAGAAATTTAATGCTGGTTTGCTCCTGCCTTGCACCTAGTGTAATCATTTGCTATTTGTAAAAGGGATGAGACATGCTATATTAATAGAATATTAGTATTTTACATTCACTTTTCAGATGTAGAAGTAAACACACAACATGCAAGGGCTCACCAGTTTTTAATACACCATTTCCAACATTGAGGAGAAAATCACTCATTTACTGGAAATTTTTTTTTCAGGTGTACTGTATCCCTGCACTATTTCATCTACACATAAAACAGCAGTGGGAGGAAGAATTAGCCTTAAAAGATGTAACCCGACTTCAAAAGAGATTAAGGCCACTTAATTACACCAGGATATCTCCCCCTGACTTGTTAGTCTGTAGTCTAAGTATACATCTGGAAAGAAACAACAAGACATAAAAGTCTTTCTAATTCATATAGGCCTTCTAATAATTAATAAAAAATTTTCTTATCCATAGTTTTTTCTAATACATCCTTCTGCAATTATTATATCAGAAGCTAAGAATAATTACTTTTACATGTTTTATAAAGTCAAGGAAAAGATGGATTTTACATCTGATAACCTACTATGGGTCAAGAAACCAAAGACCTTATTAATTCCTCATGTAAGCATGTGCAATTTCAATGAATGCTCTCCCTCCACTGATATCAGTTGAATTTAAGCTCATCTCCATCACACAGACATTTCATCATGAAAGCATAATTTAAAAATGCAAAGATGTCCATGTTGAATTCTTGCATATCTTTTGGGATAATATAGTTTGTCCTTTGGAAACAAGCATTTTTTACTGTACCATATACGGGATATAGAGTTTCTCATTGTTTTCTAATGAATGCTAGAAATCAATGATCACAGAAATCAACAGACCAGTGTGTAAATCAGAAAAAATCTCAAGTATTGTGAAGCTTTCATTCTTAGATACAAATACATATTATCAATATTATAATAGTAAAAGAAAGAAAGTCTTTGTTGTTCTATCTGTAAATAATTTTCACATTGTGCACATCTCTCTGTTTAAGCAAGTTCTGTGAACACATGAGCTTTAATCAAGCTATTTCTGTTCTCCATTCTCCAGTTCCTGCAGAAGAGACTGAGAAGTAGTAAATCCACTCAGGAGGAAGGATAATCAAATTTCACACCCCAAAAGGATGCTCTGGTGGGATAAGCACTACGTACTAGCCACAGAAGAGTAGGATTTCATTAAACCTGCAAATTGTGCAAGTTCCCTCCTCCCCACTGACAGAATTGCAAAACCCAGAATTTCATTATCATTATGCTCCTTTGAATTCCACTTCCCATTTTCTCCTGCAAACCAAACAATTTATCATGATAGCCAGACTCACAAAGTCAGTCAGGACCCTGAGTACACACCCAGGAGTTTCGCTGGCCACATCCAAGAGACAAGCTGATATGACCTGTTTTGAAGGAAGATCTGGAAAAGGACACAATTAGGCTTCTCCCCATGGGAGCTCCTCTGAAGCTGAAGCTCTCCCTCTTGAACCAGATACATACAAGTCCATAGCACCTGATGGGGTGCCACAAGTGCAGTGGGAACTGGCTGATGTTGATGTGATGCCACTTTTGACTGTCTTTTAAATGTTATTGTTATCTGAGGAGGTTCCTAAGCATTGGAAGAAAGCAAATGTCACTGTTGTCTTCGAGGAGGGCAAGAAGGGCCCTGGGAACAACAGGCCAGTCAACCTCACCCACATCTTTGAGAATGTGACAGCAAATAATCCTGGAAACCATTTAAAATCACATAAAGGACAAGAATGTGACTGGGAATAGTCAGCATGGATTTATGAAAGGGAAATCATGCTTCACTGGCCTGACAGCACTTCACGGTGTGATGGCTGGCTTGGTGACAAGATGAGCACAGCTGATGTTTACCTTGACTTCAGTTAGGTTTTCAGAAGTGTCTCCTGTAACATTCTCATAGACAAATTGATAAGGTAAAGGCAAGATGAAGTGGGTTGGAAAATGGTCTAAATGTCTGGGCCCAGAGGATTGTGATCAACAGCACAAAGTCCAGCAGAAATCAGTATATTGGGTTTGTGTGGCAAGGTTTTGGTAGCGAGGGGGGCTACAGGAGTGGCTTCTCTGAGAAGCTGCCAGAAGCTTCCCCTGTGTCTGACAGAGCCAATGCCAACCAGCTCCAGGGCAGACCCTGATGCTGGCCAAGCCTGAGCCCCTCAGCAATGGTGGTGGTAACACCTCTGGGATAACAGATCTAAGAAGGGGGGGAAATTGCTATCCAGAAGTATCTGCAGCCAGAGAAGAGAGGAGAGAAACAGCCCTGCAGACACCATGGTCAGTGAAGAAGGAGGAGGAGGAGATGCTCCAGGCACAGGAGCTGAGATTCCCCTGCAGCCCATGGTGCAGACCACAGTGAGCCAGCTGAGCCCTTGCAGACCATGGAGGACCACGATGGAGCAGAAATCCACCTGCAGCCTGTGGAGGGCCCACATGCCAGAGCAGCCAGCTGCCTGAAGGAGACAGTGACCCAGTGGAAACCCTGTGCTGGGGCACGCTCCTGGCAGGACCTGTGGATGCATGAAGAGAGGAGCCCACACTGGAGCCAGTTTGCTGGCAGGACTTGCGACACCACAGGGAACTCACACCTGTGGGAAAGACTCATGTTGAAAAAAGTTTCTGGAGGGACCCCACACTGGAGCAGAGGAAGAAGTCTTCTCCTTGAGGAGGTAGAAGCAGCAGAAACAACATGCAGAGAACTGACTGGAGCCTCCATTCCCCATCCCTCTGCACCACTGGTGGGGAGGAAGGACAGAATCAGGAATGAAGTTAAGCCTGGCAAGGAGGAAGGTGTAGGGGAAGGTGTTTTTAAGATTTATTTTACTTCTCATTATCATACTCTGATTTGATCAATAATCAATTAATTTCCCCAAGTCTAGTCTCTTTTGCCAGTGACAGTAACTGTGTGATCTCTCCCTGCCCGTATCTCAACTCATGAGCCTTTCATTGTATTTTCTCTCTCCTGTCCAGCTGAGAAAGGGAGTGATAGAATGGCTTTGGTGAATACCTGGCATCTGGCCAAGGTCAAACCACCACAGCTAGTCACCAGTGGAATATCTCAAGGGCTGATGCTGTGTCCAGTACTTATTAACCTATTTATTAATGACCTAGGTGATGGGACAGAGTACACCCTCAGCAAGTTTGTAGATTATATAAAACTGAGAGGAGGGGTTGATACATCAGATAGTTGTGCTTCCATCCAGAGGGACCTTGACAGGTTGAAGAAATGGTCAAAATGGAACTTTATAAAGTTCAGCATACAGAAATGTGAAGTCCTACATATGGGGAGGAACAACCCCATGCATTAGTACTGCACACTTCAGGAACTGACAGGATGGAAAGCAGCAAAAAAGATCTGGGGGTCTTGCTGAACAATAAGTTGACCATGAGTCAGCAGTACGTCCTTATTGTAAAGGAACCTTACAGTGTCCTGGACTGCACTGAGAGAAGTGTTCCCAACAAGTTAAAGAGAGTGGTCATCCCCCTCTGCTTAGCCTTGGTGAGGCCACCTCTGAATTGCTGGGTCCAGTTCTGGACTCCTCAGTACAAGAGAGAGATGGGCATACTGGAGCAAACTCAGCAAAGGGCCCCAAAGATGATTAAGGGCTTGGGGCATCTGACACAGGAGGAGAGGCTCAGAGAGCTGGGATTGTGTAGCCTTGAGCAGAGAAGGCTCAGGAGTATCTTATACAAGTACACAAATACGGGGCTGAAGGAATAAAGAAGAAGGAGCCAGACTCTTCTCAGTGGTGTCCAATGAGAGAACAAGAGGCAATGGGCACAAAATCAATTACAAGAACTTTGTTTAAACCAAAGAAAAAGTTTGTTTGCTTTTTATCTCAGAGGTGACTGAGCACTGGCACAGGTTGCTCTGAGAAGCTATGGAATCTTCATCCTTGGAGATATCCAAAACCCTACTGGTCATGGCCCTGAGCAACCTGCTCTACTTGATTATGCTTTGAGCAGATGGGTTGGACTAGGCAATCCACAGAGCTGCCTTCCAACCTCAGCAATTCTGTGATTCTGCAATCCCTCCTCAGTGGCTGTTACAGGACCCTTTGAAAACATCTTTTCCAAGACACAGAGGAAGAAGAAGATCACCTCCATCAACATAAAGATGTTGGCAGTAAACAACTGTTCCCTGGGACACCTGGAGATCTAAGCTGATCTTTATTGTTTTAAATCTTAAAAAGAGCAGACTGAACAACATGTCATGGGTAGCTCCAGTCTGTAACCAAAAAATGGAAAGCTCTTATTGCAATGCAGTGTGACAGTAATGTGACGAGCAGTAACTCTGCCGTTTCAAGTCTGTATTAAAAAGCAAGGTATTCAGAGAACCTTAGGAACCTGATTTACTTTTGTGCTCCTTTAAAGTCTCACTTCAGGTTTACCTTAAGTAAATCTATACCTTGAGTGAAGTAGAATACTAAAAATAAGCAAAAAATTACCCCCTGGACCAATATTGTTCCTACTGACAAATCATAAGCCTTTATTACCTTCCTGCTGGCTTAAAAAATAAAATAGATTGTTTTAAACAGTTCCAGTTCTGTGCATAGATCAAGAACAGAGCTTGCTCTTAATACAGAGCCACCTGCTGACAGCCAAGTATATTCATTTCCCATTGAATTTGAACTCCTGTCTCTGTTTTCAAGAAAACAACAGTCCTTGGAAATTTTTTCCTATCTCTGTATCAAAGGGCTTTGAGGAAAAGAAGTTAAAAAGCAGATCATTAAAAACAAACATAGCTATGCAGAAACCCTGTCAAATCTTTAAACATTTGCAAATCCACACAGATACTACATGAGATATTTGAGAGAGATGTCTTTTGGCAGTTACCAAGATGTTTAGATTTTAATTTTAGAGGTGGGTAGGTTTCTATTTGTCCCAATTCTGTTCAATAGTGAAATAAGCTGCCAAAACCAGAGAGCAAGCAGCACGGTGTGATACGTATCTCTGCCCTGTGTCCAGACCAAGAATGCCTGATGGAGCAGCTGTCTCCGGAGGACATATTCAAACTGGCCTGTTTGCAGGCCTACTATTCTGTCTGCTCTGCCTCACACACCTGGGGATGTTTGCGATGCCATCAGCTGTGCAGGCCCGAGAGGTCACGAAGAAACACCTGTATTTGATTCCTTTTCAAAGCAAACAGCCAGTGCATGTGTTGGTGTGTTAGGTGGCAAGTACATATGATGGCTTAGGGCCATGAAAAATAGAATATTTGCTGCAAATCCTGATGACTGTGTTTGTTTATTTCTGCTTGGGGTTGTAGGAAGAAATGAGAGGGGTGCATAAACAAGACCCTTCAATCTGTTTCCTTCTCAGTGCCGTAGGGAAGCAGCCTCCCAAAACCAGATGCGGTTATCGATCTAGCAACATTTGATCCCTTTCTGCTCTAGTTGTCCTGAAATGTTTCTGGTGTGACTAGTAGGCAGCTGCTGCCTGGGGTTGCACCAGACTCTCTTGCCATCCAGCACCACCTTGCAGCTCAGGGACTGTGGAACTATAACTTGCCCTCACTGGAGTCCTGCCCATACACAAAAAAAAACCCCTTTCCAGGAGGCTCGCTCAGCCAGCCTGGCTTGCCAACAGGGGGCAGCTCTACACTGGGATGGGTTTCTGTGCCCATGCACCCAGATCCATGGCTCTGTGATGCCTGCTTTATGCGCACTGGGCATGCTGGAGTTCCCCCATCCATCCCAGAGAGCCGGCCAGAGCAAGCAACAGACTCACCCTACACCTCTGGCATTGCTGATGTGCTGCAATACGGAAGCACAAGAGGAGCACTTTAAAACCTTGCCCTACAGGTCTCCCTCAGCTCCATGAGAGGCATTAATTTCTGATCACACTTCATGCTTCTGCGCTTTTAAGAGTGTGTGTTAAGAGGGAAAGACTAAGCACGTAATCTAAGACAGAAAAGATTCACTCTAAGGGATCATGGGTCTACACATATGCACTGTAAGAAGCAAAATGGACATTTGACAATGGTAGGGAGGAGCCAGCATCACAGAAAGGAATGTGCTATGCAAAAAAAACCAATTGGGTATGAATATAGTTAATATGTGGAAACAGGGTAAAGTGCTTCAGGGGTTGCCTGTGGAAATAACATGAAATACAACCAATCTCTACAAGACTGTCCCAGGAACAGCATCAAGGTTTAGATCAAAATGTCAGATTGGCCTAATAAAGTGTGTCTCAAAGCAGAAGCAAGTAGTCAGTATCTGGCAGATCTCAGCAGGGATGACCAAAGCCTTCACAAGACACCTGCAGCCAAGAGCCTTTGAGAATCCACTCTGAGCAGATCCAATTCCCAGGTCTGCACTCAGCCCAAACATAGCTTGCTCCAAGGACCTCTTCCAGAGCATGCAGCTCAGAATCATGGAATCACAGAATTAATCAGGTTGGAAAAGACCCCTGAGATCAAGTCCAACCTATGACCAAACACCACCTTGTCAACTAGACCACGGCATTGAGTGCCACATTCAGTCTTTTCTTAAACACCCCCAGGGATGGTGACTCCACCACCTTCCTGGGCAGCCCAGTCCAATGCCCAATCACTCCTTCTGTGAAGGCAGACAGAGCACATATTTCAGCCATATCCCTCATCTCTATGCCTTCCCTAAAAATCGAACTTAATTGCCATAAAACTCACACAGTTAAATCATGCTGACCTTTTACCTTGGATATGCTTATGGCAGTGTATTGTGCACATAAAAGTAGAACTTGATCTCTCCCCCAGTAGTTCCCAAGAGTGACTACATCAGCATGACCTCCTTCTTTCAATAAAAACAAACAAAAAAATGCAACACCAAAACATTCTAAAATGTGATGAGTAGGCCAAAATTTAGCTGAGAAAGTTGTTGAGGCCCAGGCTTTGGCTGAGTGCCCATCAAAATCAATAGGAGTCTTTCTATTTACTTAATGGATTTTGACTGGGCTCTAAGTGAAGGGGGGGTTGGGAGGTGGCAGAATCTGTGCTGATTACCCAGTAACAAAGAAGTGTTTTAAATAATCTGCTGCCATCTGTCTTTGTTTTGCTAACCCACTCAGCTGGGTCTGAACAGAAGACCCTTTGGTTGAATAGAGAATTAGTTATTGAAAGAATGATCCCTTTGCATTTCTCACCTTCTGCGAGATGTACCCCCACTGGCCACGTGGGAGATTTCCTTCCATGAAAACAACAAACCACCCTGACACCGAGTGCCTACAGCTGTTACATACATATGTATATCATGCAAGTTATAAAAATAAGTAGATTTCTTCAGCCTAGGAGTGCTTCTGTAAGACTTCTTTGCACCTGTTAAAAAGAGAAAGGCTCAAAAGTGATCATGAGATAAGACTGGCAGCCCTGAATCCTCCCTCAGCCTGTACCAAAGCGATGAATAGCATAATTTCTCAAGAATCATCCAGATTAATATCAATGCTCTAGCATCACCATAAGTGAAAGGGGTGATAACTTGTGCTAACAGTAACTTTGTGCTCACAGTAACTTTGTGCTCTGAAGTATTGTGATCCACACTAATTGGGTTTGTCAGACATATTACTCAATGGTCAGAATCAAACCCAGAACAGCCAGATCTGAGGGGTGGACAGGCCAGGTGACAGCTACAGGGGCTGGGACAGGTGGGGTAGGCATAAAGAGATATGTAATGTAGCGAGGTGGGAGGTGGCAAGGAGCTGAGGTGACTGGGGGCAGGAAGCTGCAGTTGAACAGCGGTAGAAATGAGAAGTGAATAGCAAGGCCAGTGGTTCAGATCTGAGAACTATCAACCTTGCAGCATAAAACCATTCTCCTCCTTCTGCTGCCTGACCCACCTAAAGGCAGTGAGTGCTGGGGTGTTGGGGTGCACCACATACCAACTCCATGGCTAAGAACTGCTCCTGTTCCTGAGGGATTATAAAAGACAGCTACACACACATGAAAACAGTCACAGTGTGAAGAAAAAAAAAAAGACCTGTTAGAGTCTGAGGGCTGACTGGATATTTTGCAGGGATGGCTAGAGAAGCAGGCCAGCTTTGGTCAGAAGGCATCTAGATTCTAAACCAGGTTTTGACTCCAAATTGCAGCTTACAGTCTCTTGACTTTGAGAGCTCTTGCAGCATAGCAAGAGCCTTTTTGTCCAAAGAGCAAAGTATCCAAGCATAATCTAAAAGCAATAAGTCATAGCAATATTTTTTTCTTAGTCTGTTTCAACCTGTGATCCTTAAAAATTTCCTGGTGGAACTGCTTTGGATATTTCACATGCACAGAGATTACTGTGTAGCATCTGTGAATCTAGTTCCTGTTTGTGCATCCCTTAAAAATGACTGATCAAACTCAGAAATCTACACACCTCAGGCAGAAACACATGGACTCAAATCCAGTGGGACCCTCAGGAAAGTCACCCAACGAAGCTGTCTGTCTGTTATTGCCTTAGTCTTTATGTTTTGGACAAAACCAAAGTACAATAATTGTTATTTTTAATTAAACCTTGAAAGGATGCAATATAAACATAAGCTAGAGATACTCCTTGTCCAAGAAGGGTTTTCAAATGTAGTTTCTTAATTAATTAGTGCAGCTAGCAAGCAAGGGTGAGCCCACAAGTCAGTCTGGGGCTCAGTAGTTCTGGAATGTTGCCTGGGATCTGAAGTGCTTCAAGCTCAGTTATAGAAATCGTAACATTGCTGTGCAGCTATGGGAAAATTCCACATTGATAACCACGTTTTGTGGTGAAAAACCTCATAAAAGAAAATTCTAATGCTTATAAAATTTCATATTTCTTCTTGAATATTTTTTCTTCCTGTAGGAAGTACTGCTAAACCAATAATAAACCATAAAGATATTAGAAACAAAGCAAAACAAAACAAACAAACAAAAAAGAGTGATATAGTTTTATTTGGATACATTTTTGAAATTGCGACTTTTGAAATGTAATATAAAATACTTCAGATTATCCTTGGTATGATCAGAATAAATAAATATTAAGTTTCCAGTACATTATCTTCAATAATGAATCTGATGGGCAACAGTTCTGCTTTTCATTATTGCCGTCACACTGATGCTCTCAATAAGTCAGCTTTCAGCTAATGCTGCCCACAAATATTTGCAATTCATTCACACATACAGTATTGCAAAGGGATTAAAGGAGGGCAAAGCCTGACCTTCTGATTTTAATATCCCATTTAGCTATAAAACATGTACATTTAAATTTGTGTTGGAAGTATTTCACACCCCTGGGACACTCTTGGCAGAGTAATTTTTCCTATGTGTACAGAATTTGCCCATTCATCAGCACTGTCTTGATCTTATTGTTAAAGTCATTGAAAACCAAAAAGAACAAAATAAAAGAAAATACCCACCCATGGAATCTCACAATAGAGAATGTTTTTTGGTTTTTGTTTTTTTTCTGGGCCTGATGATTCCTTGCAGCAAAAGATTAGTCTTCAGTTCAAACAAGGCTTTCAACATTGGAATCTTTGCTAGCCACAGAATCATTTCCCATCAATTACAGAGGATTTTAATCAGTCCCAAAAAACATTTCCAACGTTTCTCGTTGCAGAGCAGCAAGATCACCTTTAGGAGGAGCCTCATCCCCTCCAGTACAGCAAACAAAAACACTCAGTGGTTCCTTATAGATACTATAAGATTCTGAAAAATTGAAAACAATAAAACAGTAAAAAACCTCATGAGATTTTTTACTCCACAGTCTTTTCTAAAAATAACCAGCTGTATCTAAGCCTCCTGTGATGGATGCCTGTCTGATTTGCTCCTAAAAACTTTCAGTGATGGTGCAGTGGTGCTTAACACAAATATTTAGAATGAACAACCAATCCTTTAACATAAATACCCTGACAGAAATAAAACTGAATGAGAGGCAGTGGAGATAGAAATCTGCTGAGTAGTAAAAGCAGTTTGGAAGTAAATATTATTTGGAGGACACAGTGAAGAAGAGAAAGGTGATTCTTTATTGAAGGGATAAGAAATAATTAAATTTATTTCAGGGTGGCCACAAGAGTAGTTCTAACAGAAGTCAGGATCAGACTTAACCAAAAACAGGAAAGGGCAGAAAGCTGAAGAGAGGGTTAGCTTTTGCACATCTAAGCCAACCCTTTTAATCTGTTACCTTTGTTGCTAACACTGCTTTAAGTACATCTATTCACTTCTTGCACTCCCCTCTACAGTCAAAGAAGGCAAGGTGGAAATACACTTTATTCTGCATTAATCTTGTTCATGTAATTTGTCAGATCTTTGAGAAATAGAAGGAATGTCCAAATTGACCCTCAGTGTCCTGACTTTTCCTTTGTATCATTTGACTAACTGGCCCATGCAATGTCTGTGCCTAATTGACTTCACATCTTCAGTCAGCGGCTGATACCAGCACCTAACAACAGTCACCTTAGAGCTGAAATATTTCTTAATGGATGACTTAATGCCCCTTTCCTTTGGGATAAGCCTCTGTAGGCATTAAGAAAATGCTATTCCAGTCCTCTTTACAGAGTTCTTTAAAATCAATAAAACCCATGATTCACATCTATATCCAATCTTCCCATTTCCCAAACTACACAGCCCATATACCGTGTTTTTCTGCACGTCTGATCATTCCCACTTTCCTCTGAGTTTGTTCCAACCTGTCAGTTTTGTCTTGAAGGGGGATAAGGAAAACATGGCCTGATACTTCATGCTCACCAATGTGAAGTTGCAAGCAAAACTGCTTCAGGTGACTCCTCCTCCTCCTCCCTGTTAAACATGCCATGTGCAGACTTTTGTTCATAGCAATATGACCCCTGTGAGGAGTGACAAGCAAACTTGTTTAACCTGAATTCCAGTGGATATGTAATGCACACGAAGGCAGTCACTGCACTCAGCAAAGGCACAGTGAGACAGTAGTTTAGCAAGAGGGATTAAAACAGTTGCTTATTTAACTCCACCTCTAGTGTTCACTCCCTTCAATATCAGCCACGTACTTTGTCCCCTGCATGATTAATGTTTTCAGTGATGACTGAAACAGATGTTGCTAAGTATTCTGGCCTCCTCACCTCAACCTATGGTTCATTTTCTCTCTCTGTAAAACAGTGCAATAATTCTGCCTCTTACAGCTATTGTACTTATACTGAATGTTATCTTGTCACATCTGTTTTTTCCGAGTTCTCATTTTATTGGCCTGCCAGATTTGGCTTATGTTACTGTTTTATACTCTTCCTCACTAGGTTCTATGCACATTCCATGTGTATGCTGTCTTGTCGCTGTTCTAAGACACTTCTTTGCTGAGATGCCCAGCTCCTAAGTCAGTAATTTTACCCATCTGATAATTTTACTTGCTCAGGGGGGAAAAAAATAAAAAGGGAGTATTGGCACAGCTTGTAAAACTACAGGTAATACCCTTCTCTCCTTATAGATGAGGACAGTCTTCAAAAGGACATGTTTTTCCTGTTGCTCTTGTACATCTATCTTTGTATTTGTTAAGCATCTGTGTTTGTATCGGTTATGACAACTGCCATGCAAATCAAAGCAGTAGTGCTGCTGGAGGAGCATGTCCTTGCAAAACACGGCGTCCCTTGTCTCAGAGGTGATAGACCTTGCACTGGGTATGTCACCTTGGGGGCTGCTTAGCAGTGGCTGTGCTGGTTGGATGTTTCTACAAAGACCTTTGGGAAGAGGCACATGACCAGAGGAAAACAAAGCTTCTGTAAGACCAGAATTTCCACCTTCTCTTAGACATTTGTACCCGCACCTGCTCAGAAAAATCCTTAGCTGATAAGGGCCCCGAAAGCTGAGGATTGAAGAAGACATCTAGCAGGTGCCAGCCTGCCTGCTAAACAAACCTGGGCACTAAGAGGTACTTTGAGTGGTCCTTCCTGTCCTAAACAGGCTGGTTTCAGGAAAAACAATCCAGGTAACCAAGTGATTAATTATTCCTGACCTTGGGGGTAACCTGAATGCTGGTGGCAAGGGCCTCAGGAGTTATGACCTGATCAGTAGTGCCAGGATTTCCTGCTGCAGACGCTGGCCCTGGGTCAGGCTGTTGCCCGAGAGCCAGGCTCCAATGGTCCCAGCTGTTTTCCCCGTGCAACAGTGGTTGGACAGATGTAGGCAACAGAAGCTGGTTCCAGGGCCCAAAAGAATTGTATTTGTGCCCACAGGCACACATGAATAGGAAATACTGCGTTGGTACTTGTGCAGTAAACAGAACTCACTGCTCCCCTGCCTGTAAGAGTAACAGTAAGCGCCCCCACTGAAGCTACTGTACACATTAATCCGAGCTGTAAGCTTGCTCACAGGCTCTAAAATCAGAAGCTGAGACGCTTAATCTGTTGATTTGCTCTAATGCCGAGAGGCTGCAAATGAGATTGGCTCCCTGTTACTATATTAGCTGTAACTAGCCAACATGTAGCATGCACCTCCGATACGCACCGAACAAAATCCTTCCCGCTCCTTTCCCAGGCGAACAGTAAGGTACCTGAGGAAACATTCCTTCCCAAAGCGCCTGTTCCCGCATCCCCGCCGCGGGGCTGTGGCCAAAGGTTAATTAAGCCGCTGGGACCGTGCGGGCTCGGCTCCCGGTGCCGCCGGGGGCGCGGAGGGCAGGAAGGGCCGGCAGCGGGAGGGGCCAGCTCCAGCCGGAGGAGGAGCACGGCTCGCCACACTTAAGCACCGTGGCCGGAGCTGCCCCGCGGCCGGACCGGCCATGGAGGTGGCGCGGGATTGCGTGGGATCGCTGCTGCGGTGAGTGCCGGAATAAACACACACACCCCCCCGCCAGCCCTTCCTCATCCCTGCAGCCCCGCTGATCCCGGCTGGCGGGTCCGGCTGCGAACAGCCCCCCGTGGGCTCCAGCGCCGGGAGCCGAGGACGGCGCTCCCAGCCCGGGCGGGGCCGGGCGTCCATCCTGCGGGGCGCTGGGTGCGGGGGCACGGCGGGGCACTCCGGCCCGGCGGGGCTCTGCGGGGGAAGCGCGGGGAGCAGCCGCGCAGTCCGGGCTGCCCGGTGAGCTGTGGTGGCCGCGCTGCGCTCCCGTCCCGCCCCCGGGGCTGCCGGAGCGCACCCCGCCGCTCCCGGGCGCTCCCGCCGCTCCCGCCGGCGGCACCACCACGGCCGCAGCACCCCGGGCTGCGCTCCCGTCCCAGCCGCATCCGTGGGGCTACCGCGCTGAACGACACCCAAAAATGCGTCCGCTGCCGGCTGCGGGTTCGGTATCGGCACAATTCGTGTTTTATCAGGGAAACCACGGCTGCAATCTGGTTGAACCGCAAGTCTCCTGACTGAGTTCTGACCCCTTCTCTTTTTTTACTTCACTGTTACTGACGCTGTGAACCTTAACCTAAAAATGGAACTGTGCCATATCCTGGAACCTCTCGTGTTGTGCAACATTGATTTTTGTGAGCAAAACTGAAGACCATTGCACCACATTCTTATACAAACATATGGGGCATGTTGGCAAACAAAGAGAAAGAGTGAAATATGTGTACAGGGCTCAAGGCAGGCTTTTAGTCCCGGAGTTCTCCTAAAGAAATGAATTAGTTGCTTCCACCAGCTTTGACATTCCAGTGAATGCTTGCGGCAGTGTCTGTGAATCCTTCTAGAGCAGGTTATAGTTATCCAAAACAAACCAGATAAGATGCTAGAGTTTGAAGATATTTGATCTTTCGAATAAAAATATATTTTTATTTCCCACAGACATAGGGTTCCTCTTTCCTTTAGGGAAGAGCCAGGACTTGATCCTTTTGTCTTTAAAGCATAATAATAGTGGAGTTGTCTGTATCTGACATGTCACTCAACTTTCTAATAAAACTGCATCTTACTTTCTTTCCACCACTTGTTTAGCTTGGTCAGCTTTTAATAGGAAATTATTTTTGGTAATTCCAGTCTAGCATCAGGAATTGGTTTGTCTGGGTTTTGAGGTCAGCTGCAACAAGAAAGGATCTTTCTAGGAGGCCTGAATGTAGGCTGGCTTGTTTGAGTCTATAGTCCTGGAAAGAGAGTGGCATACAAAAAACCCCCAAGCTTTCAGCAATAGGCCCAGAAATGGAAGGGTTCACATTCTGTTTATCTGCCTTTATTTAATCATTCTGGCCTCTCTCTGCTAGTACTTGTCCTTAGCTGAAACCTCAGCCTGCCCTGGACGCCAGACTCCCTGCTTCATAAGTAGGCTTAGTTTAAAGATGATATTGACAGGTTTTATTGAAATGTAGGTGAAATGTCATCAGTGTTAAATAAATTCTTAAGACTTGGACTGGGGGAGATAATGAAAGTCCTGATTTCTTAATCTGATTTTTCAGTCTGATAGAACTAGACAGCAGTGTGAGGTGATTGATCTCGAATCCTTTAGGAACTTCTGCTCAGAGCTTTAAAGTATGGCTTGTATAGTTGGTTGTGCTAATCCCTGTTAGCTCAAGTCCTGCCCATGAGCTGTGCCCCTAACGCTTTTCATTCTATATCAGCATGTACGTTTTGGGTGTTTCCCTTATGCTTTGTTATTTATGAATGACAACTTGGCTTAAGTAATGTGAAAGAAAACGTTTCAATGCAACTGGTACTGACTATCCTGGCAAAAAAAAAAATTGGCAGTACTGTCATATAGGTCACTCAAGCAACTCTTCTGCATACAAATTTTCAAATGTTGAGGGGGAATGAGATGTAACTAACTGTGAAAGCTCTTGAAACCTGAGCGCTGCACTTTCTAATGTGAGGGTGCCCTGTGAAGTGGTGTCACCAGCCCCAAGGTAGATGAGCAGGCTTCCTGTCTGAAGAAGAGACTCAGTGATTCAGAATGCAAGCTGCCCACGGACGAGTGGGGTGATTGGGGCACTATTAACTTAGTCAGCGAAGAGATTGACAAACGCATCCTGTCCTAGCAGGCTTCCTTTCTGCAGAGCTTGAATGCCTTTGTCAGTGCTACTGGCACCTTGTCCTCATCCCTGGTCTTGGCCCTTCTCCAGGAAGAATAGTGCTTATTATCTCTTTAATTTGAAACAATGCTTGTTTCCCAAAAGCCAACTGCTTATCCTTACCAGCTTTGTTACGGGAAGGAGAGAGATTTCCATCAGCCTTGTATATATATATATATATGCAAAATGCTGAAAGCCGGGGACCTAGCATATAGACAGCATGACCAAGAAGATATTAGCATGAGCTAGAAGAAAACTGTTGAACATTCTCCTCCTTTAAAAAAATTAAGCTCCAATAATGCCGAAGAGTTTTTGAAGAAGGTAAATTTTGGTGTAAAAAAGAAAGGCAATAGGCCAGAAGAGTGGTTCCCAATGGGAGCAGGAAATTAATTAATTGCTGAAATCTGTTCAGTCACAAAAATTACTTTCTCTCCTTTCCAAAAATATACTTAAAGACCAGATAAGAGGTTTAGAAAGACAGTTATTCTCCATGGCTGGTGTGCATTTTCAAAAAAGATGTGACTGGGAGGTTATCAGTTGAGTAACTTTATACCATTTCATTGTTGAGCTAGAAATTTCAGTATTTGGTCTCTGGCTGCAGAGAGAGACTGTCAGCTCTCTCCTTTACCCTCAGTGAAGGTGTCTGAGAATAGATTTTCCTACATATATTTGACCTTTTACACCTATGTGGGAAAAGAGAATGGGGATGCGTCCCTTTCTGACCCCTGAGCAATTCAGTATGGAGAAGCAGAGGAAGTAAACTCCAGGAGAGTGGCAGACAAAAAACATTTAGAGATCAAGCTTTTGCTTCCAGGTGTCAGGCAGAGTGTCCTTTTTGGCAAGCTGACTATTGAATTAGCCAATGTCATTAGCTGGAAAAAATTGCCACTAAATGTAGATGAGAGCAGGTCTGTAGGTTGGTGTGGGAGTAGGCAGTTACCAGTGCTGTGTGCTTGGTTTACCAAAGGTAAACAGTCACTATCAAAACATGCGAGTGCCCAGAAAAATGTAAAACCTTTTTCTAAAAGTGCTTGAATTTTTCCAGCCTCTCTGGCAGCTCAGCTCACTCCAACACTAAGCATTTATGTACTTGGATCTTAACTTTCATTTCATCTGACTGCTTCTGATACATTAGGGCAAAACCAGTTCTTAGTTTGTGTTTTTCAAAACTTGATGAAGTTTTATAGGCTGTAGATATGATTTACAAGATAAAGGCCTTGGCTGTTTGTAAGTCAAGCATAACTATATCAAAAAGTTCCACTTGCATTCTGATGCTACATGTTTTAAATACAGATAATATGTTCAGTCTTCCTAAGGCAGACTGATGTCTTAACACACAAGATTACTTTCAACTAATTATTTATCACACTGAGTGTTTATCTTGCAGATAAAGAGAATAATCTAAGTGACTGAATGCAGCAAGAGCTGCTACCTTTTTAATTCAGTATTAAAACCCATCAGCTTCACTGCAATTGTGACCTTGATGTCAGCTGAGCTAGAGGTGGCCCACATCAGCTTAAAATTGGTTTAATTTTAAAAGTGCTTCCAAATGTCATGGGCAAAAGGGAAAGTTCAGAGGCAAATGTCTGTAGGGCTGTGTAATACTTAGTTTTGAAAGCAAGCTCCACAGGTCTAACATGATCTGTGAATTACTCCTATGATGTGATTATGTCATTGAACTCAACAGTTTCCTCCTCCTTCTCTCAGAACTTGATGTGACTGTTTTTATAACTGCTGAATTTTTGTCTTAGATCTTTGGTATCCGTGGGAGCATCTGTAGGAGCAGTGACAAAACAGACCCTGTTCCCTCCTCTCATGCCTGCAGGGAGACCTTTCCGTGTGTCCAACGCCTCCCGGAGCAGCCGAAAAGGAATTGTTGCAAGCAGTCTGCAAGAACTCATCAGCAAGGTATAGCAAACAGTCCCACTCCGACTGAAACTTGCAGTGAAATACAGTATCCCAGAGAGACAACCCACAGACTCTTGTTCTTCTAAAAATCATGACTGGGGAAGTCTTAATGTGAAATTATGGGCTCTCTTTAGAATGCTAAAATCTGCTGGGTCTTTTTTCAGACTTTAGATGCCTTCATTATATCTGCTGGAATAATTACTCTGGTTTTGGAGGAAGATGGCACGGTTGTGGACACTGAAGAGTTTTTCAAGTCCCTGGATGATAATACACACTTCATGGTTCTAGAAAAAGGACAGAAATGGACACCAGTAAGTGTTGACTGCTTCTCTCTCACTTGACTAGAGGTGGATGGAAGAATGTTTGTGACTGCTAAAATTGTTGGAAAGAAGGGAGAAGAGGAAGAAAAATTCCCCCAAAGCAGTCAAGGTATCAACTCCTTGTTGAGTCTTTCTGGGCGAAAAATCAAGTTCATACTTTTTATTGTCCCTTTTTTGGACATAGATCTCTTGACAAAGGTCTGCCAGGAATTGAAATAAAACACTGCAACTGAGAAGAATTTTAGGGAAAATACCCTGCTTTTGGAGAACCTCAGAAATAACTTTGGTCTTGAGCCTTTTTGTAACATAAAGAAAATTAGGACTTTATATTTTTTTTTAACTTCTTGGAGACAATGTCCTTAAAAGTTTGCTTTTAGAGCATAAAATATGCTCAAATTAAGCAATGTAAAGCAAGTTCCGCCTTGTGAATGAAGTAATAGTTTAGTGAAGGCTAGAAAAATGCCTGCGTTTAATTTTGCAAATAATTAAAAGTTGGCCTCAGAACCTAGTATTAGTCTACATATTTCAAGATGTTTTAAGAACTCTTAAAACTGGCTAGCTTTAGCCTTCTGATTATATCAACTCAATGTCCAATTAGTGGTTTTGTGGGGAAGTAGTCATCTGTACATTAATAACATAGTCAAACTCCTAATTGTCTTTCCATTCTGTGGTTGTTGCTAGAAGGCTAGTATTACCATTTTTTCTACCAGGTGCAGAGCTAGCTGTGGAGCTGTAGGCAGGCACACCATTTTGGTGTTTGTACCCATATGGCTCAATTGTGTGGCCCTGTTTTCTCAGTCTCCTGCTGCAGGGTGGGCAGGCTGTACGTTCTCCCCCAAGATACCTCACTGGCTTATCAACCTGCTGCATATGGGCCGTGAGCTCCAAGGGCGAAAAAGAACTTGTGTCCAGGGTGTGACTCCCCCTTGCTGCTCCTTTTCCCTCTGTCCTATCTGGCACGGCAGCAGCACAAGTTTGAATGCAGCCCCTCTTCAGTATGTGCTGAGTGACAGCAGAAGGACTGTGTCAGCTTCACAAGGCACCTGGAGTGTAGCACCAGCTCTGTTGTGCTTTATCCAGATATTCTGGGTGCTGATGGGGAGGGTCTAAGGGGCTAATGATACACTGCTGTGTTTAACTTTGTCTGACTTATCCTGACACTGTCTGAGTGCTGCAGTGACAAGTACAAAAAGACCCAGTCTTACACAACTTTATTGCTTCATTTAGCATGCTAAAAACAACCTGGCAGCTGCCAGGCCATCAACCTTGAGTGGAATGTGCTGAGTGGAGGATCTGGTGTATCCACTAGATGTCTCTGTAAATATGGGTTCTCTTTAGTATTTTCTTTCTGGTTTTCCTTCCTTGAAGCATACTGCCAGCCCTGCAGCAGACAACGGCTGCTTTCAATAAGAGAGGCTGGATTTAAGCTGGAAGATGACTTTCCATGTTCCTTCCCCTTTGCTTTTTCTCTTAAAAACTCATTGTTAAACCCTAGGCCTAGTCAGCAGTGGTTTCCCCCAGCCACCCATGTCTCTTTTTGGTAGGAAGAAAAAGAAGTGTTATGAGCCAGGGTCTGAAATGAGGATGTGACTTTTCACAGATGTCTTCTTTGTAGCTGTCTGTAAGAGTGCTCATCAGTACTATGTTCCTTCCTAAACAGAAGAACCTAATGTCCTCCTGGGTATTTGGTGGCCTGCTCAGTGTGGGCTAACTGTGCTGCCTCAGATAGCAACTGGAAAGTACCAGGGTAAATAAATGGCAGGAACACTGTTCAGTGTCATTACCTGTGGCTTCAGTATACACTGAAGAAGCTCTACCACAGGAAAGAAATGTTCAGGAGGTGCTATGTCACTCAAACCTCTGTGTCTGTTTGGAATAGCTTCAGAATCCTGGTCAGGACTTGAACAAAATTTCAGAAGATGCAGACTTGCTTTTCCTTGTGCTACTGCTTTTAATTCCAGTTTAGAATTGACCAAGACCTAGCCCTAAGACTGGAATAAGCGAAGCTGCCTCTGAAAAGCTGCGCTGTTAGTGATTGTCTTGCTGTAGTTTCCTGGGTTGTGGTTCAAACTGTCTCTCTCCTTTTTAATTAGACAAAAAATGGAGTTGTCGCTGTGAGACAAAAGAAGAAAATGGGAGTAGCTAACATCACATTTGATCTGTACAAGCTGAACCCTAAGGATTTTATTGGCTGCTTAAACATCAAGGCGACCTTCTATGAGATCTACTCTGTCTCATATGACATCAAATGCACGGGAGCAAAAAGCGTGTTGCGGTAAGTACGTTGCCACTTCTGATCAGGTGTATATGTTAATGTAAAATCTGTGTTTGCTATTGGTTCTCTGAAGCAGGTGTGTTTATAAAGTTAGTATTTTTATTATTTCTTACATGCTGGTCAATATGCTGAATCTTCCTTTGTAAGGTGGATAACTGACTTGTAAAAATTTCCTGTAGCTTTTTATGGTGGAATCTTACATTTCCCCTAAGGCAAAAATCTTATCAACTTGTATTTATTGCAAGGGTCTAAATACAGTCTCTTTGTTCCGCTGAGAGAATTTCCCCACACTTCTTTGACTTGTTTGAAGAATGCAGAAGGCTGAGGAAGAAGCACTTTGAAGGGTGGACTTCACAGGAATGAAATGAGAGGAATTTGAGATCTAACATTAAAGCTTGCTCAGACTTTGCAACTACTATCTGCCAAATTCACCAGCTGAGCTACGTAGAGGCAAAGGAAAACGGATGAGATATGACACTGTCTTGGTGTGAATTTGTCATCTGTAGTAATACTCTGTGTTGTCACTGTTCTTAAGCCAACTGGTCTGGAGGCAGACTAAAGGAGCTTATCAAGGATCACTGTCTCCTGCAGGACTGTTCTGTGATGGGTTGTGAGTTTCATGGAACTGGCTGTTGGGAAATACTGTCTTATCCAGGGGCAAAATAATACCTGTCCTGTCTGCTGTTTTTAACAATGAGTTAAAAGTTTGTGCCTTGTCAAAACTGCATCCTGCCCTGTTTCAAGAAGACTTCTGAATTCACACACCTTCTTTACAGAGGTGCCATACTTTGGCAGCTGTTTAAGTCTCTACCTGATTCTTCAAATTCTGGTTGAGACACAGTGGGGTAGTATTGATGGATTTTCTTACTTGAGGACCTGATCTGACAGACAGAAGTATATGTCAGAAGTGAAGTTTTCACTTCCCCTGAGTGACATGTGATCTTTAGTCTGAAGTCTTTAAGTAGTCCCTCCTCTCCTGATGCAGATATGCTAATTAGCACTGTAATGCTAATCTTGTTCCCTGTCTCTCAGTCTGACCTCTCCCGCTCTACTTGGGTGGTCCCTTGCTTAATCTTTCAGGCTACAGCTGGTGTGACTGTAGACGACAGACACTCCTGTCTCTGGTCAGGCTGCAGTGATGATCCAGCTCCGTTCCACATCCACCTGTAACACTGGCTTCTTTAGGGTTTCTTCAAAGCAAAGGTTTGCCCTTGGGCAGCTGCACTCCTCCGGTTCCTGTGCTTGTCAAGTGTCTTGAGCCAAAACAAGCTCTAATCTCTGGCTGCCTGCTATGGAGCTGAGTATCAGCACTGGAACTTGCACTGCTAAGGAGAGTTTGAAGTGACAATTCTGCCTCCTTGCCAAGACAGGGCAGCTGGTGAGAAAAGAGTGGTACTGGCAACAGCTGCAATAGCTGCGGAGTTCTTCTGGAAGCACTGTTATGTTACAGAGCTGAGCTGTGAGGGAAGTGCCAGTGGCAGTGTGGGAAAATAGCCCGCTAGCAAAGAACAGGAGTGACAGAAGAGATAACCTTGGTACTCTTGAACACAACAGTGGGATGGCCTGTCTCAGCTTGCTGTTTAAATAGGAGACAGATAGTCCCTCTGCTAATGAGTTCCAGATTGCTAATTCTGATGCCCTCTCCCTGAGCCCCACTTCCAGAGTGTGAAGGGAAAGGACTTAAAAAATCTACAGTTGTTCATGGGTGGGAGGGACGGGCAGCCTGCCAGGTCTGATTAGTGCATTTCCTCTAATGGTGTCTCCCTGTAGTGTCCGACTGAAGGATCGAATGTCCAGTTCAACAAATAACTTGCTCCGTGGCTTAAGTGACAACTGCTCTTGTGTGCAAGTGACACACTGCAGCTGCTCCAAAGTTCAGTACCAGGTGCAGCTTTCTTTACAACTGTAAAGCTCCTTGGCCTGTACTGGGGTGATGGAGGAAGAACATGCTGAAACAGCACATTTCAGGGAAGCACAAATAAGGGTACAGTGTTCTTTAAAGGCTTCCCAGGCTATAAGCACAGGGTATTCTACGCTTTTGAGGCATTGGATTTCAACCGCAAACCTTCTTTCATCACAGTGGGGACAAAATTAATTTGTAGGAAGAAGACTTCCCCTTTTCTGCAAAGATCAAAGGACAAGTGAATAGCAGCAGAGAGTTCACAGCTGCATGTTTTCTCAGACAGGAATTCAGAAAATCTTCCCCCTTTTTTCACAGAAGAAGGCTAGTCTGGTTTCTATATCTTCAGAAATTGATCCCATTCCAGTTTTGGAATGGCTTCAGTTCTGGTGTACCACTTCCCCAATAAGCTTCATACTTGTGAGTGCATATTTAACTTCTGGGGGATGAGATTCAGATATAGCTCTCAGTACTGATATCCCCACTGTTTCTTGCAGAATGGAAGATGCACCTACAACTAAGATGAATAAACAACCATTCCAATATGACTGTCTTTATTCCCCTGTGATCTAGTGGTGATCCATGGTTTATATTGTAGACCTCCGATGCTTACCTGATGTTAGCTTATGGATCTGTACTGATTCTTACATAGTATTATATATTTGAATTATGATACTTAATCTTTTAAAAATAGAATAGCTGTGAACTGAAAATTCTTAAGACTTGTAGCTTGGACAGCCTTACTTTGTCTGGCTTCACCTGTTTTGCTGGTGGACATCCATTGTAATGTGACTGTTCAGCTTCAGATCTAATCAAGTTTGTTCTGTGGATTGGAGATTGTATTAGTGAATGACCTAAAGGTGAGCCATGAGGTGGATTTATGCTGCAGGAATGCTGCTGGGCTCCCAGGCAAAGCTGTCATCTGTGGCTCTCTGCTAGTTTGAGTGGTGGCTTTGCAGAAGGCCTGTAAATGTCTAACAGGATGATAGCCTGCTTTGTTAAATGTGTTTTCTGGTTGGCAGAACCAATCAGTTTTCTGTCAAATCAAGTATTCTTTTCTAAAGAAGATATAAAAATTAACAGCTTCTCAGAAGAGAGAAGGAATCAGAGAGTTTTTAAATATATTAATTTGGCTCATCATAAAGGTGTTGTGGATGGAGAGAAATGGGTAATGTCATCTAGTTGGTGATTTTTTACTTAAACAAATGGCTTTTCTTCCAGGAAAGTGCTTCAGCTAATATCCCATGCAGCACAAATAACTGGACAGTTTCTTCTCTACACTGGAACATATATGTTGCAGTTGATGGGTGAATATGATGAAGATGACATGTGTACAAGATCAAGGCGGGAGTAGTGAACACATCTGCACTTCTGATATCGGATCCTTTTGGTGAAGGATGTTCTCTCGCCCAGTTTTGATTGTAATAATGTTATAGTAGGGGGATGTCTACTAATGTGAACTAACATTTTTCCCATTTGGGAATCCTTGTAGGCCTTAGTCACAAAATAAGTGTTTGATGTTCACAGGCTCTAAACACCTCAAAAGGATGGGTGCCTAATGTCTGAGAACTTGGCAGGAGGGAGGGCAGGTTTTCGCCCCAGCAACTCAAAATGGAGAATAAGTCTACTTGGACACTTACATGCTTTCTAACCAGTGGAATATTTTTTGCACCAATCAAAACATGGTTTGGTTGTTTTGGGGTTTTTTTTTCATGGCTGTCTACTTGCATTCTGAACAGACTAGGCTGTGAAGTGAAGGCAAGGGGGCTGTGGCTCTTTTGTTTGTTTTAATTCTTAACAGTGCTGGTATTAGTGTCAAACTGGCATTGAGGTACAAGGTGAAATGTACTTACTTACTCCTGCTAACAACGGACCTACTTAATACGACTTCAGTCCTAGTTCAGTGACTAACTATCCTCATGAAATCTAATTGGAGATTGTGCAACTACTAAGCAGAAGCTTAAAATTTAGCCTTACTTCCCTTAATAAAAACATACTATTATAATAAAAACATTTTATTATTCTTCAAATCTTCAGGAAGCTCAGGTTAGTATACCTCTTAGCAGTTGAAGAACCTGATATATTTCTTTAATGAATGTCATGTCCAGTTCTGCCTGAGTATTGAATAATCTGCCATGGTTTCATGAATATGGCTTATAAGTAACCTGCTGAAGCTACCTTCAGGGGTTAAACCAACACTTCCGTAATGTTTACTGTTCAGTTACAAGATGACACTATATCTCAAGTTGTGCTTGAGGTACCTGTAAGAGGTGCTGCATATTTTGATGCCCCTATGTTCAGGGGAGAGCAGCACTATCTAGTCTTGCATAATATATTTATGCTCTAAAGTGGGTATTTGTGGTATTATAGACAAGCTGTATTAAAGGCCAAAGTAATGTTTACTGAACTGTCATTATGGCCAGCTTTCAGTAAGCTTTTCCTCAACAGTGTAAAAAATTGGAAAGCGAATAAATTAGGCATCTTGTGTCAAAATGCAAACTCACATTGGTGAAGGGGAAAAGCCCAGCCTGGGTTGTTCATAGGTGTGGCTTTTGAGTTTTTTGTTTGCTTGCTCATGAAGAATTTAAGTAAGACTGAAAGCTGTTAAGGAGACAGTAAGGATAGAGGTAAATGTGCCTGATCTGCAGGAGATGTCACTTAGTAAGAGAAGCTCTGGTGCAGAGAGAACAAGTGGGGTTGGGGAAGAAAGCAGTGGCAGTGAAAGGCAAAAGACCACTGTGGATCCCACAGTGCTTCCCACGCCACTGAGAGAGGAATCCATTAACTATGTGCATCAGCTGCATTGATCAGTTGGAAGAAAACTTAATCTGCTGAAAGAGAAGCAGGAGGATGGAAAAAATGGAGCATCATGGTTGGTGGGATCTATTCTGTCCTGTCAGCAGGATCTGATCACTTCAAGTGTCACTAACATGTGGGAATATTGCTCACCTTCATATGATTAATTTTACCTTCCCCTTACAGATGTGGCTTAGCCAGCAGGAGCTACATCATTCAAATCACTGTTGTGATGAAAAGCAGCCTAAATTCAAGTGTTAAAGAGACTGATGGACACAAGTTTGGTAGATCTCTGCCTGTCTCTTCAGAGTGGTATTACAAATAAGTAGACAGCTAAGAAAAACCTTGGGGTTTTTTCCTGCTTTCTGTTGTTTCCCATCTACTTCTGAGTGTTTGCTGGAGGAGGAGAGAGGGCAGCATATTGCTCAGATAAGGGGAGGACTTGTTCTTTCCTAGTTTCTCACAGGGAAGAATGCCTGTAGCTTGCAGCACTGTCAGGTGTCCTTCAGAAGAAAACAATAAACTATTCTGGGAGTAATGAGAAAGAGGTTATATTAAAATGGAAGCTTTATACTTTATCTGTATTGTTCTTGACACTCCCTGCACAGATGACTGTTGCCATGTTAACTATTGGCCAAAATCTTTCTCTCTGTGTCAAGGAATTGCATTTAACTGACTTTGAAAAGACTTTGTCATTAATTTTTTTCAGCTTTTAAGGACAACTTATTCTATTAAAACAAACACATTTTTGAAAGCAAATTCTATTAAATGCTTCTAAGACTATGTTTATCACATTAAAAAAAAATAAAATTACTTGTACAGTTCATGATTGCTTTGTTTGAGTTGCTTCTTTAACATCTGTAATACCAAAGCTTTTGCATGTCTGAGCTGTGAAGATCTCAAATTCCAGCCTTCTATAGCCAGAGACAGTTGTTACAGAACTAACACTCCATAATTTCCAATGGCTTTGTCTGGGAACCTAGCAGTGATCTGAAATGCTAACTTGGTATGAATTTGCAATGTTTTAAGCAGCTACTACTTTGACAGCTTACCCCTTTTAAAGCTTGAGCTGCTGAAGGTCATGTGAGCAGCAGACTCCACCTCGGAGCATTTCCCTCTAATTCAAAATGCAAACTGCTGAATAAAGTAACTCAGTTTTGATATTTTCTCAAAAAGGGAGAAGTGTTTTGGAAGTTGTGTCTAAAATTGTTTCATTGCTTCTGAAGCTGAGTCTTTCACAGGCTTAGTATTTGGGGGCTGATATTGGCTACTGTATCAACTTCCTTCCAGGAATAGAGTTTTGGCTTTGGGTCACACTGGAGGAGTTTGTCATTCTCTGAGTTGGAACCAGTGTGATTATTTTTATTTTTTTTTATTATTTACAGACTGCTTAGGAAACAGTTTTTACTTCAGCTGTATATGGTGCCCTGCAAAGAAAAACTTCAGCTTTATCTGCCTTTCAGAAAATTATATACAAGTGCAGCACAATATCTAGCAACACACAGAAAAACTAAAAGCACAGGTTTGTAAAGGCAGGTAGAAAAGAAGCTAGATTTTCTACTTGATATTTTTAGCTTTAGTTTTTCTGTCCATGAACTCAGTTAACATGCACTTGTTGTTGCTGCAGAGAAGGCTGGTAGCAGTGACACGTAGAAGGTGTGAGACATGTTTACTGCCTCCTTGCCTGCACTGACCCTTTTTGCCTGTTGCTTTGCATCACTTACTAACAATGCACCAAGTCATACTCTCTAGTTACCAAAAAAGGAATTTTCACTGAAGTACGTGATCTTGTTGACTCAGGCACTGTTCATGTTCTGCAGGCAAAGCAAAGTTGCTCACTTCATGACCAGAATGAAGAATCTAGTAGCTTTTTTGCATATGTAATTTATCATTGCTTCATTTCCTTCCTTTCATAAACCCATGAAGTTGTTGCTTTCTAACACGTTCCGATTCTTTCAGGACAAATAGGATTACAAGCTCTTCTGTTCAGGGAGAGAGCAAAAAACAGGGTCTAAAATCCTTAGATCATTTGGAATATTCTCTAGGAAACATCCTGAACACCTTCCCTTTCATCCATTTCCACAGAAGGGAAGGGTAAAGAAAGGAAAATAGGACTTTGAGCTGGAAGTTTTTTTCACTGAAGAGAGTAGAGAGGTAGGTGTTCACAATTTTGGAAATGTTGGTAATTCTGGATATCAACTGTGAAGATAACCACATATGCTAATTTGTAACTGACTAGAACTACAACTCTAGATGATTTCAGTATGTGCCTTTCTGAACTTAGGGCACAGGCTTCTTAAGTAAAAGCAAAAAAAAAAATAGTTTAAAGGCAAAAAAAAAAAAAAGTTTAAAACCAAAGTACAAGGTATATTTTTTACTTGATTCCTCAAGTTTTACTGGAGGTCTTCATGCGATTAACATTCCACTTCAGTTATGTAGCCTTGTGGGGCTTAGAGTTTATCACTACTTTCTCTACCTTACATCATCATATATGCAGTTAAGATATTTTAAGCATTTGTTGTTTTGCTAAGGGAAAATACAGTATTTTACCACTTCACTATTTTCAAGCTTGGTAGTTTAACTTCCCGTGAAAACTGAGATGGGTGAAAATTGTGTCAGTGATGGCAATATTTTCTGCTGTGTGGTGCCAATTTTATGAGGAACACTGTTCATGAATAAATAAAATCACATGGTGGCTTTGAATGTTGTCTCTATTCATTTCCAGAATAACTTATTCCTGAAATAATCATGAACGTTACTGAATCTATGGTCTGGCTCAGATGGTTTTCAAATGCTGGACTGTGGCAGTAACTGGATACTATTATGTGGCTCTGAACTCTTTACTTTCTACAGCTGACTCACTTTCTGGCCTCAGAAAAACCGTGCAAACTGTGTTTCCTTTCATACAAAAGGAATGTTTTCTTCCGTCTTCTACAAAAGTTGCAAAAGACCACAAAGTACTGAGTACAGGAGATAGAAGGGACCAGCAATCTCTGGTGTCACTAAACACTGTTAGGATTAAGGACCTCTTTTAATGATGCCTCACAAAAACTCCCTGCAGTCACTTACCTACAGGTAGAGTAGTACACATTTGATTGCAGGGGAAAAACGAATTTAATTTATTGAAATATCATATTTGTCAAGTTCAGGATTAACTTAGGCTTGAGGAGAAATAGCATGCAAGTGTGATTTGTCTAGTGCTCTTCTATCTAATAAGTACATCTTGTACTCATCTTAAGGGACAGTTTTGCAGAGTTTGACTGATGAGCAATTTCCCTCTTGTGGGAGACACAAGGTCTGGTTTCTTGCTGTGGAAAAGCACAAAATAGAACTGTATTTGGTTTAGTGGCAAGGCTTTGGCAGTGAGAAGTGGAGGGATGCTGTAGGGGCGACCTCTCTGCTGTACAGAGCTACTTCCATCTAATTCCAAAATGAACCAACCACTGCCCAAAGCTGAGCGCTTCAAACCAGTTTGTGGTGTCTCTGTCAAAACACATTCAAGAGAGGGTAAAAATTTCTGTGCAGCAGCTGTGAGAGAGATCTGAAAAAAGTGTCAGAGATAACCTGCAGACATCAGAGTCAGAAAAGAAGGGAGAGGAGGTGCTACAAGTGCCAGACAGAGCTTCCCCTGCGGCCCATGGAGGAACATGCTGGAGAAGATATCCACCCAGCCCATTGAGGACCCCCTCCCACTGCAGGTGGACATGCTACGAAGGAAGCTCCAGCCCGTGGAGACCCCACGCATGAGCAATCTTTCTGGCAGGATCTGTGGCCAAGGGGGGACCCACACTGGAGGACTGCACCCTGTGGAAGGGACCCACGCTGGAGCAGTTTGTGAAGGACTGTATCCTGTAGGAAGAACCCATACTGGAGCAGAGGAAAAACGTGAGAAAGAAGGAACAGCAGAGAGGAACTGCTGTGAGCGGACTGTGACTCCTATTCCCCTGCACCTCTTGGGGACAGAGAGAGGAGGTAGAAGAGCTGGGAATGAAGGAGTGAAGTTGAACTTGGGAAGAGAGTGGGGGTTGGGAGAAGGTGTTTCAGTTTTGTCTTTGTTTCTCACTATCCTACTCTATTTTTAATGGAAAATCAATTAATCTTCCCTGAGTTGTGTCTGTTTTGCTGGTGTCAGTATTTGCTGGGTGATGTCCCTGGCTTTATCTTGACCCACAAACTTTTTCATCTTATTTTCTCCCCACGTTCTGTTGAGGGGATGAAGTAAGAGATCAGCTGGTGGGTGTCTGGAAAACAGACAAGTTTAAATACCACAAGTACAAAACACCAGTAGTGAAAATAAGCAAAAACCCCAAGCTGTCTGTGCTATCAATGACCAGTAAAATTGGAAGCAAATCTCTTGGAGTGGAGTGTTTTCTGAATGGCTTTTCACAGCAATGTTTTCAGAGACAAAAATCCAGTCATATGTAAGACAAGGTTAATATTTTCAGTTTCTTAATCTCAAGCTCCAGTGTGGTTTTTCTGATGTCAGCCATCAGTCTGAATCATTCATAATAGGCCCCACTCCTAAGGTGTTCTTGCTGAGGAATGTTTATAAATAAATATCAATTATTCCTTGAATTTGGAAATAGTGGTCTTAGTTGTTTCATAAAACAGCTAATGAAATGTAACACTAGAAATAAAATATCTCTTAATAGATGTCAGAATCAGGATAATGCATTCTATGCAGTTCCAACATAAAATGTTAATTGATCATCAGTTTTCTAAAAAGTCTTCTTCAATAATTAGCATATGTTATATATAGATTAGGTTTGGGGTCTTTTTAAGTAATCTATTGTCACAGGTTGTTTGTGATTCTGTCATGTGTTAAAAAAAAAAAAAAAAAGAAAAAGATCCTCAGACAGCAACTGTGTTTAAAAAACCAGTAGCTTAATGATGTGTGTAGTCAGTCTGTTATAGACCCAGAGAAATCTTAGACATCTAAGAAGTCCTTTCAAGTCTTAAAGACAGCTACAATTATTTTTGACATATTTTTAATTACATCATGAAGTCCATAATCTTTTATGTTAAAAGCACTTCTAATTACAAAGCATTTTCCCTTGCATAGGTACATGGTTTGGTTTGCTGCTGCTCTTTATTAAGTAGTGTTTTCAAATGCTCTTCTCTCATCTCAAAAATCAGGAGAGAATGTACAAAACAGCAATAAATAATCTTATTTAAGTATAAGGACTACTGATTTATTATTGAGCTAGGCACACTGAAGTCTGCAGTAACCTCTATTTTATTCCTGAGAAGCTAAATTGCAAATGCCATCATTTCAGTGATTCCTGTACAAAATGTGCCTAAGGTAGCTGCTCTCCCAGCTGCAGCTGCAGCTTTTCTGTTCTCTTGTCCACTTAGGGAAGTTACCTAGAAAAGCCACCTTGAACAGTTGCAGCATACTGGTTTATTTTGCATGCAACTCCCTAAATGATCCTGCTTTCCAAAGAAAATTCATTATCTTCCAGAATAACTGATGTGTTTTCAGAGACAACCGATTAATCAACAATAAATCCATTATATCTGAAATCAGAAAGTACTAAATATTTGCTGTAAATAGCTAACTGTTTCAGTTTCCCAGAAAAGCCATTTCATCTCTGGATGGGATGATCCTCCTAGTCTTATCTGGTCCTGGTATCATTGTACCTGGTACCATGATACCATGTGATCAGTGAAAACAAAGCAGGTTTTGTCACTAGCAACATCAGCAATGACTAAAGGCAGTAGCAATCTAATGGATAAAAATCAGTTCTGTTTCTCTGACTTCTACCTCCCCAAAGGGTTGTTGAGGTAGTTTTGGGGGTTTTGTTTGGGTTTGTTGTTGCTGTTTTTGTTCGGGTTTTTGTTTGTTTTGCCATTTATTGGGAGATTTTGTTTTCTTTCTTTAGAAAAAATCCAGCTGCTACATTCTGTTTTTCTCTTTCTCTGTGCCTGGTGCCATTACCTAGATGTCACCAGCTTCAAGTGCTTAGTTCCTTTGGCTATTTTCCTATACCTTGCTCTGGTGACCCCTTTGCACATGCAACCTCTTATGTTTCTCTTGTGGCCCTCCATCACCTATTCCAGATTCCCTTTGGGCACATTCAAACTAAAAATACTTCATGACTGAGATGGGAAAGGGTGGGGGTGAGCATGAGGGGGTGAGCAGGTGTTTAAGCAAATATAACTTTTTAGAGTTATATCTGTCTTGCTCTAGCTTTAGTTCATATTAAGTCTTTCTACACAGAAAGATCAGCCTCCCTGTTTATGTAGCACTTTCAGCATAACTGTGTGCCCTATTAGCCAAGCTGCAGTCCTGAGATAAACACCTTCTGAATACTCAGAGCTGTGCCCTGTTTCTGACAGATCATACAGGCCACATGTATCATAAAGTCCCTATTCAGTACAGACTCAGGACACCACAATGAAATAATTTTGCACAACAGAGATGTATCTCTCCGCAAATCTTACATGCACAGGCAACAACTGTGTCTCCACACCCTTCCCACAAAGCAATGGCATTCAGTTGTGCAGTCACCATGCATTGTAAGCCCATACACTCCTGCATTCCGGTGCTCTGCTCAGCAAACGGGCCGTGAAGCGCATTATTCACCAGGCAGCAGTGGGTTGAGTCCTGGCCAGGGGCCAAACTGACCTCTTACATTCTTAGCATTCACAAGCCTTTAAGTCATGAATATGGTAATGCTGCTAACAGGCTGCAGTCCAAGGCAAGGGGTGTACACCCTCCATCTCGCTGCTGCAGTGCTTTTCTAAGAAAAATAATGTTCGGTGCACTGTGTGTGTGAATGTTGACTTCCCCTCCTAATTCCTGATCTGTAGCTCCTGCAGTACCCAGCTCAGGGGGGGATGGTTCCGCTGCTTTTGTGCATTTAGCACCAACACATTCCTTCAGTGGCTGAATCCACCCACCCCTGACAGTGCTGAGGATTGTGCTGTTAAAAATAAGCCAGGCTTTGTCCAGTCATAGCTTGTGCTGTGCTGCTTGTCCTGGGGCTTGGGGAGTTGCAAGGAACAGTGCCCTTCTCCTTACAAATGTGATCTGAGAGAATCATTTGTGAAACAGGCTAGGAGTGGTATTCTGCCTTGGGATGGACACGTGTGACAGATGAGTAGGATCTGTGCTGGTGAGGGAAGGGTGACAGCCAGGAGCCACTCACCACCCAAGAAAAAGGGTAAGGAAGAAAACTGTGACTAACCTGTGAAACCCAAGACCTGACTGGAGCAATTTGTAATTGACTTTAGCTGCAAACCTGCTCTTCTAGAAGAACTGTTTCTCACAGTTAGATGAATCACTTTTACTTGGAAAGCTACACATTTCATCTCAAATATATGCTTTGCTTAGTAAGTGTTTAATAATTGACTGTCTGAACATGATTCCAGCCCTTTGTCTTAGAGACCTATTGCTTTTTCTTCTTTCTCAGAGCATAAAAAGTCAAAGTTTGTGCAATAAAACCCACACCTTCCCCTTCCCTCTTCCCCTCCTACATGTTGCAGTACACATCTCTGTTGCAAGGCGTTTTACTAAAGAGCCTTAACAAGACTGAGCTGGATGGGATAAGATGCAGGTGCTCCTCTGCTTTAGCAACAAAAGACAAGAAAAGTCTAAATGAGCTCCATTGGTTGTGCTTGGACCTGATCTGCTTAATTCTAAATGATCTGGGGAAAAAAAAAAAGTATTGAACTGGCAAATGTTTTGGATTGTACAAAAATCTTCAGGGTAGTCATAACTTCCATGAGCTGGACCAAGTTTCAGAAGTATTTCGTGATAGTCATTTGAATAAACAGTAGCTGATGAACCTTAATATTCATAACTGCATAATACAGGGGAAAACAACTCTGTGTTTGCAGTGAAGGGCTCCAATTTAGCTGTCATCACTTTCAAAAGACAACTTGGAGGTAATGTGGACAGTTCAAGGACAGAAAAAGCTCAGCAGCAACGAAGAGGGAAAACACAACTCTGAGATTTATTTAGAAAATAAAAATAAAGGGTGATAAGCAAGGACTATCACAGGGGTTCAGTGTCAACCTCAGACACAGATTAATTAGTGCGATACTTTCAGCTCAGAAAACATTGGACAGAGAGGAGAAATAAAGAACAAATCACACAGTAAAACTTTCACCTTACACACAACTAAAATGGTCATTAGGAACTGGTAGTTTCTGTTATCAGAATAGAAGAATTATGGGGCACCAATTTAAGGCATCAGCTCTACAACAGAAAGGAATTACAGATTGGAATTCAGTTGTGCATGGCAGGCAGTGTCACAGGAGACTTTGGAGGCTGAAAGTGTAACTGGCTTAAAAAAGCAATTACATAACTTAAAGAATGCTTCAAAAGCACTGTTAAATATGATGATCCAGATCCATCCTTTGGTTCAATAAAGGCTTAATCACTGATGGCCAGATGTAGAAGGGCATTTTTAGGGAAGAATTACCATAGCTTTTCCCTAGCACCCATCACTGACTACTGTCAGAGATGTAATTCTAGATTAGATGAGTCTTCCATTTAATCAAGACCAGCTGCTCTCAATGTACTCATCCAGTCAAAAAAAATGCTTTTTCTCCTGATAGTCTTTAGCACGACTTCTGGTAAATAGACCATTTTGTCCTCCTTCTGATACCTCACACACTCAAAACCCGGAACTTCATAGGTAAACTCTGCATTGTATTGGAATCTATTCAGAGCTGACTAAACTTCAAAAGCAAGTAATCAGTATCTCAGATTCATTGTCCTCTTACCGTTGTATCACTCACTCACCACAGGATACAGATAATGGAGGGTATACATTCCAACTGATATATGTTTTCACTTTCTCCTCAAAACAGTTCAGTTTCCCCAAAATCTTTGATGTGCAGAGAGGCTGGAGAGTTGAATGTAGATAAATTCCTGCCTTAATTTTGTATTACCATGCTCTTGGTTGTAGCTGTAAGAAATCACTAGCCTGGCTAGTTTACTGACTCTGATGAACACAGTGCAGCCCATTCTCTAGCTCTGTTTGTTTATGTAGCTAAGTGACCTACTAGAATGGAGGTTAAAAACACAGCCACACCAAACACACGTTCTGCCTGACAAAACAGGCAGGTACATGCTTCCCTCCTCTCTAGCTATTGCATAAAAATCGCTATGACCAACTCTGCGAAAAGTACTGGATGATAATTTTTAGCAGTGAGGCTAAGCATGGGGAGAAACAAAGGGCTGGAAGAAAATACTTATTTCCAAAGGATGGAAAATGTGTTACAAATCAAACGGCAATAAGCACCGGAAAGTGCAAAAGAACCTGAACTCAAGCACATTAATATTCAGTGTTGGAGTTACAGTGTTTTCCATTCACCTTGTCAACTAGTGATAAAAGTGTGTGAAAATGCAGCTAGAAACTCCTTTGGACAAAGTGGTGGAATTTCTCCAGTGTAGCTTCATAGTGTCTCAGACTTTGCACCATATTTACCCCTGACTTGATGTAGTGACCTCTGCTTTAACATTACAAAGTTCAGACCGCAGCTTGTGGGCTCAAACACAAACACCAGCACTGTGTCCACTGTGGTACAGTTCTACAGCAACCAGATGAGTGGTATTAAAACAATCCCCTGAGTACTATGTTTGAGGATAGTGGCAATCAGTGACACCACAGCTGCCACAGCAACAAGTTTAATGCACAAGGTGGGGGGTGGCAAAACAAGAAACTGTTTGAGCACCATATGAAATATAATTGCTTTTCTAGGCAAAATACAAGCTGCAAAACACCTATGCTAAATGTGTTTTGCTAAATGTGTAAATGCATGCTGCTGTTTTTCTTATTAGGCTCTATACTTCTCCATGTGTGTGTCTTACTGTCTCCCTTCCCCATGTAAAGGTTTTTGTTGAGTTCTTGAGCTGTTTCGAGAATTATCTGCAGCTGCAATATCTCTGGAACTCATGTGCCACTTGCAGATTTTGTCAGAAGAGGCTGATGGAAAAAGAGGTAGTGGTGCAGATACTCGGGTACACACTTGAACAGGAGCATGACTTTCCATGTTTGGTTTTCTTAGGAAGTCAGACAAAACCAAAATGAAACAAAAAAATAAAAAACACTCCAGAGCAAAACATAACCCCCAAAGCCAAGGTGGTTTAAGATTTTTTTTTTCCTTTTTTAACTTGCCTGAAAATCTTCAGACTAAAGAGGAAACACATGAACTAGTTGGAACTTTGGACCTCCCTCCTGAAGGTCACCATGGAGTTGGTAGTATTTACTAGCCTGCTACAAGCTGTCAGAGTAAATCCACCATGTGGATTATATTTATTGCTTTGGTATTTAATGTAAGTGATAGCAAGCTTAGTAACACTGGATAGACCCTTGCTGATATTCTTAAGTATAAAAATACAACATATTTATCATTCTGAAAAAAGAAAAGAGTAGCTAACACATTAGTTGTTCTGCTATGACATGAATTTCTCCCTAGCCCTTAAAAACTCCAGTAAATAGAGATAGTTCTAGCAACAACCCTGATATAAACATAAATGTGTTTCCTGAAAAGCAGGAAGCAGCTTAACAATCATATCATATGACTAGCTAAATACAGAAGAATTTTGCTTGTTTTTTTCCAGGCATTAAAGCAAATTTCCATGTGACTTTGTGGGACATGACTGTTGCTTGAGTTGCTATTACTGGAATATCCTTATACTCTGCAGCATGGGCACTTTATACATTTTGTCTTGCTTGTGAAGTTCATCATCTTGTAGGAATCCATTTCTATTTACCCCATGCAAAAGCAATGAGTACGTGAGAAAGGCTGAAGAAAGAACACTGAAGGCTCTGCAGCCCCACATGGCCCCATCAGTTTGTCTTGACTGTGAATGTACACAGCTGTTTCAAGGCCTCTGGATCTGGCACAAGAGCAATATGAGTATTTCATCTGCTGTTACTCTCTGATATGTTGTTGGTTCTAACAGGAATAAAGAACCACGTGGAGTCTGCTCATCACATTGAAGCACCAAATAGTTGTCCAGCAGAAATAAATTGTGCTAGGCTTTTACCAGTTAGAAATGGCAGACTAATCCAGACTTGGCCTCGCAGTTAGATCTTCCTTAATCCATGTGCTGTCCATCATAAATGGTCATGCCCTTCCCTAAAATGTAAGTGTTGACCTCTTCTAGTATTTAGTCTTTTGCTTTCACACCTGAGAGCAAGAGTTACCCCCAGAATGTGTTATGTAAACTGATTGTTCAAGAGGTTGTCTGGAGGATGATTTTGCAAATGAGCTGATAGTTTGTAGTTATTGGGACATTTTAATAATTTTTCAGGTTAAATACACGAATTGATTTTTTTAACAACAGAAATGAAGTTAAAATTGCAAAAGTAATTAAGAAAGGAAAAACAATGAAGGGAGTAAATCTGCAAGTGAAATGCTGAGAAAGCTGTCTTCCTATTTTGTGCATGGCGAGAAAAAAAAGCCATACTCTCTGTACTAAATTAACTTATGAAGTGAGTGGGAAGAAAAAAAATACTATGAGTTACGAAGGTTAGAAGTCAATATGTATTATAGGTGTCTGAGAAAGGTATCTGAGTCAAATATAACAGGTGAAAATCCATTGTACAGAATTTACAGTGTGTTTCCACATTAATCTATTTATAGAATGAATCTCCTGGACTCAGTCAGATGAAACATCTAGAGAGAAATCTTTAAAGATGTTTAGGTGTCTTAAATTTCCAGGAGGTGTTTAGTGGGGTTTTAAGATACATCCATAAGTAATCCATAGCAGTTAAGTACATAGTAGGATTTTGAAACACCTAAGTGCCTTTAAAATCCCGGGCCAAGTCTGTGGAGACTTAAGGAGAATGTGCAGGCTTCTGTGGACACAGGTTATGATGGCACCTCCACCTCCTAGGTCAGCTGAACTACTAAGTAAACACATGCATAACTGAAAAGGTACATTTACATTCAGTGATCAACAAATGTTGCTTCTTTCAGATTACTAGCAGTAAAACATGGAGAAACTACAAGCTGATTCAGGTCTGACTGAAAATTGGAAGTTGTTTTAGGTAACTATAAAATTTGTATATGACATGTAATTTTGATGGGTAAACTTGCTCACCTTCATCACTTACATGGTTCTACTGCCTTACACATACTTCAGTGGGTTACTTTATATATGTGGGAAACTGGCTGAAGTTCTGGCCAAGTTAAATGGTGTTTAACCAACTGCTGCTCCCAAACAGTAGACAAACCTTTCAAAGATGACAAACAGAGGCAGTGCAAACTACACAGATTTTGAAGAGGCATGTGGACTAAAGGACAACACGCTCTCATTGCTTCTTTTTCCCCCCATCTTATTTTTATTCTCAAAAGATAATTCAGATGATCAAGTGGGTTTGATTCTACTGCTGAGTTATGTGATTCAAGGTTTGTCTCTGTGAACAGAAAGGGGCACAAAGGAACAGTGGCAGGTGGGGAAATTCCAATAACATACAGAGAGAAAAGAAGCCCCTGCCCTGGCTCCTCTCTGTGAGGGATCAGCCCGTGGACTGGTGTGACACTCATCACCACCAGTCAATGGGAGAAGTTCCATGGATCACTATATAGACAAGAGTTACTGTCTGCAGAGGTATGGAAATATTTGGAAATGCTTGTCTGGCTGTGCCTTGTGGCTGATCACCTCAGTGTGTCTTGTCTTATTAAAATATATTTTAATTATTTTTCTGGGTGAGAGTGGCATCTATATTCCGTGTGTGTGTGTGTGTGTGTGTGTGTGTGTGTGTGCATGGTGGTGTGAGTGTCAGCAATTAGAGGTGGGGAACACAAATCATAGGGGCCTGTGTGTCTTTCATGAACCAGCTGGAGAGACCAGAGAGCCCACACAGTATGTGCATCTCTGTGTCAGTGCACGATGACTAGGAAACACCAAGCCAGCCTAGGTGGGAGTCAAGTTTTGGAGAAGCCATACATCCAGGAGGACCTGTGAGGTGGCTACTGGAGAGACAAGGGACTCCAAGTCACCTACTGGGGAGAACGTGGTGGGGTCAACTACTGGTAAGGTCACAAGTCTGGACCACCTATGTGAGAAACTTGGTTGCCTGTTCGTGTCTCTGCGTGAGGTATCTGAGGATCCAGAGGTCAGCTACTGAACAGGCTGAGTGTCCTAATATCAGCTACTGGAGGGCTCCATATTGTATAGATACAAATACATATTTATTTTCCATTAATGGGCTTCTGCCCTGATCAGCCAGAGAGGGGAACAGACTGTTAGTGCTGCGTGTGTTTGTATGAGTGCTGTGTGTTCTGCCTGGGTTGGTCAGTGTGGGCAGCCATGTACGTATGTGTATGTGTGTGTGAGGGGGTGTGTGTGTATGTGCCTGTGCCTACTGAAACACACACTCAGCCTTATCACTAGCTGGATCTGGGAATCAACTGAATTTTAAAAATTGGCATACCAGCAGAAATTTGCAACAGGTAAGCTGATGGCAAGTATGAACAGTAAACAGGAGGATTTACAAAGCGTGGGGAAAGCCAGGCCTGGAAGGCATATTCAAGGACGTATAGATTCAGGCAAAGTCCAAGAAAACATCATGAATCAGGCTGCTAAATAATGAATTGTTCGTGGATCTCTTCCAAAAATGCAGATCACACAGAGAAGGGCAGTTATTTTGAGTCCTTCAGCAGAGAAGAAGGCACATAGTGTCCAGTCCTCCACTGGTGGGTGCTTGCAAGGCAAATGTGCTGATTCTCCAGCTGCTTCACTGATGTCAGAAAGACATTTGACTCAGCCTAGCATGATGTGTGTGGGCTACTCAGAGATAATTTGCTGGAAGCTGCTAGCCCTGCTGAAAAACATCTATGGAAAGGCAGGGTTGGAGCCCAGAGCACATAGTCTAGCTGACATCAGTCATGTCACAGCAACATAAGGGCAGACAGGCAGGGGGTGCCTCCCAAAACACAGATTTTGGATTATTTGGAGGTTATATATTGGTGTGTGGGGGCTATCTTGACTATGTTCAAGTTGTAAAGAGTACCCGAGATTGTTCTCCAAAGGATCCCCAGCTGGGCCACCTTTGGTCAATGGATAAGGAGATTCTCTAACTCTGGCCTCAGGCCTGCTCTTGCACAAGCAAGAGACTGGGTCAGACAGTAAAGATGTGCATGGGTAGGTGAATGCCTCCCACCAGGACTATATATTGGAACAGGCTATGCAGACAATGGCATTCCATGGAAGAGGCACTCTGGCATCAAAGCAGGCATCCTCTACCTGGGAAACCATGCAACAGTTATGCAAAAAGATCATAAAGCAGATTGAGCAGCTGTGGGAACTTTTTTCCTCTCTGTGGGAAGAAGAAAATCTCCTTTCTCATTAAAAATCAAGCCATTTAAACCACGCATATCCCAGGGCATCCTCTGTATTGTGGTGAGACGAGCTTTCAGCAGTCTTTCCACAGAGACTGCTGGCTGTCTCAGTCACAGTGTTCAGGCAGCAGCTTAACTTGCTGGCAAAACCACGTCGCAAAAGAGCCATGCAAAGAAGACGGCACTTGGAAAAGCACGGAGAAGGGCCACCCGTTCCTTCGGATGCTGCCTCGTCAGCGAAGGCTGCGGTGTGCCCATGGGACGGCCGGAGAAGGCGACGATGCCCGCCCGCGGAGCTGCGCTCCCGATGTCCCACGGCTGCCGAGCTGGGTTTGGGTGAGCAGCAGGTCCTGGGGCAGGGGGACCCCACTGTCGGCGGGGACAACGCGAGCGGTCGGTGTCAGGGGCGGGTGGCTTCGCCCGCTGTCGCTGCCGCTGTCGCTGTCGCTGCCCCTGTCGCTGTCGCTGCCCCTGTCGCTGTCGCTGCCCCTGCCGCTGTCGCAGCCCCTGCCGCTGTCGCAGTCGCTGTGCCGCTGCCGGCGGGGCCCGAGGGCGGTGCCGGCGGGGCTGGGCGGTGTCGGGGGGTGCGGGAGCCCATAAAGCACCGCCCGACGGGCCGGGAGCGCGCAGTGCCGGGCTGGGCGGCGGGGCAGCGGGGTCAGCCATGCGGGAGATCGTGCACATCCAGGCGGGGCAGTGTGGGAACCAGATCGGCACCAAGGTGAGCCCCAAGGGGAGCCGCTGAGCGCCGGGGGGCCGCGCCCCGTCATTCCTGGGGGCTGTGGGACCCCGAGGGGCCGGGCCGGGCTGTGCCCCCCCGGCACCCCCCGGTGTCCCCCGGTGCCCTCGGGCCGCCCCTGTCCCCATCGAGCCGCTGCCGAGCGGCGCCGGGACCGCCCGGGGCACCGCGCATCGCGCCGCTCCCCGTGACCATAAAAGGCTTTGCGAAGTACCGAAAACAAACGGGACCTTTTTAAAAAGATTATTTTTTAATGATTTTTGTGTTTAAGCCGGGCAGGCTGCGGCTCAGGAGCGGGGAGGGCGGCAGAGCCCGAGCGGGTGGTGGGAGCGGGGCGGCGGCCGCTGGTCCCTG
>JAWWTY010000077.1:98049141-98075599 GCA_035222235.1 Margarornis squamiger | reverse complement strand
GGGTTTGGGTGCTGGTCCTGCCCGATCCCGCTGGTCCCTGGGGTTTGGGTGCTGGTCCTGCCCGATCCCGCTGGTCCCTGGGGTTTGGGTGCTGGTCCTGCCCGATCCCGCTGGTCCTGCCCGATCCCGCTGCTCCGGGCAGGGAGGGGCGGCGGGCACGCCAGGAATCCCGCAGCTGCCGCGGGGCACCTCCCAGCCTACTTGTCGCTTTTCCTCCCTTAGTTTTGGGAAGTGATAAGTGATGAGCATGGCATTGACCCAGCCGGAGGCTATGTCGGTGACTCAGCGCTGCAGCTGGAAAGGATCAGTGTCTACTATAATGAATCATCCTGTAAGTGTGGGACGGAGAGGGGTGCGGGACGGGGGGCTCCGTGGGAAGGGGAGCAGGAATCTGGAAGACAACGGGATGGTAGTATTGCACATCTGGCCGCCCTCCTCGCATGCCATTAGCCCCCTAGCTGTGCCCAGCTCAATCCACTATGCACATAAAATATTGTCTACTTTCTTGCAAAGTGTTAAGATAATTAGATGTTTTCTCCCCCGACAGAGAGAGGTGGCACAAGGGGCTATCCTTTAGGATCTGGACGTGGAGGTTTATTTTTTAATATTAAGGCAGGTTTATTCTTCTAACACAGTATTACTTCACCACATGCATCATGTCGATCACCCCAAATGAAACTGCTGCATCTGTGGCACTTTGTCTCTAATTTCATGAATGAGAGGGTTGGGCCACAGGTAACAGAGAACTGAACAGTGATTCGTTCGTAGGATGCCAAAGGTGCCCACAACCCCTGAGTCACTCTGATGTTTAAAGGTGTTAACAGTGTAAAGTGGGGAACTTGAGTCCTTTGGTCTGTTGGCATGAACCTGCAAGTGTGACCGTTTCATCTTTTGTCTAGCTTGGGCTAATTCATATTATTTACCTGAATTTGCTGGAACAATTTCAATGTGGCACAGATTGTTTATATTGTGCTATGTACACCAAGTAGCTCTTTCACTGGAGGAGAATCCTTCAAGCATAAAAGCTTGTGAGATGTATCGGGAACATTTGAACATAAACACTTTAGTCTCTGTTATTCACAGAAAACATTACCTTCTTTTGTATAAAGAACATGTAAGCCATTTTTTCTATTCAGAAACTTCCTTCCCTCATACCTAGTGCTAATAAAGAGCTTACAGAATGTAATATAGCATCTATAGAACCCAAAAGATGTCAGCTTTATTTTTCAAGCTGACTTGATTTGTTCCTATGGTGCTGGGTTTTTCACCACCGTGACTTTCCATACAGGAAGTACTTATATATGTATGAACTATATATTAGACTAACAGTATGAGAGCTATTTCTGTATTAAGAGCTATAACTTTGTTAGCTTATTTCAGAGCATTAATACTTACTTTCTATTGTAGCCCAGAAATTTGTACCAAGAGCAGTCTTGGTGGACTTGGAGCCAGGAACCATGGATAGTGTGCGATCTGGTCCTTTTGGTCAGCTCTTTCGGCCTGATAATTTCATCTTTGGTATGTGGATGCTACTTTTTAAAAAACAAAGCTCTTTTTTTGTAAAAAACAAAGCAGCTGTTTCATTAGCAAGTGGGTGGTCAAAAAGCGTTTAATCTCTCTATTCTGAAGTGATCCTACTGAGAAATCCTAATGGCTAACAATGGGACTGCAATTATCTGCAAGTCAGTCAAAAGATCCTGTTAACTGAAAAAGTCATTCTTTTGTTAATCATTCCTTTAATTAGCAAACTGCTGAAAGTTACCTGTGGTATTCAGATAAAGTACATTTGTTTTCCATATACATGAACTCCAGAGAAATCCTGAAGCAACTTCTTAACAATAAAATACATGGAAATTCTGCAGAAAATGGAGGAGGGAGGGAAAACCTCAACCACAAACCAACCAGACTACTCTTCACTTGAATTCACATTAAATGCTTGAGCATTGCATTGGTTTTAGGCTGTGTAATTAAACGTTTTTAGCAGATCCTTACAGTAGAGTAATAATGGAAGACCAATTGTAATATGGAAAACACTGTCATATATAGCCAGTTACTGGGTTATTTTCCAGCATAATGAGGAACAGTCTGAGAGAATGTAGAGAAGTGGTTTTGCAGTGTTCTTGCGGGGGTTGTTTTTGCCTCCACTGTTTTACTTTGGAATTCTGTAGTACTTTCCATCTAAGCTTAAAAATGCACGTTACCCTTTCTTGGCAGCCTTATGAAGTACAGAAGCATTATCAGTTCCTCTCCACTAAAGGGGAAATAGTGCGTGGAAGTTAAGTGATCCACTTGCTGAAACAGGAAGTCTGAATGAAAGCTACCATGAGAACTCTTGTGTTCTTTTGGTTTCCAAATCTGTGTTAGCCACAGACACATTTCCTCCTGACAAGGCAAGCTTAGGTTGGAACTTAGTTTGGTATATTGTGTTAACATAAGGACAGGGACAGACAGAGAAAAGATAAACGTTATTTGGGTGGTATAAAACAAACTTAAATCTAGGTTGTTGCTGGTGAGGCATGGAGTAAAGAAACCATACAGAGTCCCTGTAAGTCTTTGGCTTCAAACTTTAAATGCTATCCCTGTTGTTTTCCTGTAAACTCCATGGCAGTGATGTTAACAGTCTCTTCCAAAGGAGCTCTAAGTTACAACAAGTACAAGTAAGCTTAGGGAAAAAAGCCATAGACATAGTCAGCTTTATGATATTTCTGTATTCAGGTTTCTCCTTTCATTCCTTTTCCCCCGCGTGGACCAGACAAGCCCTCTGAAAGTGAATTCACCTGACCTATGGAAATACCTGAACTGGGGCTTTACAGTCTGGCACACCACCAGTAAAACCAGAGCAAAATCAATTCAGAATGTCTTCAACAATAGTCCAGTTCACTGTACTCCCTTCCTGCCAAGATAACAATGAACCAGCAGCATGTGATCAACCCGTATCTGACAGAGGCCCCTGCCAGCATCAGGCACTGTCCTCCCAACCTGCTGAATAATGTAGAATGGCTGAGCGCTGAAGTAATGATCTTCTGTGTCAAAACCCAACAAAGCATTTTGTTTTCTTTCAAAAATCTGGCCTGGGCCCACAAAGGATTTTGTGGCAGAAGCTGGCAGTCCTGAACTTGCTGTACCCCAGGCTGTTAGGGCTCATTCTAATGGAGATGTTTTCCACCTCTGCTTGTACATACCTGCATGTGGCCATATCTGTGTAGCAAGTAACCATGGACTACCAGTCAGGGTTTCATGCAGGTGTATTGAGTACATGATCACATATGCTAGATACAGGAGTTTTATCTCAGACCAGCAGGAGATTTGAGATAACAATCCTTATACCTTAATGCCTGTGTTGACAAGGTAATGATCTAAAAGGTGCAGAAGCACAGGTGGAATGATCTTGCTGTATGAGAGCAGCAGGTGTCCTCACCTTCTAACAGTGTACCATTGCACATCAGGAACTGCTCTGAACTCTGATCTATCTCCTCTCATTAACCAGTTCTCATTTGCACATTTTTGCATTTGTCTTGCTTTTCTTGTCTCTTGCTAGATCTGCTGCATAGATACCACTCCAACTGAAGTTGCATGAATGGGTGGGGGCAACCACAAAATGGCTGTCAGGCAGTCAAAGGCAAGTTGTGCAGCAAGGCTCTTCACTACAGGCTTCTTAGCATTAGTGTGCAAGCCACCACTCTTTCTTACCCGGTTTGTCTTCTATTTTAAGCAGTGAAGAGAGGAAAGGAGGGAATGAAGATCGTAGGAAACAGTTGCCATTTTAGGGATTAAAAAATAAATTGACTGTTGGACAAACGGCTTCTCTGCATGTGCAGCTCAACCTGAACGTCTCTGATAACCCTACAGTGTGCTGGGAAAAGAAAGTGATAGAAGGATCTAGGGGTGCCAGGAGTGCAGATAAGTTCTTCTTTACATCCTGGCAAACGTACAGTGAGAAGTGACAGGGGCAGTATGCTAGAGATGGGCTGCCTACAATGCAGAGCTTCCAGGGCTGGCAAAGATTTGCCAAGTCCCAAGTTTTGTGGACACAGGATCATTTTCCACCTAGAGAATTTAGTCCTGGTGGAACTTGATTATTTTTATGTGTTTGCCTAAGAGTTTCAGAGGCCAGGTAGGTAGGTAGGTACCTGATGAATGGAGGGCATCCAGAAGAGTTGCACAGGATCACAATCAGGATTTCCAGATGTGTGGCAGTCTTGACACTTTCAGACTGCACTGTATTGTCATGGCTAAGAAGTCGTAGCTTTCAGGGCTTATTTTACATGTTCTTTGTGGTCATAGTGGTGGTCTAACAGTGCTATAGAGCTATTGGGTGCAGAAGTATAAGATTACTGGGTGTAAACAGCAGGAAATCTCCAATGAAAATGCCAGAGACCCTAGGCATGTGATTGATGAAGTGGATGAAGTGCAGTGTTGCCACAGGAGTAGCCAATAGTGGGCTGGAGGGAAGCCATTTATTTTGGTGTAGGTAGCCACTGGTACAGTTCCATGAAGCAGTTTAGATGCAGTTTGTGCTAGTGCAATAGAGAGAGGTGGTATGGCAGTAGTTGTGTGGGCATCCTGGAGTTTGTGAGATGCAGAGTAAGAGTGAGGGAGTCTAGTGCAGTGCAGGACCCAAAGGAGGACAGGTCCACCTCTGTGTTAGTCATGCTACCTTCTAAATTTTGCAAACTTAATCAGCAAACAAAGCAAAAGCAAGTAAGATCGGGTTCTACTGATTTTTTTTTCCACATGAAAATATAATTAATGAATATAATTTTCATGTTTGTTAGAATAATTGCCATTCCCCTCTTACCTTGTTTTTTGTTCCTGTTTCTCAGTCCTTATCTCACTGCCCACTGAAGAAGGACAACACAATGTTTACACAAGGGGCAATCTATAAGATAAAAGTCCTCAACTCGGCATTTAGCTCTGTTGTGATCCTTCTTCATTTTGGAGTGATGTCTGCTGGGTTGTGTGCATCCTGATGTGCTGCCCTATCTGTAGTAGGGCTCTGCCCAAGCAGACTGCAGATGGTTACAAACATATTTCATTCTGGAAGGATATTACTATGTGCTTTGTTCAGCTGGACAGGAAGTGCTGAGCTCCCTAGGCTCAAAGAGAGAAAAATATAGGAGCCTACAGAACAATGCATTAACTAACCAAACACATCATGAGGAAACCAAGCATTTATGCAGTGAAAATAAAGTGCATAATATTTAAAAAACATCCCAGCCAGCAGTTTCCCCGGTTGATGTGTTTGGCACCAACACAGTGCACTGGGAATTGAAATGAGACATGGTAATAGGAAGGGAGGGGAAGGTTTTGGAGCACAACTCAGAATTTGTCAGCTCTACACTTAATTCTGAAACTATTGTCTCTTTCTGAATACCACTCACAGGAGTATTACTAAGTGAGTTCAGAGGCACAATATGTATATAGTAGTCACTGTGAGGAACAGGAGTATTAAAAAACTGATCCCCTGTTTAATCCTCCTTGTTATCTAAGTCATAACAAAATGGTGACATAGCAAATGATCTGGACTGTTCCTCTTAATTAACTGAGTGGCACACAAAAGGAAAATAGCCTTGTGGAAGGAAAGAAGGGGTTTATGAAATATTAGTAATCCAATTTTGCAAGTTGCTTTGCACGTCCTGAAGAACAGTGAGTTTGTAGGGAAACCAGTAAAACCTAAAAGGCACTTAACTTCCAAGTTTTGGAAATAGCATTCTTAAGACTTCTGTTGATAAGTATTTTCATTCATGAAATTAAAAAAGGTGTAGTTACTGATATAATAAATTAAATAGGACTTCTGAAGCCCAGCTTTACCCTTGAATGTGCCTCATGAGAACAGTCCAAGAACCTTTCATTTAAAAATACGTATCTGTGATTTAGCCTTGTATGTGCTGTGGTCCTTGTAGACAAAGTATTTCATGTTTATGGAATAATCAGATTTGGAAGTGTGAAAGCTTTCAAAACAAGGAGTCAAGCCATCTTTGCATTTGTGGAAGGTAAAATGGAAAAAAAAAAACAAACCCAAAAACCACCACCACCAGCAACAAAAAAACCAACCAAAAGCCTGCCAGGGATGATATAAAAAGTTTATGTTGATACTTCCAGAGATTTTCATAGGCAAAACTGAAGAGCAGTTATCTACCTGACAGATTTATGGTAGCTTTTGTTACAGATGTGAATCCATTTAGCATGCAAATATCAAACCTTACCAATAATTTTGTGCATTTTCCCATTGTATGTTATTTTAGGACAAACTGGTGCAGGAAACAACTGGGCTAAAGGACATTATACAGAAGGGGCAGAGTTGGTTGACTCTGTGCTTGATGTAGTAAGAAAAGAGTGTGAACACTGTGATTGCTTGCAAGGATTTCAGCTCACTCATTCCCTGGGAGGAGGGACAGGATCTGGCATGGGAACCCTACTCATCAGCAAGATACGAGAGGAATATCCGGACAGGATAATGAATACATTTAGTGTCATGCCCTCTCCAAAGGTTTCTGATACCGTGGTGGAGCCTTACAATGCCACGCTTTCAGTCCACCAGCTGGTTGAAAATACCGATGAGACCTACTGCATTGACAATGAAGCTTTGTATGACATTTGCTTCCGCACCCTGAAGCTCACCACTCCAACATACGGTGATTTAAATCACTTGGTTTCTGCTACCATGAGCGGGGTGACTACATCCCTGCGTTTTCCAGGCCAACTAAACGCTGACCTCCGGAAGCTGGCAGTAAATATGGTCCCATTCCCACGCCTTCACTTTTTCATGCCAGGCTTCGCTCCTTTGACAGCCCGAGGCAGCCAGCAGTACCGAGCACTCACTGTTCCAGAGCTCACCCAGCAGATGTTTGATGCCAAAAATATGATGGCAGCCTGTGACCCGAGACATGGCCGATATTTGACGGTGGCTACCGTCTTCCGCGGCCCCATGTCCATGAAGGAGGTTGATGAGCAGATGTTGGCCATCCAGAACAAGAACAGCAGTTACTTCGTGGAGTGGATCCCAAACAATGTCAAGGTGGCAGTGTGTGACATACCTCCCCGTGGCCTCAAGATGGCTTCCACATTCATTGGCAACAGCACTGCTATTCAAGAGCTCTTCAAAAGGATCTCGGAGCAGTTTTCAGCCATGTTCAGGAGAAAGGCCTTCCTCCACTGGTTCACAGGAGAGGGAATGGATGAAATGGAATTTACAGAGGCAGAAAGCAACATGAATGATCTGGTTTCAGAGTATCAGCAATATCAAGAAGCAACGGCAAATGATGGAGAGGAAGCATTTGAAGATGATGAAGAAGAGCTCAATGAATAAAGAAATTAGGTGTGTCTTTTTTTTTTCCCCAGGCCAAATTCTCAAATCTGGATTTCAGATAATTAGGCTTGTAAATCCATATTTACGTTAAAAAAAAAAATAGGAGCATGAATTTCAGATATTAGAGGTACTTTTCAGAGTCCATTGAGATAATTGAGAACACTCAGCATTTCTGGAAATCAGGCCATTTCTATTCATGAGACAAATGTAAGGCATTCAGTTGAGACTTTGGCCTAAGAGTCTGAACACAGAGATTGCTAGTTTGGGATCTTTTTTGTTCCAAACAGGTTGTCATCCCTAAAGCTGTAGAAGACAAGATGTAAAATAGGCCTGAAAATCTACAAATTAGAGCTGTACTATTTTCATCCAGTTATGGGTAAGAAAGTCTTGTGGGTTTGAAGTACTGATTCTGTACCAAATGTAAAATACTGAACTGCCAGAAATAAAATTTATTCATAATAAAAAAGAAATTTTTTTTACATATTCTGTACAGTAACTGTGAACAGTGATATTTCATTCCAGTCCTGTAAAATCAAAATAAAAATGAATAGCATCCTCTCAAGCAGGAGTGTTTTGGGCAGTGGGCACTAAATAAATATCCAGTGAACTGCAGGCTAGAGGCTGGATTTGTGTGATACGACTTCACAGATTATGTATAAGAAATCTATCAATTTGTTGTATGTTCTTCATGGATCCCTGGGGTTTAAAGTGACACCCCAGTATCTTGCTGGTCCCCTGTCTTTCTGGCTATCACCAGTTGCTGATGCTGTTCTTACCCTTATTCCACCCAGTCCATATAGCTGAAATTCAGATACTTCACAGCTCATGGTGGGAGAGGGAACATAGGCCACGTGTCAACAGATCTCACTACTTAGGTTTGTATGTTCACCACACCTATGGATGCTGTGCATGTCTTGCTACCCAAATAGGTTAAAATAACTGGACAGATTAAGGTTGAGGGACAAGAGCATTTATCCACAATATTCAAAACAGCTGGCAAAATGAAAGATTAACAACAGGTTTATCTGCTCACACTAAAGCCAAACCAGAGAGATCTGTGCCTAAGCCAGCTGCCAAAGTGATCGCTGGGCACTGTCTTCATGCATGCTTTATGTTCCTGCTCATATCAATTAAACAGCCCCTCTCCATTACAGAGCCTCTACCAGAGAACACTCTGTCTACATGGAGTCTCTTATTTAGGTCCGTTTCTAGGCAACAAAACAAGCAAACAAAGGAGAAACACTCTGGAAAGCCAAACTTAAAATGTTTCAGGAACTCTTTGTTTTTTCTTCTTGCCTTCAGAAGCACTTTCCAAGCAAAAGTGTTGCTCAATACTTAAAAAGGCACTTTACAAACATAGTGTAATTTCCAAAGATCCACTGCTCCTGACAAGATGATGTTATGTTTTGTTAGTTTGGGATTCAGGGAACGAGACAGCATTTTACAAAGTATATGAACCAGGCAACTGTTGATCACATAACCTGAAGCTGTACGCCTAATTCTACACAGAAATGGAACTGAACTAGCTTTAATCATTCACATAAAGTGATTTCAGGGGTTGAGACCCAGTCACTGGAACACACTGACCAGACTGGCTTTGCCATAGGGGGTGTAGGCAGCGATTGGGAGGGCCTGGCCGTTTGTTTTCAGAAGGGTCATAATGGAGTCAGCAAATGCACTGCAATTCTTTGCAATGCCTGGTGATGCCTAAAGAATTTATGAACAGCAATTGAGCACCTATAAATATGCATTTTATAAATGTGAGATGTGGCTATGTATGAATCACAGCATGAGATAAAGTTATAACGCAATATGCATTAAAGAGGATTAACATGTAGTACAGTACAAAACAAAATCCATTGGGAATAAAGCTATTAAACTTCAAAGTTCAGTTGAGTCTTTGTAAATGCTAGGCTATTGGCTTCAAAAGGGAGGAGGATGCAGGCTCAGAGCCTGCTGTCACACAGCTGTGGCTCAGGCCTTCCAATTAAAACACTAGCATAGTTATTTATGAATGAATAGAACAAACCATCTTAGAGCTTGTGGAAATGCATTTTGTTATAATACTAAATTCATAACTAGGTCCAAGCCATAAATTCTGTTATTATTGTGAAAAAAGTTCATACTTTAAAAATGCCAGGAATCTTGGCGTTCCTAAATGACCTGAGTTATTCACCTGGTGAACCAGCCTGTTTATTGCTTTTCACACACTTGACTTAAAATGCAGAATACAGACTCTGAGGCTGTGGAATCCAGACTTGACAACATCCTCTGATCCTGCTTTGACTTACCCATTCTTTCACATGTGTTTACTTGCAACTCTTTGATGTGAATTTCTGGAACATGTGGAGGTGGGGGAGGAAAACTACTGCCCTCTTTAGAAAAAAAGAGAAATCTTCCATCTGATCTTAGGGGGAAAAAACCCAAGCCACCAAAACCAACCCAGGAACCTGTAGCAGGAACATCCTGAGAGGACCAGCTTGCATGTAAGCAGTAAGAGAGCCACAGGAAGCACAAATGCTTCCTGTTCTTCAGTCAACTAACTCTAATCATCATCTTTTCCTGACATACAACTGAAATTTGTTTTAGTAACAGGCTTAGTGAACAATTCCTTCAGCTGCCCTTCCTTTCAAATAACTTCCTGCTTTTTCCTTGGAAACTTCTAATTTACATGTTGAGTCCCACCTAGCTTTGTTCCTCTTCTCACATTCTCACCTATGTGTTTTTCATTCCCCTTTAGATTTTCAACCTAGTCTCTTGCACCTTTTATTTCTGTGGCCTGGCCCACCTTCATTTTCTCTCCTTTTTTACTGCTTTGCAGCTGGCCACAGAGGAATACCTAGAAGCAGGCTGCTAGGACAAGCCAGACCTAAGGAGGCCTGGAAGTGCAGCTCCCAGTGCCGCCCAGACACAGACACCTGTGTCAGTGTTAGCATGGGAAGAAAAACTGGCAACCTGCATCACTTGAAAACAGGGAGTGGGTGAGGTGTTGCACAGGGAGAAGGTGTGGTATCAGCACAGAAATTGGAACCTAACCTGATGGGCCACCTCCTTTGCAAAGTCGCTCTGCGCAAAGTCAGCAAGGAATCGGGCAGGCTCTCACCTTAGCTACGAGAGCCCCTGTGCCTGCCACCTTAACCAAGCCATCTTAGGCTCTTTCATTTCTTTGCATCCCACAATTACTGCCCTCCCTTCCTTCTCTTGCATTTATAATGCCTTAGGAAAAAGCGGTCACCTTTTGGGAACAGCGTCAGGTTGGGAAAGAGGGTCTAGACCTGCTCCTTCTCCCAGCCTTGGGAGGAGCAGGGAACTCAACTGCTCCCTCCATGCTGCACAAGCCCCTGCTAGTTGAAGCAGCACTGCTCAATGTGTTTGCAACAAAAATTAATTCAGCATTACTGGCAGCCACAGCACAGACTAAACTTGATTTTCTTGATTTATGTTCAACAACCTGACATCTTAAATTTGTGAGTAGGAGGAGGCTAACTGTCCTCTTCTAAGAAAAAGGTTGGGTAAAGCGCTTTGTTGTTGTTGTTTTTCCATATCTTTGTTTTGTTTCCAAAATCCCAATGCCATCAGATTCTGCAATTTTTGGCACAAAAAACTGAGGTAAAGCTAAACAAGTAAGTTAATGCTCTATAATACAGGTAAAGGAGACCTAAGGCCACTATTATGCACTTATTAATTGCAAGCTGCAACTAAACATGAGTGGAATTTAAAAGGAGACAGCACAAACAGGGAGTAAGAAAACATTTCCTGCAGAGATCGGGTAGTGCCATTGTGAAGAGTCAGGTTAAGGATTTTTGGGGTTGAGTGGTTGGTTGTTGTGTTTTCTGTTGGTTTTATTTAGCAAGGAACAAAGAAATGCAGAATTCTGACCTTTACTGTGTAAGCACAGCTAGTCCTCAGCACTGGCTACAAATGGCCTATACCCAAAGAAGTGTTCAGCTGAACTGGGGGGGAAAATAGAACAAATAAGGCATTAATACAGAATATATGTAAGATACAGCACTAGAGCACACACACAGAAATCAGTCACTGCTTTATCATGTTTGCAAAACTTAAGTTTTATAAAACAACTTTACTATTGCAATAAATCATTCTAAACTTTGATTCCAATAATTAAGGAAATGAAGTTTAGTTTTTTCAGGCTGCTTTCCTGTTTCTCATTCATTCTACAGCAGACTCAATAGGGATAAACAGAAGTGTTTAACAACTGAAAACACACAGTAAACACACCCTACAATGCTCTATTTGCTCTGTTTCCCTTGCCCCTCTTCACTGTAAAAACAGGCAACATCTGAGATGGAAAAAGCTTCATCATGAACAAGAAAATCCAAAAGAATCATTTCTATAAACAATTTACCTCAAATAACTTGAGCAAAGGCTCTGACCTTTCAGACTTTTTCCTTTGTCCTCCTGCTCTTTCCATGATGTTGCAATAAACAGATGGAATCAATCACTAGTTATCCTCTTAACCTACCCTCTGACTCTTAAGTATTAAAGGAGTTCTGATCCAGCAGAGAAGCTTGGTTCATTTTCCTTCCCCACTTAACCCCCAAACACGCTTCCCTATCTTCTCCTGGGCGGGGTAGACAGGCTGTTAATTTCTGAACAGCTGAATTCTCCAACTACTGAATCCTTAGCATGCAGCAGACAACCAGAGGCAGATTATTAAGACAACTGCATTCAGCTAAACAGAGATAAAACCCCCATAGCTTTAGGTTGAGCAAAGCAATATGAAACTGATAATCTCTGGGTTTGGCTGCTGCATTTGGCATTGTTAGCCCAACCTTGTTACCCTAATATAGCAGAGAAAGTTTTGTACTGGTCTGAATTCTATACCAAGGAACTAGCAAAAAACCCACAAGCTTTGTTCAGAAAAGTACTGTTTTTATTGACTCAAACTGTATTTACACAACACATTCATATGTTCAATATTTTACAGACCTCTGTAAAAAACTGACTAGTAAAACTGCAGGAGCCAAAGTGACTTTAAGACACTGAACCACGAATTCATTTTAAGATATTTAAGCAACTGTCCAGTTTCACTGTCAACTTGTATGGCAGTTCTCGGTAGACAAACTTTCTAAAATCAAAATGAGATGAGGGGGAAAGGGTCAGGTAGTTTTGCAAAGCTAGTATTTTTGTAAGACCAGATTTTCACATTTAACAATGCATTTTGAATGATTTTTTTTTTAAACAGGTCACATACAGGTATAGTTTAGATAATCAAAAACCCCTTTGATTTTTGTAAGCTTACAGACATTAAAAAAAAAAAACAAACCAAGAGAGAAACCAGTGCCACAAAGTTTGTGCATGAATCTGAACTGTTTCAAAGTTGGAGAGGCTCCGTTCTGGCATTCCACTGCAGCTCAAATCCAATCTATGCTTCTTCGGCTGGCAATTAGAGATGATCACCTTTTACCAGTGAACTGATGATCTTGCATACGTCTATCAGAAGCAGAACATCCTTATCACAAGAGATCACTCTTCCACTCATTCATAATACAGTTTGGTTGAATAAATATTTTTTTGTTTTGAAGTACAAACTAGGTGAGTTTGTTTCTCTTCCAGAGTGCAAGTCAACATCAGCACACACCTCACAGTTAAAATGGCATCCCTCCTCTGATCTGCCTAGAAACCTGTTCCTCTGTTGTCTCCTCTTTTTCTTTTTCACGCTCTTTGTTCCAGTCTTTAAGGCCTTCTGGTAGTGAAGTATCCTCATCCAAGCTTCCTGTACCTTCAACAAATTCTTCATAAGTAGACTTTTCTGCAAATGGTCTTGGGCCAAGCAAGTCTAGCATATCGCTTTTATCGAGCACTTCCTTCTCCAGTAGTCGCAGGGCAACCTGGGATGGCAACAACTTATGTCAGACACAGAATCAGCTGAGTTGGAAGGACTCACAAAGATCATCGAGTCCAGCTCCTGGCCCTGCACTGAACCATCACCAAGAGTCACACCATGTGCGTGAGAATACCTTCCAAACCCTTCATGAACTCTGTCAGACTTGGTGCTGTGACCATCTCCCTGAGGAGCCTGTTCCAGTGTCCAACCGCCCTCTGGATGAAGAACCTCTTTCTAATATCCAGCCTAAACCTCCCCTGACACAACTTCAGGCCATTCCCTCGGGTCCTGTCACTGGTCACCACAGAGAAGAGATCAGTGCCTGCCCCTCCTCTTCCCTTCAAGAAGTTGTAGATTGCAATGAGGTCTCCCCTCAGTCTCTTCTCCAGGCTGAACAGATCAAATGACCTCAAATACCTAAGTTGACTCTCCTCTTTGGAAGAGTTTAAGGCAATTTTGGACCAAATTTGACATTGATTAATTTTGATAGAGAAAACAAGTTGTTCAAAGTTCACCAAATATATTTTTCCCCCATGAGCATTTACCATTGCAGTGAAAATACCACTGTTTTTTTAAATCTTACTTTCCAGATTTGTCAAAGTGCCCTCCCTATGGGCTGCTGTTGCTGTCATTGTTGCTTCAGAACTGCAGCCTTTTGCTGCTGCCAGAAGGCTCCTGCTGCAAGACATTAAGCTATAGATGAAAACAAGCCTTCCAGTCAGCTGGGACGGTTCAAGTGGACTGCTGGGATGTACAAGCTCAAGAGCACCATAAAATACCAATGTGTGCAATATTCTCCCAGGGTCCTTTGCAACTTTCTTGGGTCAGCGAGTGCATTGTTCAGCACAAACCATGTTCAGCCACCCTTTTTGTGACAGTGACCTACTACACCACCATTTACAGAACCCATACAAACTTGTCTTCTCAATATCTAGGCATCTATCAGATGCCTAGCCTGGAAAATTGTCCTTCAACTGTATCAGGCTTTCTGGCAGGAGGGACTATGCACAAGAATAATCTCAGCTGCAGTGAGGCAGATCACAAGCAGCCAAGGGGCAGGAAAGAAGACAGTAAGGTAATATTTCTTAACATTCAAAAGGAATTCAGAGAAACGAAGTCATACAAACTTCCCTTGTTACAGAGCTCCTTTTAGCCTAATGAACTAGATATCTAGTATTTTGTCTTTGTGTTTTTAAGTTTCATATCTGTCTAGCACATCTACTAAGCCCTTGTTTAGTAGACGGACTCTTCCCTCCAGCTTTCCAAATGAATATTGACCACATAAGAGGGGAGGGATGATAAATCATGTTCATGAGAAGCTCAGAGATGTTCCAACACAAAAGGAGGTTTCTATTTACTTAAGTCTTGTGACACGCTCTCAAGATTACATCAAATGATTTTTGAGCAAACTTCCTCATATACTTTCATAATCACTATTTTAAATCTAATTCAGTTCAATTCAGATTTTGGCTTATCACCTGGAAACTAGTGGCTAAAAACATGGTAAATGCTCACCTTCTCCACTTCTGCCTTCTTCTCAGTAAGCAGAGTTAATGTTCTTTCATAAGCAATGTTAATGAGTGACCGCACCTCCTCATCTATCAATCTGGCCGTTGCCTCGCTGTAAGGTTTCTCTAATACCATGTCTCCTTGACGAGGGAGATCAAAGGAAATCTGCCCTACTTTTTCATTCATACCAAACTGAACAATCTGAAGAAAAAGAGGGGAAAAAAAAAATCAAACAAAGGAGAGACAGTATGATTTTAAGGTGTATTGATGAAAAATATGGTGAACAAAACTGAAAGGACAAAGTCATTATGCTATGACCCAATCTTTTCCTCTAAAACCAACCATCCCAACAACTCAAGTCTACTAAGTTAATGTACCTATCTTCCACTTATTTCTTTTTATTGATTAAATTGAAGGACACATACCCATTTCAAGGTGGTTACTAGTGATATCTTAGTATTTAAACAGCAAAGTGCTATGTATATCACAAAAGAAACACTTCAGGCTTCATTAATCAGTAAAACTTTTAGCAGAAATGTGTTTTTCCAACTGAAAATACTTCTAAAGTTTAGCGTATTCCACTCACTCATAAAGATAAGCTGACTTAAGTACTACAGTAGAGGGTCTTGAAGATTTTGTCCTATCATGTACAAAAATCATATGCTATATTTCATCACAAGACACTCCTCTACAAGGGTGAAAACGATTCTTATCTTGCTTGACTCATTACTGAATATTAACTTGCCCATTTGCTAAATATGGATTTCAAATACTGCATTTTGCTTCAGCAGAGGCAAGTTCCGGCTGCTATTTATTTATTCACTCCATGGCTACTATCAATTTCATGGTTACTAAAGCAGCACTTCCCAGTCTAGCAAGATCAATATAGGTATGACAAAGAATAATCAGAACTCAAAGAGATCTCAGCAATTAAAACCAAGCATCTTAACCTGCTTCCTTACGAAAAGTTCCATACTTCTTTTTTTTTTTAACATGAACAGAAGTCTACACTTACAACTTTATTTTTAATTTAGAACTGAACAAGAATCACTGAAGATCCCATAAAATTAAGAGAAGATCATTGCACATTTACTTCCAGAACTGGGGCAACAAGCAGCACACCAGAGACCAGGAAGTAGGTGGGATTTGGAGGTGGGGGATAAGAATGCAGGGGAAGAGAAGCATACTCCAAAACATCTCTTGCTCACCTTGTGAGTGCCTTATTAGATGACACCTTTCGTGCTGATGCAGAAAATGTAATAATGCACCTGTGTGTAGCACACAGCTACACTTAGGTGAGTCACTGCATTGATAAGATTTCAAATTACTCATCTATGTTAGCTAATATGATACAAACACCAACTGATGTCTTAATTTCTGTAGCCTTAACTGACAGCAAACAGTGCTTTAATACAAGGTTTTCTGGACTTTAAAGTGTGAATCCAAACTGGGTCTTCAAACTGAGCAATTGTAAATGCAGGATGAGATGATCAAACCTGAGCACTAAATTCCATTTTAAAAGTATACAATTTCCTCATGTATTTGCAATTGAATCCAACTGCGGCCTATATGTACCTGTGGGCAGATGTAGGACAGTAATCAAAGCCTAATGCATGGACTGCTGTTCTAAGACTGAAATAAAATACCTGAGTCACTAGTGTCACTAAACAACAGCATGTTTTCTGAATATTTTCTGAAACCAGGCTTTTGAGGGACACTTGATCAAATTGCATCATATCAAAATATTACTGTTAGGTAGTGAAGAAAACAGTACAGCAAAAAAAAGTCTCACTAAAGACCATACCTGAGCATATGCACTCTGGGTCACCTTCTTCAAGTCATCTTGGGCACCAGTTGTTATTCTTCCAAAGAAGATTTGCTCAGATACACGTCCCCCCAGAGTCATGCACATTCTGTCAAGTAGCTGCTCTTTGGTATAAAGATACTGTTCTTTGGGTAAATACTGAGCATAACCCAGTCCTTTACCACGTGGGATAATAGATACCTACAATCAAAATTAAAAGAGTGCTAGAACTAAATAGTGTTAGAAAACAAAAAGCATTCTTCAGTTTGACTTAATTTTTTTATACCACAACCTACACCATACTCACCCTTGAGCTTTATTTCAGACATTATTTCCATTTACAGTTTTGCCCCCATTGTGTTTTATCCTTAAAAGCCCTGGCTAGCTCTAAACTGGGATAACAACTACTAGAATATCTGGAAAAGAAAGGTAAGACCACTGTAATATCTTTTCTAAGAACAGTATGGTATTTTTAAAATATTTTAATTAAAATTCACAACTTCTTTAGAGTTACATATTGCGTAACAGACAGGCTACAATAGCATTTCTCCATCTCTAGCATTCTGAACTGTTGAAGGAGTTTCCATATTTAATAATATTCTTCGCTCCAGCAGCAAATTGTACAAGATTAATTTTAAGCTTGAGATGAGATTAAAAACCCACCTATGCAAAACTATGAATGTTAAATCAAATTTGGGAAATTGGGATGATTTTTATGTTCAACTTGTCAAGCTGTGTGTACAAAAAAGAGCAAACTAAAAGTAAAATTCAGCCTTCAAATGATATTTTTTATAGTTATATTCCTGAAGTATACCTGTGTAACCTGGTAAGACTAACTTAAACCACTGATCTATACTGAAAGCCTCAGAGAAAATGCAGCTATCAAGGCAGGCGGATCCTCTTCATGGGAGGATCAGGTCTCTCACTTTCCAAGGACATTTATATTACAAACTGTGCAACAGCTAAGTCAGAAAACAGTTAAGAAAGTTATAAGAAATGAACCAATAAAAGCACCCTAAAACTGACACACAATACCTTTTGCAAGATTACATATTTTAACATCCTGTCAACATTAGGGGAAGATAAAAAATCCACAAAAGAAAAAGATGTTGTCCATGGTACTGTTAAAGTACTGGTTTGAATTACTTTCCTTACCTTTAAGAGTGGGTCAGCATGTTCCAAAAACCATCCTGCAACTGCATGCCCTGCCTCGTGATACGCTACTGTCTTTTTCTCCTCTGGTTGGAGTACTTGAGTTTTCTTTTCCAAACCTTTATGAAATAAATTTGATTAATAGTTTCAGACACACCTTTCTCCTCTGAAATCCTTTACCTCATTCAGAAGGATGGTGAGCAACAGTTAGAGGGCCTGTCTATGACCCACTGAAAAACTTTGAAAAAAAAACAACCCAAACTTGCAAGTTCTAGAAATTTGCATCTTCTAGGTCTCACTGTAACCTTGTCCTTGATTAGACTTTTGAGTTTCAAAGTAAGTTCTTAAGAGTATTCAAACATCTAAATAAAACATTTGCACTTTTAAAATCAAGCAGTTTTCTAGACTATTTCAGGCTAGCAGCAGTTAAAAGCATCCCTAAATACAAACAGCTTTTCCTCTTGTCATTTTGAAGAAATTAGAAAAGTGTCCCAATGAAATTTCTCTTTGTACGCCTTCCTCTACTACAGAAGTCAGCAATACAGACAGGATATTTGTTTTCTGAATCTCAGGTGCGTTCAGGAGGTAAAAAAGAAAAGACCACTGGCAAGATTCAAAACATGGTTTTATATATATATATTTTAGATGGATATAAAAAAGTCAGTTTCCTGTCCAGTCGTATTACAATTTTTGAGAAACAATTGATGAGATTCACCTACCTCCAATAACTCTTTCAATTGCTTGCTCAAAATGCTTTTGGTTTATAGCATCTGAGAGATGCCTTGCAGCAATTAAAGCAGCTTCATTACAAACATTAGCAATATCAGCACCTAAAAGCAGAGAAGGCATGAATTACTGATAATTTTCAATTTTCTCTGAGTTTAGCATAAACATAACCTTATCTATAACTAGTTTGCCATAAATTCTCACAGAGCTTGAAAATTAAAGATAATGTGCTCTGAAATAGCTTAATTATTGAAGAGATTTAAATAGACATACTATGGTTATAGGCTTTAGAACTCTTTTCATCAGTAGACAGCCAGAAAACAGATTATTACCAGTGAAGCACTCATTTGATATATCTTACCTTCCTTTTCTGTCTGCAAAAAACTATACTTTAAGTAGCGTATATTTGGCTGCACAATTTTTCCTACATGTGAATTCAGTATAGCTCAGCTATTGGTGTATCTCTTCACACTACTGGTTTCAAGCCATCCACTTCTTAACACTATTTGCAATAATGCTATTGAGATAACTTGGTTTAAACATCATCACTGCAACTGCCAGAAACACTGACAATCAGATCTCAGAAAACCAGTTTTATAGAGACCAGGATAATAATGAAAAAATTCAACTACTGGTCAACAAAAATTTTTAATTAATTACATTACAAGCAAGTAATGAGAGTTCTCACATCCGTTCCTAATTCAACACAAGGTTACATTTTCCAGGGAGCAGTTTCTACATGCAGAAAGAGAAATTCCCCTATAGAATAAACATGCAAACTCCACCAAAACAGATCTTCTCTAGCAGTTCTCAAGAATGCAACAAACAAATGAAAGGACAAACAGGAAGAATACATGAGTGATAGCAATGAGAAACCTCAATTGCTTTTACTGAAGACAGAAGAAATTGCCATTTCATATGTGAACCCTGACTGAAGCACACAGAACTCAAGACCCTCAGAAATCTGCTACTTGCTCACACAGGCAAAGAGAATTTCACACTGTTCCAGTAAATACAATGAAATGAAATGCCATCCAGAAGATGAGATGCAAGAAAAACAGAAGTAGTAGGAAAATAAAATATCTGCAACCTAAATAGTAAATGGAGAATAACAGTGGCATTGGGAGTTACTTACCTGAAAACCCAGGTGTTAGTGATGCGAGCTTTCTTGCTAGGTTATCTTTATTTAAGATACTGTCTAACTTCAGAGGTCTAAGATGAACTTTGAAAATGGATGCTCTTCCTTTTATATCTGGGGGTCCTTTAAGATAAAAGTCATATGATTTTACTTCTCACATATATATATGCAGATATATATATATTCAAATTGAACATGTGCAAGGGAGTTAGGTACATAAATAGCTGCAGTGACTTCAGTGGTATTCCACAAACACAGAAGGATACAGCCATGCAGATAAAACTTACCAATGTAAATCTGCCTGTCAAAACGTCCTGGTCTCATTAGAGCAGGGTCTAAAATATCTGGCCTGTTAGTACCTGCCAAAATGACTACATTTGTGGTTGTATTAAATCCTGTTGAAGAAATGTAATAAAGAGAAAATCTGTGTAAATATAATTTCCATGAAAAAAATTCCCATCCCGTAATAAAAGGACTGTCCACTTTACAGGATCATGTAAGAACTGACAGTTTAAACAAATGGTCTTAAAACTGAAAATATTTCCGTTTATTACAGCATTGTCCAGCCTTTCACAACAAGCAAGAAAATGGCCTTGGGCTCTGCTTTGTGAAGTACTGTATCAAATCCTGCTTTATCTTCAAAATAGAATAATAGATTAACTGCTCAGGAAATTGCAGATCCAGCATGGCTAGCTGTATTTTTTTTACAGACAGACTGGTCTCATGCAGAGCATTTTTTTGCCTATTCAACTATGACAAAGAGTTGGGAGATGCAAAATGAGGGTGTTTTTTTTCCTGAATGAATTTTAGTAAAACACCAGGCTGCAGCAAAATGAGTCACTGTTCTTTCATTTTAGGAAGCAAGGAGACACAGACAATTTAGATTCAGGCTAGAATTCAAATCTTGGTTAACAGGTCTGAACAAGCATATTAGTTCTTCCCCATATCCTTGTTATAACAATGTAATATTAGACATTAAATCCTTACCATCCATTTCTACTAAAAGCTGATTGAGTGTATTCTCTTGTTCACTTTGTCCTCCAAAGTTGCCCCTTCCTCTCTTCCTTCCTACTGCATCTATTTCATCAATGAAGAGAATGCAGGGGGCATTTTTACGAGCCAGAGCAAACAAGTCTCTAACCTTAGAGAAGAACAGAACATCAGATTGGTTTGTACCTGGTTAGAGTTGGGGGTTGGTAGGAGGGGAAGAGGCACATCAGTAACAGTGTCCTTATGGTCCAGTACACTGTCAGTAAGCATGCTGAGGCCCCAGCCAGCTCCCAAGGCAGTGGTAAGTTACACTGTAGCTGCTGCTCAACAAGAATCACTAATGTGAGAGCCCTCTGCCTGACAAATGCTTTCTCAATCCATAAACTGAGAACGGCCAACAGCTTTAGAAGTCTTACGAAATAACTCTTCCTGCATAACTGAAATACATCGTCAGTGATAAAAGCCTCCAAATTTCAGAGATTTAAAGCAAGATTACTTTTTTAAGCTCTTCTTTAACACACAGTATTAGAAACAGAATGGGAATGCAACCACAGAGTCACTGTTTATACCAAGGAAAAAGTCTTTTTCCTGTAGTTAGAACTGGGTGATATAGCTCCTACATGTAGCTCCAACTTAAGGCTTACTTACAAGCATTACTACTGTATCTAACAATATGCTTTTCTAAATGCTGACTTTTAGCCCTCCTGTCTTGCTCTTACACAGGCTAAAGTAACTTTAATTCACCTCCAAATGTTTATTTGGAAGTCAAATTTCTTTGTAGAAATCTGGAAAAAATGGGCAGGACATGAATAAATAGCTGAAATATTTTTTTAGACTTTCAGATTCTAAGTAAGATATTACCTATCAAATTCTACTGCAGCAGTTTTAGCACAATGTGACTGACTTTTAGATGCAACATTGCAATGTTGCTTTGCTTGCAAACATATCAGAAGGACTTCAGAGAAACCAATTCAGTGAGTCAACAGATCTACAACTGAGGAACTGAACTGGAGCAAACAGGAAACGAAGAATTATGGAAGAATTTTGACCTGATTGAGAATTATATGTAGCTCAGAGCTTTACTACTTTATTCATTAGTGATGCAATTAGAGAAGGCTTCTCTGATGACAAACAACATACAGCAGATTTAAAGAGATGCAAATTTTGGACAGTATGCTCTACTACATCAAGTCATTCAGATTTTTTCAAAAAAGTACAATGAAAGAACATGATAAACCAGGAAAAAGTGTCTGATGCTCAAAGTGAACTACTTTTCACTGGAAAGAGAGAGAAATCCAGAAACATACAACTATTTTTCGAGAAGGAACAGAACTAGAAGTTTTCATAATGCACATACACTAAAAAAACACCAAAGGAAACAAAGCTGTATCCCAATTTATGAATGATCAATGTAGCATCACTAACAACTGTCTTATTTACTAAATTAATAGGAACTGAAACTAAAATACTCTCTTGAGTTGTTTTCTATAGGCATCAGAAATTTTGAACGGTGTTGAAACCTCAGTTCACAGCCAAAATTGTGTCAAAGGATTTCACTGGGTAGTAAAAGCTGATAATCATTTGCACAGACCAGTACAAAAGTAAGTCACTTTGCTCTGGGGCATTTCAGGTATCTATTGACAACTAATGGAAATATAGTCTGAGTATCACTATTACTTTAGGATACCTAACACTTTCCCAAATTTTTATTATAGCAAAATATTATCAGTAACTTGTCTATACCACTTAACAAGTTTTTAATGAGCTATTTTAAGAGAGTTAAGGCAAAAGTGCACAAAAAGTATTAGACAGATACACTTGGTTACTTAAATCATCTCCAGGAATCAGTCATTAGTTCCAGGACCCCATGACTCCTATTTCAACCAAAAATTTATTTGTGTGTTCTAGACAACTCTTTATAGCCAAGACTTTGAAACTACGAAGAGAACAAAGTTCTTCAAAGAAACAGGAATGATTTAGAGCAGGAGAAGGCATTTCCACAGCAGTAGTTAAATGAGCTACATATTTCTAACCCAGATAGTAAATTTACTTCAGAGCAGAGTTTGCAGAGTTCTGTTGTGTGTTCTTAAGCTCCTGCAAAGAGGTAAATCCTTAATGGCCTGCAATCAGATACTGAACTGCATTAGTTCCTTTTATGAAAGGTATTTCTATGATTTTTGTGTCTAGACAAGAATCCGGCATCACTTCTAAGTAGTCTGCATAGAAGAAAGAACACCAACTGTAATCAAACAGTTTGTCTCCCAAATTTGACAACATCCTTTCAACAGCCAATACTGAAAGAAAAGAGCAAGGCCAGAGACTTACTCGAGCTGGACCCACACCAACAAACATCTCCAAGAACTCTGAGCCGTTGACTGTGATAAATGGTACATTAGCTTCTCCAGCTGTAGCTTTAGCTAGAAGTGTTTTCCCTGTACCTGGAGGACCCGTCAGAATTGCCCCCTGCAAGAAAAATGGGTATATTTTCCTCATGAAGAACACGTAACCTTAAGCCAATGAAATATCTTATTTAAATATCTACATGTTACAATGTTGAGTCCACTGGCTTTTCTTCCACCACAGTGAAAATTGCGCAAGTAAACAAACTGAAGATTAATACCTCATTTAAACAAGCAAAAGAAAAAAACTAGATGCAACATTGCCAGATTTAGATTTACAGGAACAGTGTTTTCTTAGACATATTAAACAATTAAAAAAAAAAAAAAAAAAAAAGGTATATCATCAGGTGGGCTCCCATGCCAGCATAGCCAAAAGGCAATTCAACAATATATGCAAGAATGATGCTACACATGTATGTGACACATCATTTCTGATCCATGTGAACAGATGAAGTATTCCATAAGACAAGTCTTCTGGCACCACAGTTACACTCCTGGCACCTAATGCCTATTTAATTTTTTTCTGATTGTGACAAGAAAGAAGCTGGAAAACATTGCACATGTAAACAATCCTAGTACAATTTAGAATACCGAGGACTACCAAAAGAATAAAGTCGTTATCTGCTAAGTCAACAATCCCTTACCTTTGGAATTTTTGCTCCCAGATCCTCATATTGTTTAGGATTTTTCAGAAAGTTAACAAACTCCATTATCTCTAATTTGGCCTCCTCACAGCCAGCTACATCTTTGAATTTAACGTCTATTTCATCCTTAAGAACTTTGGCAGTGGTTTCACCAACACTGAAAAGTCCACCCATTCCACGCCCTCCCCGACCTAAGCCTGCAGGACCTCTTCTTAATGTGTACAGCAAAGAACCAATAATCAGGATTGTAGGCAGCAAACTCAGAAGAAATGACCTGCAGAGGAAAAAAAACAAAGAAAACCACATATATCACAAAAATCCATTACTGCATATAACATGTAGATGTTGTTAGTTCCACCATATGCAAACAAATTCAGGACTAATACTCAGTTAACTTCTAATATTTATATTTCTACAGGGTTGTTCACACTGGGAAATAACCAAAATAAATTTGAAAACAAATTGTTATATTGATTATTGCTTGTTTTAAAATCAAGCACATCAAGTGACATTGATGAATTTTGCAGAGAAAAATTGCATTATCTAATAAACAGAAATATCTCATTTTTTCAAAGGTAAATTCAGAGTCACGCAAATGCTTACATTCTCAAAACAAGTTGTATTAAGTTGCATATAATCAGTGTATGCTAAAACTTCAAGCAGAAATTTCTCTCTAAAATACATACTTGCCCTTCTTCACTTAGATTTTTCTCAATTTTTTTACATTTTCTTCTTCTTTCTATGTCTCCATTTTCCTTTTCAAGACTACAGATTTTCTGGGGGGTTCTGGATTGTTGGGCTTTTTTCTGTTTTGTTTTTTATTATTCATTGCCCATTACCCTTCGCTGTCTGTCCTTTGGCTTTCTAGCACAACTCTGTGCAAGCCAAAAATCCTAACACAGTCCTCATTATTGTAGTATCTGAGCACTGTACAGATTTTTCTGTGGAAAGGAATAGCTTCAACAAACAGCTCACAAGAGGTTCTACCAACACTCAGCAAAAATAAAAAAAATGGGGAAAAGAAGCACAATCATAAGTGATCCCTAAATTTCCAAGCTATAGTGATAACCCACGTTTCTGAGATAAAGAGGAAAAAAATCTACATGAGCACCATCTCTGGAGTTCTACTGCTGCGTCTGGCTGACTCTTGCTCTAGTATAAGTCACTGGGAGGAAGGGCTTAAGTGAAGAAAGGAGTAATAGTAAACAAACATTTATGTAATAAGAAGCTATATTTAGAGCAAGAGGATATGGATTTCTTCACAGACAAAGTGCTGAACAGCTGCTCTTACAGTTAACACTCAAAGGCAAACCCAAGCTGATTGTTATTCTGATAACACTGCCACCTAGTGAGCCCTAACACACGTGGATTACAAATCCACTTCTATACTGTAAACACAACCATCTTTTTATCAGAGACTTTTTTAAAGCAACTTCTTACCCATCGCTCTCTGTTGAGTAGACTACAGGCAATCTGTTCTCCACTTCTATTCCCAGATCTTGCTGCACAGTTTCAAGATTCCGTTCAAAAGTGTCCACACTGCCAATATTAAACCAGACGTACTGCAAGAAAAAAAGCGGAGATCACCACAAAGTGCCCTACCTTACTCCACCTTAATTACAAACCAATTTTGAACACACACACAAGAAATTATCGGACCAGATTCAGACCAAGTTTAAAGTGCCTTGTCAAGTGTGTAACTGATGTAAGAGTCACATAATAAATCTAAAGCTACCAACCTGAATACACTGTATATCATTACAGAAATCATAACCTCATAGTTTTGGGGCACTTTAAACAGAGGAAATCTTGGCATTCTCTCCAGAACAAATGGAAGGGAGTAATAAAGAGATCTTTAAAAGGGACCTATACAGTCAGAATAACACAGAGCACTGAACCTGGAAACACAGGAGTCATACAACTTACTGCTTCACCTGAAGTTCCCAGCCTTTCTGATTAAGAAAGATAATTTTCTATTTTTGGAGTCTATATTAGCTTTTAAAGTAAGCTGTCTTCACAAAAAACAGCATGAAATTTATCATACACCAGAAAAAAACCCATCCACACATTACTTTCAAACACTGTTGTTTGTTTTTTCAAGAAATCTTCCCTTTTGCACCATGACCTGCCTGATTTGCCTCTACTTACCCTAATATTGAAAAAAGTAAAACAGAGTAGTTCTGGGTATGAACTGATTGAGAAACTAAAGGCAACTGGTTGTATGTGGGCTAAAGAGTAGGTGTATTAATAAGCCACACTGAAACCCACTGATTAAGTAACTGCTGCAGATTTCACTTCATCCTGGAGAGGCTTGCAGACCTTACTTCAGAAAGTCAGCTAAGAAATATCCACCACCTAGATAACCTGACAAAACTCCTCTGATGCTTCTTCTAAATCTTCCATTGTCTATCAGATCTTTATGTCTTTATTTACTTATTTATTTACTTTTAATAGGTCCCTGCCACTGGGTATTATTCTGTGGAGAATGTTTGCCTGCATTAGTTTAACCCTCACTAGAAAAAGTGCTACTAGAAAAGCAACTCCCTGAAATAAGTACTTTGAAGACAAAATTAAATATTTCTCTTTGTTTTCTCAAATAACTGGTTAAAAACAGCCTGGAACAGAAAAGATCCTAAAGTATGTACAGTTAAGTCTGGGATTTTCTTGAGCAGATAGGAAACAGCAGCTAAAAATACAGAACCTTCAGCAATTTTTCACTCTTCCTGTTTACATGTCTGTCTTAAGAGAATGGTGCTGGAAAAGAACTAGTTACCACAGTTTTAAGGTATCTACGGCAAAACAACTGGTACACCAAAGAGAAAAACACACAATGTAGGATAACGCAACAATAAGGGAGAAAATATATTTTAGATTAAGATATTATTCATGCTCCAGACCAAGTTTTCTGCATCAAACTCTACCTAAAAAGAGTGTTTTGC